>VBSM01000361.1:4429276-4439555 GCA_008086735.1 Cheirogaleus medius | reverse complement strand
CACCTCAGCCTCCCAAGCAAGTAGCTGGGATTATAGGTATGAGCCACTGTGCCCGGCGAGGGGATGGTTCTCAATGCATTTAGTGCAGAGGCAGGAAGAAGAATAAGACAATTCATCAAGGCTAATTCTGGATGAAGAAGGCATGATTCTTCCCTCCCCAATACCTGAGTTGGCATCCATCAGCCCCTCTTCAGTGTCTTTCTCACCTGGCAGTTGAGAATATCATAGAGGAGGTCATTCTTCTGTGCCAGGTAGCTCAGCAGCCGTATGGCTTGCACCTGCATAGAGGAAAGAGGAAAGCGTGGGGAGGAAGGTGAGTCTGGTCCCGAGCAGGGGAGACAAACTTCTGCTGCTGCTGCTGGGTGCTGTGCTGGGGCTGGTCAGGAAGGCAGGCCCGCCGCGGTCCTCAGGCACCTGTGCCAGGATGTAGCCTGACTGCAGGATCTCCATCAAGGCAGGCATCACCCGTCGCAGCTGCGGGTGCACATAGTCAGGCAGGGGAAGGTTGTTGAGCAGTCTGAGGCCTGCAACGTGCAGCTCCGTGTCCCAGATGGTGGAGATCAGTTCCAGGACCTTGATGGAGTGTTCCTGGAGTGGGGGGCAAAGGAGGGTCTGCTTTTATGCGGCGATTCCTACCACTACCCCAGCCTCTGACTTCACTCCTCACTACCCCCAGCCGTGACTGCAGGGCCAAACCAACAGACAGTTCCCCCGACTTGATCTCTCAGCATCATGTGACCTAGTTGACCACTCCCACCCCCTTGGAAGTCTGTCTTCACTCGGCTTCTCTTTCACAGGCTCTGCCTAGTTCTTCTGCCCAGCCTGCTCTTCCCTACCTACGGCACTCCTGTAGGGTTATCATCAGACACACAGCGCCCAGCTGCCAACTGCACTTTTCTCCCTGAATGTCCGACAGACCTCTCCGAGTCCACACGCTCTCCCCACCCCGACCTGCTTCTTACAGCCCTCCCCGCCTCAGCGGTTGGTTATGCATTCCCTCCAGCTGCTCAGGCCAAAAACCTGTGGTATTCTTGACTCCTCTCTTCCTCTCACCCGCCACCCCAGTCCTTCAGAAAATCCCGTCGGCACTACCTTCAACGTCCAGCCACTTGATCAAAAATCAAGCCACTTCTCACCACCTCCACTACTACCATCCTCTTCTGAGCCACATCCTCTCTCACCCGGATTTCTGCAACAGCCTCCTGTCTCCCTGCTGCCATCCTCACCCCCATGTCTATTTTCAGAACAACAGACGTGTTAGACATGTCACTCCTCTGCCTAAGAGGAGTGACAGTCCTTACGGTGGCAAGTTGTCCCCCATGATCCACCCCTCCCTCCCCACTGCTTCTTTGATCTCATCTCCTATTCTCTCCGTTGCTCCTGTGGTTTCCACAACAGCCTCCTTAGCTATTCCTTGAACATGCCAGGTACACACCTGTCTCGGGGTGTTCGCATAGGCTGTTCCCTCTGCTCAGAACACCCTTCCCCCAGAGACTCACAACGCACGCGTACCTCCTGCAAGCTTAAACGTCACCTTTCCAAGGAGTCTTTCCCCAACCACCCCCATTCCAGCCTTCCTTATACCCCATCTTTACTGTATATTTCCCCATAGCATTGCCACATGCAACATACTTTCCATTTGTAAACTTTTTATTTTGAAATAATTATTAACATAAATTCACAGGAAGTTACAAAAATAACACAGAGAGGTCCCTTGAGCTCTTCACTCAGTTTCCCCCAATGGCTACATCTTACATAATCATAGCACAATATCGAAACAAGGAAACTGGTATTGGTATGTGTGCCTAGTTCTAGGTCATTTTAATCAAATGCACAGATGTGTGTAGCCGCCACTATACTCAACAGATTATTCCTGCAGAACTGTCCCACCACCACAAAGATCTCCACCGTGGGACGCCTTTAGAGTCGCTCCCACCTACTCCCCCAGCCCGGACCCCTGGCAGCCACTAATCTGTTTTCCATCTCTTTGACTTTTTTCCTTTTGAGAACATTATATAAATGGAATTGAACTTCATGTGAACTTCTGAGATTGGCTTTTTTCACTCAGCATAGTGCCCTTGGGATCTACCCAAGTTGTTGTGTGCATCAGGATTCCACTCCTTTGTATAACAAAGCCGTACTCTGTGCTACAGGGTACCATTCACCTGTTGTGTGCTGGCCCATTCAGCTGTTGAGAGACACTTTGGTTGTTTCCAGTTTTGGCTATCCCAAATAAGGCTGCTATGAACAATTGTGTACGTTTATGCAGATGTAAGTTTTTACTTTTCTAGGATAAATGTCTAGGAGTGCAATCACTGGCAGGTAAATGAATATTTAGTTTTGAAAGAAACTGCCAAACTATTTTCCAGAGTGGCTGCTGTACCATTTTACATTCCCACTGGCAAGAATGAAAGAATTCAGTTTTTTTGCATCTTTGCCAGCATTTGGGATTGTCACTAATTTTGATTTTAGATCTTCTGATATATGTATAGCAATATCTCATTGTGGTCTCAATTTGCATTTTCCTAACGTCTAGTGATATTAAATCTATTTAATTCATGTATCTTCTTCAGTGAAATATCTCTTCATGTCTTTTGCTCATTTCCAAATTGGATTGCATGTTTTCTTTAATACTGAATTTTGAGAGCACTTTACATAATGCAGACAGGTCCTTCATCAGATATGTGGTTTGCAAATATTTTCTCCCAGTCTGCAGTTTGTCTTTTCATCCTCTTAACAGGGTCTTTCAGGGAGCAAATGTTTTTAATTTTAATGAAGTCCAATTTATTTCTTTTGTAGATCATGCTTTTGGTGCCACAGAGCTATTTACCAAGCCCAAGGTCCCAGAAGATTTTCTTCTTCAAAACTACATCCCCACCCCGACTCAGCCTTCCTTATCCTCCCTCTTTATTGTTCTCTGTAGCACTTACTTAATGCACTGTATGTTTTACTTATTTGTGTATTGCCTGCCTCCCCTGTTAGAATATAAATCCTACAAAAGGCAGGCGTCTTTCCTGTTGTTTACTGCTTCCTCTTGAGTGCCTAGAACAGTGTGCTGGCCCAAGGTAAGTGTTCAATATACATTTGTTGAACAAATGAAGGGATCTTGGGTTCTGAGACACAATCTGCTTGGACCTACAGGTATTGCCAAAGACAGGTAACCTCACAAGCTGTACCTTTGTGAGCTATGGAAGAAACAGCAAGAATCCTGGGGTGGAAGTAAGTGTCCCATTAGTACCCTGCTCTTCCCTGCCCCCATCCCACACTGTCTGCCAAGACCTGAAGGACAGGTTGGAGTCAGCAGGTGTGGGGCAGGATTTCAGGAGGAGGGAGCAGCAGGTGCCAGGGCTGGGCGTGGGAAAGCAAAAAGCACACAGTGTAAGAGGCCGGGGTTAGGGCAGGGAAGTGTAGCCCACCACCAACCACGCGCTTCATGCTGGCAGCCTCAGGAGCAGGAGGACAGTGGGCAGACAGGGAGTATGGCGTGGCTTAGGGAATGGCGTGGGCTCCACTTCGGATGTGTTGGGTCAGAAGGCTTCTAGGGCATCTAAGTGGATACGTCCAGTAGCAGCTGGCCATGGGGGCACATGTAAAGAAACTTTTTTTATCTAAAAAAATCTATTGTAAAAATTTTTAAAGTGTGAAATCACCAAGAGTTGGTGAGGGTATGAAAAACAGAAACACTCATGCAGGGCTGGTGGGGTGTAGAGTGATACAAGCCTTCTGGAAAAGTTGGGCATAGCCTCTGACCCAGCCATCCCACTCCTGCACACCTAGAGAAACTCTCCCAGGCACGAGGGAGACGTACAAGAGAATGTTCATGGCACGGTGTGGGTGCAGCAACTACCTGGAAACAACTCAAATGCCAACCAGTGGGCAGATGGTATGGCATTCGTAAAACAAAATACGATAGAGCAGCGAAAAAGAAAGAGACAGAGCTGCCCAGTAAGGTGAATCTTTCAATGCTGGAGGAAAAAAAGGCAAACCACAGAACAAGACTACAAACCACCTACTTCCGTGTACACAAAACTTAAAAACATCCCAGACTATATTTAACCTATTTATCATCTGCCTTGCCCTGCTAGACTATGCAGGGCTACACACATATATGGTAAAATTGTATCCCGGAACTGACACACAAAATGCAGGACAATGATCATCTCTGGTGGGGGAGGCGGCTGACATGGAGGGGGCCACATCTGGGGGCGTCTAACATATTGCCCATGTTCTATCTCTTAGCCTGGGTCTGGTGGTGCATGTTTTGTTTTATTGTTATTCTTTCTACCTTACATGTATACAGTATTTGTAAGTCTTAATGTTTTACTTATTTTTAATTTGGGAGAGATAGACATTTTGCTAGGGAGAGACCGGGAGGTCAAGGAAGGGGTTTTTCTGGTTTTCTTTGGAGATGGGAGGGACTGGAGCATGCTGGATGCTGCTGGGAAGGCGCCTGGAGGCCACTGGGGCAGGGGGGCGAGCAAGGAGGGGATGGGCGCAGGCCTGAGACCAGCACCCACCACAGGCAGGGAGAAAGCCTGTTCCCGAGGCACCAGCAGGAAAGCAGGGAGGACAGATGCAGAAACAGGTGAGCCGGGGGCATTACGGTGGGCAATGCGGGGAGGTGACATCTGGTGGTTTAACATTTTCTCTACAGGGTGGTGGTGAAGGCATCTGTGGTCCAGCCACTTTACAATTTCCTGAGTGTCTTTTGTTATTCTTAACCCTTTTGGTCACACCAGCATTTATGCCAATGAGGTGACTCTTTGAGGGCCCTTAGGTAGCTTCAAGGTGAGGGCTGGTCACCAGAAAGACCAAGGTATGATTAGAGGTTTGGGATTTTCAACCCCCAACCTTTGGGAGGGGAGAAGGGCTGGAGATTGAGGTCAATCACCAATGGCTGGTGATGTAATCAACCTTGCTATGAAAACCTCTAGCCAACGAAGTCCGCAGAGCTTCCAGGCTGCTGAACACAGGAGATGCTGGGAGTTGGGGGTGGGGAGTGTGCCCAGAGACACCTGGAAGCTCCACACCCCTTCACCCCAGCATCTGGCTGTTCCTAATTTGTGTCCTTTAAAATAAACTGGTAAATGTATCCTCCTAAGTTAGGTGAGTCATGTGAGCAAGTTATCAAAACTAAAGAGGCAGTTGTGGGAACCCCTGAATTTTTGGCTGGTCTGTCAGAAGTCAGACTGGTGACTGGCGTCTGAGTGGGGGCAATCCTGCGGGACTGAGCCCTTAACCTGTGGCGTCTGCGCTCACTATGGGTAGTGTCAGAACTGAACTGCTGGATATCCGGCTGGTGCTGAGAATGAGTTGGTGTCAGAAAGAACCTCAGGGGCTTTCTGCTATGTGAGGTTCAGAGACAGCACCAGTGCCCCAGCTTCAGTCTCCTCCTCAGCTTCAAAGGCTTTCGTGACTCTGCTGGGAACCTGACTACCATTTCCCCACTTGTCTCTGGGTTACAAACTTAGATCCAAACAAACTTCCGGAACACGAGCACTTATCCTGTGCCAGTTAAGGGACGCAAGTTCTCCGGACACCCTGAGTGCTGCCCCACCACTTGGCGCCGGCTCACCTGGATTTTGAGCCTGAATTTTCTGATGCCAGAGAAAGCTTTAAGTGAGTTCAGAGCTTGGATTTTGACACTGTTGTCCTTGTCATCCAGCATGCTGCCCACCAACATGATGTCATCAGTAGTACAAGCAGAGGCCTGGAGTATGTGGGGAGAGACGGCAGAGGCAGGAAAAGCGGGTGTCCTGGGCCCACCGCCCCCCATGTCACCACAATCCCTCAGCACACCCCTCCCACCACCAGCCAGAGAGAGACAGGTCCCAGGACACTGTCTGGCCAGTCAAGGGACAGGGATCAGCTGTAACCCCCAGGGGCCAGGCTGGCCAGAAGGGACCTCCTGCTTCCCTTCCCTCACCTCAGCCTCCAGCAAGTACACACAGCGCGTGATACTGTGCAGGATCATGCTCTTGGCGTACTCGTCGTGTTTGCACTCCAAAGAGTTGAGAAGCCTCCGGAGCTCACCTGAGTCCCGCCCATGCCGCTCTCGCTCAATTGCCAGGCCTAGACAGCCACCCAGCCCAGTTCAGGCTGTAGACTCAGAAGCAGTGAAAGAGTGGGGTTGGGAAGCAGGGGACAGGGACCTGGGGATAAGGCTGCCTTGTCTCTTCTGAAGAGAAGCCTTCTCCTTATATGCAGGACCACCATGTACAGTTGACTAGGGCACGTGCTGCACAAGGGCACCATATCTAATGTTATATTGTCCAAGGCATATCATCATAGACTTATCTAACAATTTTCTGGCATATGGCTATAACAAGCAGCATTTCACTCTAACGAGTATATGGCCACGATGTTCCAGCAGATGGCAATAGAGAGTCTTGCAGAAGGGGTGCATTTTCCTGCTTGCACAAAAGAACCATATGGACTTAGTGGAAGCTCTGGGTATGTAGGTCCTCCAATTTTCCCTTTCCTTAATGTCTCGAGTTCCTGGGGCAGGAAAGGGATGGGGGGAGCTGCTGATGCCAAGTTTCCAAGAAGTGGAATCCTGGGAGCCAGAGTAAATGTAGTACTTGGAGACCTGCCAGATGAGTCTGAGGATCCACTTGGCGTGAGATCCAAAGACCCTGAACTAGCATCTCTAGCAGGGCCTTGCCTAGGGCACTGCAGGGTGGGCCTGAGGAAGATGAAGAAGAGAAAGAGGAAGGAGAGAGGAACTTGGAGGAGTCACCTTTGGGCCCTCCCACATCGGAGGCCTCGGGAGCAGGTGCCTCCTGGGGCAGAGCCCTCTCCCCAGGGCCCGGACACTCACGAGCGATACAGACGGGCGAGTTGGAACAGAGGGGTGGTTGGCATTTTATGCCAGCCCTGATGGCCTTGTAGAGCAGGTAGATGGCCCCGGCGCCTGTGGCCAGGCTCACTACACTTTTGCGGACGTCCAGATGTCTCAGGTAGTGGGGGATGCTCTTGCCCATGTCTTCAGCGTCGCCTTGTGCCTAGGTGGGAGGCAGGCCCAAGGCACCTGGGAGGGGCCTTCTGGAACCAGAACTCTGGCAGGGCCAGGAACCAGGGTACCGGAATCAGAACTGAAGCAACAAAGGAAGCTGGGGAGACCATGGGATAGAGGGGGGTGGTCAGGAAATGGGGCAGTCAGGGGTCCTTTTAAAAAGTGAGAAGGTTCGGCTTTAGAGGCTGTAGGCGATGAAGCTCCAGACCCCAGGGGAATAAAAGGCAGGGGGCAGGAGGGTCCTTTGCACCCCCTTTTCTTTAGGGGACACAGGTTCCCTGGCCCTCCCATCTGTGATCTTTCCACCATAGACCTACACTTGGACCCTGCTTCCTCCCACAGGGCTCCTTGCCCCCACTGGAGGATGAAGAGGGGAGCGTCTTATCAAGTACATAGAGTCTGGGAACAAAGCCAGCACCCGCCTGCACCTGTGTGTTGCCCTGGAGTTCATGTGTTTGGCAAAAAGCTCTTGAGGGCAGCTGCAACTCCAGCAGCCAGCAAAGACTCCTGCACCGAGTAGGTCCTTAAGCCATGTTCTGTCAGTCTTTGAGGACTGAGAGCAGAATGATGACAGAGTCTAGAAACTGGGGCTCCAAGCCCCTGTAACCAGAGTGACCCTGGAGGAGGAAGGGACTGCCCTTGCCTGGGTCTGTTTCTGCATTTGTAACCTGAAGGGGCACAGACTTGCCATTCTAAAACGCCACAATTGAAATGTGAGCAGGTCTGTGCCTTTCAGCCATCATGGGTCTAAAACTGGAAGCACCACCTCTCAGCCTCCCCACAAGTGGGATGAGGCTTGAGACCCCCTCTGGAGTCAGAAGATGCCACCACCCCAGAGGACGAAAGCCCATCTTCAGAGGCCTTGATCTCCACCACTAGAATGAGACAGGTGAGACCAGACCCTTCCACCCACCCTCTGCCCCCGCCCCCACTCCGGCACAGAATGGCAAAGTCACAAGCCCCAAGCTGGGGTAGGCTCGGAGCCGGTGTTGAGCATGGCTGTACCAGAACAGGGCTCCACCTGCCTGGCTTCGAGCTCCTTTAGGGATAGCTGGGACGGAAGGCTCTGGCTCCTAGGCTGCACCTGGGCTTGAGGGAAGTGGGGAAGCAGGGAAATAGTACCTCCAACGATGCTGCGGCCAGCCAGGCCTGCCCACTCAGAGCCTTGGCCCATCACAAGTAGGTGGCAGGCAGGGAACGGGCAACACTCATGGGTGGTCGTTCTCTTCCCATCCTCTCCTCCATCCTCAGCCCTCCTCAAGGGTCATTGCTGGCACTCTACTCACACCCAAGGTGAGGGACTGCAGGGACTCCCTGCAGTGAGGGGTGAGTACAGGCCCAGAAGCCTCCCCATTGCCGTGCAACCGCCTTCACATCCCATGAACTCTGGGCAGGAAATGGCTGCCTGATGGGAACTGTTGTTTTAGGTTCCAAGGCTTCTTGGCGGATCTGAGACTAAATCCCTCAGGACAAGGTCCCTGCTCTGCCCTTCTACAAGGGGGGACCCAGAGTCACCAGCCCCTCCATCACATGGAGTTGATTCTGCAGCCCTCACACCCGAAGCAAATGTGGCGATGCCTGTTCTTTAAAGACCTCCGAAGGCAGTTCTTTCTTGGCTGTAACCTAACTTCTTCCTGCTACACCTAAAGCCCATTTATTCTGGTGCTGCCCTCAGATGATTCGGAAGGAGTAGAGGCAGAGTCATTGTCATCTCTAGGGTGACATTTTCACTAGACCACAGAACAAAAAAAATTAAGACAGAAGAATATCTATTTGTTGGTATAAAGTCAATGACTGTCCTTGGGAATAACTGTTTTCAATTCAGATGTCGTTCCTGTTTATAGGAGAATTAAAATTTTATGAAATGATGATGATACATGGTGTGGTTTGAATGTTCTTAGGGAGCATAAGTGAAAAGCTGTAACTCTTTATGGGAACCTGGCCTTCATTTGTTTTCTTGTTTTGTTTTTCTGTCAAATCCAGAAATCTGGAACCACTGGCCAGAGAGAAGTCAAGAGCCGATATACACATAGCCACGAGTTTCTTACCCGCCCTCACCAAGGGAAAGGACGTGGGCTGTCCAAGAACACGCCTCTGCCACTTGCACCAGCTTTTTGCCTTCAAGGCTGAAGTTCCCCCCGTGTTAAGTGCAGTGTAGTTTAGTGAATGACTGTTGATTCTAGACAGACTACCAGGGTTCACAACCAGTTCAGCCTAGCAATCTTTGTGCCTCATTTTCCCCATCTGTGAAACAGCACTAATAAAACTTACGTTGTGGTGTTGAGAAGATTAAGCAGTTGGAGCAATGTCCAGTGCACAGAGCTCAACAAGTGTTGACTGTAATCATAATCATTACACACAGTCTCCACCTGGACAAAAACGCTGGTGTGGGAAGGCAGTGGAAACAGACAGATGGTAGGCCTCCCTGCATCCCTGGCCTGAAAAGTGCATTATTAAGCCCCTTCCACTCTCCCAGTACCTCTCACCCTCGTCTTCCTCCTGTAACCCATTTAGCTGCTCTTTTGGAGCCCAGTCTGAAGCCCTCACGAATACCCAAACCAGGAGCTATCCCCCCAGTGCATTCCCCTGAGCTACTTTGTTCTTAAAAACATTCAACCACCTGTGACACTCTAAGGCTACTTCCTCATTCTCTCTACCAGTACCCTGGCGATGGGTGTTGCAGCCTAGTTAATTAGAGAAGCTCCAGCAGTCGGGGGCCTAGTAAGAAAGACACCCTGCTAGGCCATTACCAGGGCGACCATGCAGGCGCCCAGCACTTGCGTGCACAGATGCGAAGAGAAATTAGCCTACTCTATACTCCGATGAAAAACCCTTTGGAGTCCGACCGGGCTGGGTTCAAAAACCCAGCAGTTTGGGGTTTGAACAGATTCCATAATCTGAGTCTGAGTTTCCTCCTCCAGTCTATTAATACCTATCCACTACCTGGCAGTGCCGCAGTCAGGACAGAGAATGCGCTGTTACTCGCGGCGCATAGGGGACGCAACACGTGCTAGCTTAAGGCTGCAGACAGCCCGAGCGCCGGGAGATGAAAGGCTGGGGCCGCCCCTGCCTGACGTGGATCCCGCATCTCCGAGATCACCCCTCCCCAGCTAGCGCTCACCCAGGCCCGGGAACCAGGTTCTGGGGCACTGGGCAGCTCGGCACTCCGGCGACGGCGTGCGGACTGCGGAGACCGGGCGAAGGCACCGGGCGCGGAGGGGCCAGCGCCCCCAGAGGAGGAAGAGGACGGCGGGGGGGCGGAGG
>VBSM01000361.1:4392489-4416029 GCA_008086735.1 Cheirogaleus medius | reverse complement strand
GGAAGGGTGGCCGCTGTCGGACTCCGCCAGGGCAGCACAGCAGCAACCCAGAGCCAAGTCAGTTAAAGGGGTTATGCTGTGACCCAGTGACCAGATAGCGAGGGTTGCACAGGGAGGAAGCTTGGATTCCATTAAACCCAACTCAGCTGCAGTCCTGAGCATAGAGCATGTGCCTGGGGGGCTCTGGGGCAGGCGTGGAGGGTGAGGGGAGGACAGAGGAATAAGGAAGACCCAGTCACTGTCTTCTGAGAGCATGTGTGTCTTGGGGAACACCCCACAGGCAGAGCCCCCAAGAGTGGAACTCAAACACAGCCTGCTACCTGTTGAGGCTGTCACCTGTGCCAGGGCACACAAACACCTGCCTGATCTTCCTGCTTCTCCATTTGGTTACTAACACCACATCGCAGCCCAGGGCAGAAACCTGAGGGCCACCCCAGATCTGCCCTCTCCCACCCCATCCAATCGGTCCTCATGTCCCATGGGTTATTCTTGTCCCATTCCTCCCATCCAACCCCTCTTCTCAGGCCTCACCACCACTGCCCTGGCGTCTCTCGCCACATCTCTCTCAGGGTTTCTAATGGCAGAGGAGAGGGGAGAAGCCCACCTCCAGGTTTCTACCATCCTCCCTCTCCATCTTCCACACTGCTGCTAGAATCATCTGCCTCAGACATGCAGCTCTTCTGTAACTCAGAGCCCTTCACTGGCTCCCGCTTAAGAACAGAGGCCAAATGCCCGGCATGGCACAGCCAGCTGCCCACGCAGCATGCAACTCTCAGCCTGCCCCCAACTGCACATTATGTTCCAGCCTCATATAATTCCTCCCGGTCTCCCCACCTTGCCACGCTGGCATTGGCCTCTGAGCCTTTGTATATGCTGTTCCTGTTTCCCGCATCACCCTTCCCTCCTTCACCTAGCAAAAACCTTCTCGTCTTTCTAGATTGAGGGGGTCCTTCTGGGTCTCAATTAGAGTTCATTTAATACTAGTGCTGATAATAATGATTTATATATGCAAGACAGCCGGACAGTGCAGGGTGTGTGCCTGTGGAAATTCTGGCTTTTAAATGTGTATATGCTTGTTAAATCTGCATAACAACCTTGATAGCTACTGTCATTATCATCTCCATTTTATAAATGGGAAAACTGATGCACAGAGAGTTGAAGTGACTGATTCACCTAAGGTGACATACCTAGTGAGTTGTGGAGCGAGATTTGCTCACAGCCAGTTTGGCCGAAGAGTCTGTGCAGTTAACCCCTGAGCTGTGCTGCCTCACTCATTTTCCTAAGCATTTGCCCACTCACATGGCTTTGAGCAACCAGCATCAGTTAGTGTCTGATGAACGAATGAATGAACTCATTAAAATTGAATAGAATGAATAAGTAGGGCTCATCTTCATTCATGTAAGATGTCTGCATGCCAAAGCTATTTTATTTTTATAGAACACGGAATATTTTAAAGAAAATAAATTTTGAGAGTAAAATCTCATACATCTTCTGGCTTTTTAAATGGAATTTATATGAATCTCCAAGCCTAAGTTTTTTTACATCAAGGAAGAGAGATGTCCTCATAACCCCCCAGTAACCTGTTGAACCACGGGCTGTCATCTGCCTACTGAGCAATCCCTGCGTTAGCCCCTGGGGAGACAGACCCCCAAGAAGTGACCTCAGGCAAGGCGAATTCTGACTGATGCCAAGACAGCACCACATCTCAGAACACGGGCCAGGGACAGAGTCACTCCAACCATGTCCGTGAGAGCTTTCTGGAAGAGGTGAGATTTGGGCGGAATCTTGAAAGATTTTGATAATCAGAGGAAAGGGAGAAGGGCAGGGAAGTCCTCAAAAATGTTTGTCCCCCAGGATTTGGTGGTAGGAAGGCAGGAGAGAGAGAGAGAGGGAAGATATGAAGGTGGCGAGGTCAGAGAGGCAGGTCCCAGTCACGTGGTGGAGTGGCAGGGGCTGAAATCGCCTTCACTTCCACCCTGGGTGGCCATACGGTTTTGGACAAGTGGCTGATTTCTCCTATTCTCGGCTACCCTTCATGCAAATTGAGCATTTAAGTCTGGGAAAAGCTCAAATGAGAATCTTCAGGGCAGGAGGTTTGCTGATCCTCCAGTCTAATGCTCGGTTCCACCCACCAATGAGCAGCTTCAACCTCCGACGCTCACTTCTGATAGGCTGCGAGAGTAAGCCACAGCTCCACCGCTCCCTGGCCGGGCAGGTCATCTAATCTCTGTGCCTTGACTTCCTTAACTGTCAAAGGGTGATAGCGTCTACCTCCTAAGGTTGTTGTTGAAGATTAAGATTAATTAAGGCGCTCAAAACACCTAGAACATGGTCCATCTTCCAACACTGGCTAATGTGGTCACTGTAACCAAGGGGCTTCATAATGTGGCAAAATTTCACAAGGCTACCCCTCCTTCAGGGCATCGGTTTGGCCTTGGTTGCTGCCCCTTTCTAGTCCCAGGGTTCTCCCCACAGGCGTCATGGCATAGCTGGATGCTGCTCTCACCCAATCATGCAAACAGCCGACAGGTCTTTCCCAAGCCTGGCAACATGCAGGGCAGTGAGCCGGCCACCCTTGGGGACATGCCGGGACACCAGTGCCTGCTCTTCCGGGACTCGGCTCTGGTGTCAGGAATCTGGCTGACCCTGGAGCTGAAGGCGTGGTTCCTGTTGACCTGAGCAATACCCTCCACGTCCACCACTGCCCACTTACGCCTGCTATGCTGATACTGGCTTCTTTGGACAAGATTAGTTTTGCTTTGTGCCCGCAGGGCCAGGACAGGAAAGCGAAGCTGTGATGAAACCTGACTAAATAGTTTTGGGGAGTGCACTGGGCCAACTTCAGCTCCAGGGTCAGCCAGATTCCTGACACCAGAGCCGAGTCCCGGAAGAGCAGGCACTGGTGTCCCGGCATGTCCCCAAGGGTGGCCGGCTCACTGCCCTGCATGTTGCCAGGCTTGGGAAAGACCTGTCGGCTGTTTGCACGATTGGGTGAGAGCAGCATCCAGCTATGCCATGATGCCTCCAGATCTTGGAGAACTAGGCTGGGACAGGATACAAATCTGGCTCTTTGCAAGGAAGGGGCAGGTGGTGAGGGGATTGACTTACAGAACAGAGCCTGGCCCTGTCCTAGTGCCAGGCCCAGCTAGCTGCTCCTGGGCAAACAGTGAGGACCTGAATGATTCTCTTTAAATGTCCAGGTTCACCCCACACACACACCAATCTTGCCCTTTTTACCCACTTCTGGGACTTTCTCCTAACACCCCCCCATCCTGCAAAAGCCTTTTCTTAGATCCCCCTGTGGCAAGGGCTGAGATGATGGGGTCAGCCTTATGAGTTTGAAATTCTGAGTGACAGGCTTAATTCATTTTGATGCAGGGGATCAAGGGGAAAAATTAGCAGATAAGAAACTATTATTTGAAAGCTACTTTCTAGAAAATACAGAAAGAAGCAAAAAGCTAATGCACAAGACTAGTAAGTATGCACACACACTGAGTGTGCTTAGATCAACTGCACCGAGGCATAATTTACATACAGTACAATGCATGCGTTTAAGTGTACATACAGTTTGATGAGTTTTGACAAATGTGTTTGCCTGTGTAACCTCTATCTCAATTTAGATCGGTACCTTCACTTTAACAGTTTCCTTGTTCCTTTCAACAATCAATCCCCACCTGGCCCAAGTAACCCCTAACCTGCTTTCTGTCAATATGGATTAGATTTTGGATTTTCTAGAACTTCAGATAAATGAAATCATATAGTATGTATTCTTTTATATCTGGCTTCTTTTGCTCAATATAATGCATAATGGTTTTTTTTGTTTTGTTTTCTTAAAGACAGGGTCTCACTGCCACTCAGGCTGGAGTGTAGTGGTACAATCATAGCACACTAGAGCCTCAAGCTCCTGGGCTCAAGTGATCCTCTTGCCTCAGCCTCCCGAGTAGCTGGCACAACATGCACATGCCACCCATGCCCAGCTAATTTGTCTAGTTTTTGTAGAGACGGGGTCTCGCTCTTGCTCAGGCTGGTCTTGAACTCCTGGCCTCAAGCAATCCTCCTGCCTCGGCCTCCCAAAGTGCTGGGATTATAGGTGTGAGCCATGGCCTCAACATAATATTTTTGAGATTTGTCCATATTTTTGCATGTATTAGTAGTTTGTTTGTTTTTATTGTTGTGCTTTATTCCACTGTGTGGCCATACCACAATTTGTTTATCCATTCTACAGTTGATGGAAATGATAATTGTTTGTCATTTGGGGCTAGTATGAAAAAGTTGCTACGAACACTCTTGTATTAATACAACTCTTTCGTGGACAGATGCTTTTATTTGTCTTGGGAGCAGAATTGCCACGTTGTATGGTAAATGCGTGTATGCTGAATGTCAAAAGAAACTGCTAAACGGTGTTCCAAAGTGGTTGTATGTTCCCACCAGCAAAGTACTCGAGAGTTCCAATTGTTCCACATCTTGGCCAGCTCTTGGTATTATCACTGTTTTTATTTTTGGCACTTCTGGTGAGGCGTATATTGCTCTCTCCCTGAAGCACACAGTACTGGTCCCTCCTACCCTTTCTGAGTTACTCTCCCCGCCATATGCTCTTCTGCATTCGCTCTGACCAGCCCTCTGTCTTTCCACCATGTGCCAGGAGCATTTCCTGGAATTCTCATCATTTGGGTCTCGGCACAAGTGTCACCTCCTCAGAGGTCTTCCCTCACTACCTCTCTAATGGTGTCCTCAACACTTTTCAATCACATTACCCTGTCTGCCCCATGAGAACATCAGCTCCATGAACAAATGCATCCTGAATGTTTTGCTTACCTAGAACAGTGCCTGAGAGATGCTAGGTGCTCAATATATTGTTGAATGGATTTGCAGGCCCAAAGTGTTATGTTCAATATATTGCATCTGTGGGGGGCCTGGGAATGAAAGGGGATGCATATCATCAAAACAGAAATATTTAAAGCATAAATTATTTTTATCATCTGGGGCTGTTCTGTTTTACATGTAAATATCTTAGAAAATGAAAAGTGTAGAAAACAAGAAAGAAAGAGAAAATCAACCATAGTTTTATCAAATTATTATGGCTTAAAAATATAAATCATTTTTATTATTAGTTTTAAATTTTTGATTATTTTTAAAGTTAGCTTTTGAATAAGTTACATTTGCACATATGGCAAAAAATTCAAACAATATCTCCTTTTGGAAAAGGCTGCCATATACAAACATAGATATATCTTTCTGTATTTTTTTCCAAAAATAGTATTGTATTGTATACATTACTGCACACCTTGCTTTTTTCATTTAACCATTTATCTCAGGACTCATTCCACATTATTATATGTATTAGTTAAGATTAGGTGCAGCTGTGAATGACAGAAAATTCAGAATATCAGTCCCTTGCAAAATGAGACACTGGTTTCTCTCACTAATGAAGTCCAGAGGTAGGTAGCCAGGCAACACTGGGATTCCACAGTTGTTAGGGACCCAGGTTTTGTTATGTCATCCTCAACATGGGGCTTCTACCTCATGGTCCAATATGGCTTTCTCAGCTCTTGTCATTATATCGGCATCTGGCCAGCAGAAAGAGAAAAAGAAAGAGAAGCATATGAGCTTCCTCCCCTTAAGGACAATTCCCATGACATTTCTGCTCACCTCCCATTGGCCAGAACACAGGGGCACACCTACCTGTAAGGGAGGCTAGGAAATTTATTATTTTTCCAAATAGTCATGTACCCAGCTCAAAAATCAGAGGGGAAGAGGAACATGGATATTAGGGGATGGCAAACAATCTCTGTTATGTTATATATAGATTTGCCTCACTTTAAAAAATGCTACATAGAATTCCATGAATTAAATGTATCATAATTTGTGTATTTTTTTCTTTTTTCCTGACCACGACATCCAAAAGCAATACCATAATTTATGTAACCAGTTGGCAGACGTTAAGTTGTTTATATTCATTACAAATGATGCTGCAATGAACTATATTTTATATCTACCCACTTGCTCGGAATATATGGGTGTATTTCTGTAGTATAAATTCCCAGAAGTAGAATTATTACAACAAAGACTATGTGAGTTATTGTCAAGTTTTCTTCTGAAGAGGTTTCATCAATTTTTGCTCTTACCGATAATACTTTTTCCTGCACCCTGACCAACCCACTGTGTTACAAAACTTTAGCAGTTTCTTAGTGAGAAAATGATCTCTTTCTGATAAGTGTAAAATGGTTTTGGTTTACATTTCTCTTATTATAGGTTAGGTCGAGTGTCTTTTCATACTTACCAGTGATTTAAATTATGAAAGTAATTCAAGTATCTGGTAAAACAGTAAAACAATATAAAGAGAAATATAATAAAAACTAGTTCTTCCTACCCCAGGTTGCCAAGTCCCATCATCTTAGGAGTAACCACCATTAAGAGTTCCTTGGGGCTGGCTGCAGTGGCTCACACCTGTAATCCTAGCTCTTTGGGAGGCCGAGGAGGGAGGATCGATTCAGGCCAGGAGTTTGAGATCAGCCTGAGCAAGAGTGAGACCCCATCTCTACAAAAAATAGAAAAATTAGCGAAGCATGGTGGCATGCACCTGTAGTTCTAGCTGCTTGGGAGACTGAGGTGGGAGGATCACTTGAGCCAGGAGTTGGAGGTTACAGTGAGCTATGATTGGGCCACTGCACTCCAGCCTGGGCAAAAGAGTAAGACTCTGTCTGCAAAAATAAAAAAGTTCCTTGCATATACTTCCATAAATTTCCATTGGAATATATTAATACATATATGTATATGCTTTTAAATTATATTATTCGCTATGTATAATTTTTTAAAAGTAGGAGTCTCCATTATACTCTGTTGTACACTTTGTTTTTTCACTTAATATATTTTGTAGATCTTTCATGTCAGTACATAGAAATATATTTTATTCTTTTAAATTGTTGCATATGTTGCATGGAAAAACCAAAATTCATTGAGATAATCTCCTGCTACTGATGATTGAATTGTCTTTAGTTTCTTGCTGTTACAAATACTTCAGTGAACATCCTTGTATATGTAGCATTGCCAACATGTAGGAGTATAGCTATAAAATAAATTCCTGGAAACGAAATATTGGGTTATCGAGTATGTGGGTTTTAAAATTTGATAAACATTGCTAAATTGTCTGCCAAAGAGGTTATACAATCTTCACTTCTATGAATGAAAATGGCTATGCCCTATTTCCCACATCCTTACCTGCATTGTATATTATCAGACTTTTAAATAATCAAATAGATAAAAATGGTGTATCATCATATTAAATTTTTATTATGAATGAGACTAAATATCCTTTTATGTATTTCTAAATCATTTGTTTTTCTCTCTGGGAACTGCCTATTTATATATTATTCCCATTTTCTTTTGAATTATTTATCTTATTGATTTGTAAGAATTCTTTGTATATTAAAGAATTGACCCTTTGTTATATGTATTATAAATATTTTTCAAGGTTGTGATTTGTCTTTCGACTTTGTTTATGATGTGTTACATTTTTAGGAAGCTGAATTTGTCAATCTTTTCCTCTATGGCTTCCTATGTCTTGCTTATAAAAGCCTTTCCCACTACAAGCTTTCAGAAGTAAACTCCCCCATGTTTTCTTATATTATCTTTATAGTTTCATCTTTTACCTTCAGATCTTTGATCCATCTGGAGTATTTTTGTTATAAGAAATGAGGTAAGGATCTAGCTCCCTCCATCCCCTGTTCCCTAGATGGCTAATCAGTTTTCCCAACATTATTTATTGAATATTTAAACGTTTCCCCAATGCTCTGAAATGTTCATAGTTAGGACTATTTCTTTTTGTTTTTGTTTTTGAAAGAGTGTCTTGCTTTGTTGCCTGGGATAGAGTGCAGTAGCATCATCATAGCTCACTGCAGCCTCAAACTCCTGGGCTCAAGTGATTCTCCTGCCTCGGCCTCCTGAGTAACTGGGACTACAGGTGTGTGCTCAGCTAATTTTTTCTATTTTTGGTAGAGACAGAGTCTTGCTCTTGCTCAGCTGGTCTCTGACTCCTGACCACAAGTGATCCTCCCTCCTCTGTCTCCCAAAGTGCTAGGGACTATTTCTATATTTTATATTATTTTATTTATATGATTTCATTAAAATATATTTATATTTTATATGCCAGAGTTAAGCTGTTTTAGTGATAGTTTTATACTATGTTTTGATATCTGCTAGGGCTACAATGCTTTTCTTTTTCAGAATTCTCCTAGCAATTTTTACATGCTAATTTTTCCAAATGAATTTTAGAATCAGTTTGTCAAGGCAAAAGAAATCATATTGCTATTGGGATTGCAAACAGTAAATATTTTTGTGCCTTGGTCTACAAAAATATACAGTTTCTAAACAAAGAACTATAACTGATATATGATATTTAAGTAAGTCTTAAAAACATGCTGACAAGCTGTCAGCCCTCCTCTTGAGGCTGTCAATGATGTTGGTATCTCAAAGCAGCTTCTGCAATTGGGAGGTTGTCTCAGGAGCTAAATCCAGCCACCCAGACATGTTCCTAGTTTTTTGAGCAATAAGGATGGGAAATCATTCTTTCCTCTTAAGCTATCACTGGATTGTCAGGAATGGTTCAACCAAGTGAAGGCAGCAGGTGTTACACTGGAGTTGAGCACCTGAGGAAGAAAAGGAAGAAGCGGCTTCAGATCTGGTAGTGGTCACCTGGGAAACCACAGTGGCCAACAGGCCTCTCTGGGCCCCCAATCACTGGTCCTTGAGCTCTAGACTCTGTGAGCCTGGAGGAACTTTCTAGATGCCTCCTCCCCATACAGACACTCTACAGAGGTAGAAACTGAGGTGCAGAGAGAGATTTCTCAAATTTGCACAGCTATTTAGTGAAAGATCAGAACTCAGAACCCAGGCGTATCATTAGTGGATCTTAGTTGCAAACAACAGAATCCTATCTGACCAGATTGAGCAGAAAAGGGCTTATTTCAGGATATTAGGTAACTCACAGAATCACCAGGATGGATAAGAGAAACGGATTCTAGGCAAAGCTTCCAGGGACAATGCCTAAAGCCACACTGCAGAGAAAATGGTAGCCACCACCACTGTTGAACACTGAGGCCAATAACTTAGTGTTAGCACAGCTACTCCTGCCTCCAGCACCAACGCCAAATGCTGCCTCAGGAACTTGACCTTACAACCCCTGAGAAACCACCTCTGTTGCCATCGTGAACACCAAGCCTCCTGCTGTGCACTTTCGAACTAAAGTCTCCTTTGGGTGTGTAATTGGTAGAGCTAGGTCACATGCCAGTGTTCTAGCTGCAAGGGAGGCTGGGAATTTGAGTTCTGACTTCTAGGTTGAGGGGCAAAACAGGGGAATTTCCCCAAGTATAGAAAAGCCATTTAGAATTTGGACCAATACTCTAGTCAAAGACAACTATGTACGCTAGATAAATATTTTAAAATCCTTTTTATTGGTACATAATATTTATATTAATACATATTTATAGGGTATGTGTGATATTTTGTCACATACATAGAATGTATAATGATCAAGTCAGGGTTTTTGGGATGTCTATCACCAAGAGTATTTATCATTTCTATGCGTTGGAATTTAAATCTTTTTTTTCTGTTGATTTTTTAAATTTATAAATTTTAATTTCAGAATGTTACAGGGGTACACTTAGGTTACATATATTGCCTTTGCACTGCCCAAGTCAGAGCTACAAGCGTGCCCATCCCCAGACAGGCACACCGCACCCATTAGGTGTGACTATACCCATCCCCCCTCCCTCCTGCCTGCCATCTGATGAATGTTAGGGATTTAAATCTTAAAAGCATCAAAAACCTAAAGAGATAGTGAGGAATTATTGTATCAAGATACAGGAAATTGTAAGAGTCCAGAGAGGTTAGAGTTGCCAGATAAAATACAGTACTCCCAGTTAAATTCTTATCTGAATTTCAGATAAGCAATGAATAATTTTTTAACTGTTTGTCTCAGTTAAATTTGAATTTCAGATAAACAGTGAATACTTTTTTCATATGCAAAGTATGCTCATGCAATATTTGGGACATACTTATACTAAAAAAGTATTCCTTATCTGTAATTCAAATTTAATTGGATGTCCTGTATTTTTATTTGTTAAATCTGACAATCCTCCCAGGGAGGCGAGCCTAGCACTTGGGGCTGCTTCTGCCAAAGAGCATGTGCCAATCTAAATGAGCCATCAGACAGGCTGAGCTGTACTTTTCAAAGCTTCTTGAGATTAAAGGGTACGAAATTGAAGTTCAGGGCCTACCAAGGTTGGAGACCCAGATAAACCTCCCTCGTGGTAGACTGTTACTTTGATGGTCCCAAATGAGCCATGGCTATGGGTACTCATGCCCTGTGTACTCTCCTTGACTCTGGGCTGCCCCTGTGACCTGCTTTAATCAATAGACCATACTGGAAGTGATGTTGTGCCAGTTCTGGCTTAAGTCTTAAGAAGGCAGCGTCTACATTTTGGCTCTGATGAAAGCCAAATGCTATGCAACAAGTCCAGCTACCCTGAGAACTGGGACCTAAGTAAGGATTTGTGTCCAAGTGGATTTCAGAATTGCCAATCCCTTTTTAACGGGAGTGTCTGTTGGGGTTTTCCTTTTCCTGTCTCGCCATTGTGTGTGGGGAGCACATAACTTGTCTCTTTAGTTCAAAGGGCTTCAGATTGAGAGGAGCATCACTTAAGAAGCCTCATTCAGACCTGGATCTGATTTAGATGAGGCAAGTATGGACTTTAAGCTCAATCCTGGTATAGCAATAGGGTGAGAATTTGGGGGTCTTAAAGGCCAGTGAGTATATTTTACATGTGAGAGCAAGTGAATCACTAGGAGACAGAGGGTGGACCATGACAGATGGTTACTATGGTGGCCTCCAGTGAACCATGTGTATCTGAGTATTCACAACACTGTTAGTTCCCTCCCTTTGAACCTGGACTGGGCTGTGACCTGCTTTAACCAGAAGAATGTGGTAGCAAGATACTGTGTCAGTCATAGGCCTAAACCTTATGAAGTCCTGGCAGTTTCCATATTTGCCCTTTGGGGGAAGCCAGGAACCTAGTTCAGAACTAGGTTCTAGGTCTCAACTACCTTGAGACCACCACGTTGTGAGAAACCCAACCTAGCCTCATGCAGAGACATGTGGAGAAGAGCTCAGGTCTCTGGCCACCATCAGTTGTTTTCCATGTGGGTAAGGCTACCTTGGAAGCGGATCATTCAGCCCTGGCTGCTCCAACCAATGCCACATAGACTAAACACCAGGTGTCCTTGCTGAATTCTGTCCAAATTTCAGCATCATGAGCAAATAACTATAATAGTTGTTTTTTAAGCTAGGAGGAAGCAAACTATAGCTGACTACCTGTACTTTTATTTTTATTAACAGCTTTATTAAGACATAATTCACATACCATACAATTCATTCATTTAAAGTGTACAACTCAATGGTTTTTAGTACGTTCACAGATATGTGCAAGCATGACCACAATCAGCTTTGTAACATTTTTATCACCACAAAAAGAAATTCTGTATCCTTTATTTATCACCTTCCTATCCCCTCCCTTCCCCTCCAAGCCCACCCCTGAGCAATCACTAATCTACTTATTGTTTCCTGTCTTCCTTGTTCTGGACATTTCGTATGTCTGTAATCATCTAATATGTGGTCTTTCATGACTGATTCCTTTTACTTAGTATAATGTTTTGAAGGATAATCCATGTTGTAGCATCTATTAGTACTTCATTCTTTTTTACGGCTAAAAATGTAATAATGTTCCACTGTGTGGATATACCACCTTTTGTTTATCCATTCATCAGTTGGTGGATATTTGGGTTGTTTTCCACCTTTTGGCTATTATGAATAATGCTGATGCATTGGTATACAAGTATCTGTTTAAGTCCCTGGTTATTTTTGTTTTGTTTTAGAGATGGGCTCTTTCACCCAGTCTGGAGTGCAGTGGCCCAGTGAAAGCTCGTTGTAACCTCAAATTCCTGGGCTCAAAAGATCCTGCTGCCTCAGCCTCTCGGATAGCTAAGACTACAGGCATGCACCACCACACTCGACTAATTTTTCTATTCTTTTTTGTTTTTGTAGAAATGGAGTCTCACTATGTTGCCCAGGCTGGCCTGGAACTCCTGCTCTCAAGCGATTCTCTTGCCTCAGCCTCCTCAAGTGCTGGGATTATAGGCTTGAGCCATCATGCCCAGCCTAAGTCTCTGTTTTTAATTCTTTTAGGTAAATGTCTAGGAGCGGGTTTGCTGGAACATATGGTAATTCTATATTTAACATTTTATGAACTGCCAAACTATTTTCCACAGAGGCCACACCATTTTACATTCCTACCAGCATACATGAGAATTCCAGTTTCACCAACACTCACAAACACTTGGGACCCTTGTCAAAAATCAGTTGACTATAGATGTGTGAGATTATTTCTGGACTCTCAATCTATTCTATTAATCTATATGTCTATCCTTGTGCCAATACCACACTGTGTTGATTACTGCTGCTTTGCAGTCTTCCTACTTTGTTTTTCTTAATTTTTATTTTTTTTTAAAGATTGTTTTGACTATTCTGGGTCCCTTGCAATTCCATACGAACTTTAGAATCAGCTTGTCAATTTCTATAAAGAAGTCACCTGGGATTCTGATGAGGATTGCATTGAATTAGAAGATCAATTTGGATATATTGCCATCTTAACAATGTTACATTTTTTGATCCATAAGCATAGGATGTTTTCCCAATTGTTTAGATCTTCTTTAATTTCTTTCAACAATATTTAGTAGTTTTCTAAGTTTTACACTTCTTTTCTTAAATGTATTCCTAAGTATTTTGTTCTTTTTGATGCTATCATAAATGGAATTGTTTTCCAAATTTCATTTTTGGATTGTTCATTGCAAATGTATAGAAATACAATTGATTTTTTATTGATCTTATATCCTGCATCCTTGCTGAATTTGTTTATTAGTTCTAATAGTTTTCAGTGGATTCCTTAGGATTTTGCATACACAAGATCATGCATCTGTGAAAAGACAGTTGTGTCTTCCTTTCCAGTCTGGATTCCTTTTATCTGTATTTCTTGCTTAACTGCCCTGGCTAAGACCTTCAGAACAATGTCAAATAGAAGTTGTTAGAGTGGACATCCTTATCTTGTCTTTGTCTTGTTTCCTGGGGGAAGCATCCGGCCTTTCATGGTTAAGTGTGATGTTAGCTGTGGGTTTTTCATAGATGCTCCCCTTTCAGGTTGACATCCTCAACCCAACAGGCTGCCTGCTTTGTAAATAAAGTATTATTGGAACACAGCCATGCCATTTGTTTATGTGTTGCCTATGGCTGCTTTGTGCTGTAGTGACAGAGTTGAGGAGTTGTGACAGAGATCGCATGGCATGTAAATCTAAAATATTTAGTATCTGGCCCTTTAAGAAAAAGTCTGCTGACATCTGTTTTAAGCCACTAAATTTTGGGACAGTTTCCTATGGAGCAATCTATAACCAAAAGAACTCCCAGTCTTAGACTGGAACCCCAATGAGAGTAAGGAGGAACCATAAATAAACAAACTTGTCCATAGACTGTAGCCCAGCTTCAAGTCATTTGGGTGGCTCAGAAAGTCTGGAGTCCTGAAATTGGGTTAAGGTGATCACAGACTGCTATCGTCCCTAGATGCCTGGCAGAAGCAAATGGAAATCCTTCCAGAGGAAGATATTATCATCATTACCTCCAGTGATTTTTCTAAATACGATGTCTAAAACATAGCCAGGTACATGAGGAGATAAAACAAGAGGAAGAAGCAGGAGTAAAGACTGACAATGGCAGCAGACCCACAGGACTCCAGATTAGAACTTTCAGATACAGATCATAACGTAACCATACTTACCATGTGTAAGGAGAGAAAAGACAACCTTAAGAATTATGGCAGGGCACTAGGGGATAAAAGAAGTGGCATAGCAGATTTGAAAAAGAACCAAATACAAATTCTAGAACTAAAAAATAGAATAACCAAATTGAGCTCAATGATTGAGTTAAAGAGGATAATTTGTTTTTAAAGCTGAAAACAGATTTAGTGAACTAAAAAAAAAGTCAGAAGAAACTTTATTAGAACAAAGCATGGAAGGACAAAAGATAGAAAATTTAGAAGAAAGGGATGAAGTGAGAAGGTCTAAAGTGTTTCATTTGGAGCCCCAGAAAGAAAGAGAGAAACAGACAGAAATAGTATTTGAACATATATTCGCTGAGAATTGTTCAAAACTGAAGAAAAACTATTCAAAAGGTGATAGAAAGCCATGAAATGACAGATGTCCACTCTACCATGTGCTCTGACTCCTAAAACAGTATTTCGGGAACATACAAAGCTGCCTGTGGAAGGACTCCGAAGCCGAGATGGAGGTGGCTTCATAGTGGGTGGAAAAGGGATTGGTTGGGCTGGGTTCCAGAACAAGCTCCGCCCCTTCCTAGCTGCGCCACCTGGACCAAGTTGCCAAATTTCAGTTTTCTCAACAAATGAGGATAAAGAGTAATGTGGACCTACCTCTCATTGCTGTTGTGAGACAGTCATGTGATAAAATGCATGTGAACAAACCTAGTGAATGCCACGTGCTTTAAACGTGAGATGTGGTTTGAGCAGTACTACAAGCATGCCCAGGGCCACATCATTTGCAGGGCCCAGCGCAAAATGAAAATGCAGAGCACCTTGTTGAAAAATTACTAAGACATGGACAGCAGAGCATTAAACCAAGCACAGGGCCCTGTGTAAGTAGCTGCTTAGGTTACATGCCCATGAAGCCAGCCTTGGTGACAGGCCCTGGAAGGAACTGTTCTGTATGTTAGGAAAGGGCTGCTCATCCCACACCCAGGTGTCTACAGCCATAGCCCACATCATCTTTGAATTCTGAAGGGCAGCAATGTTTAGGGAAAATGCAAGCACATGTGTTTCCAAATGCCAAGAAGGGCAAGTGTAGCGACTGGAGTGGTTTTCTGGGGGAGTGAGTGGGGCTAGCCAGGCTGCCACTGGGACTGTGGAACTGGCTGTTCCCCACAGACTCTGGTGCAGGGAAGAAAAAAAAAGCCTGTAGCTGTATCTACAGGGCCTGTTGTTGTTGCTGTGGTGTGTTACAACACAGCCTGGCAGCCTCCCCTGCCTTTCTGTCTTCCTCCTGGAAGAGCCTGGTCCCAGAGCATGTGACTTGTCCACACAGCTCTCTGCAGTTTGCCCACACTGCTCCTTGATGTTCCCTCAATTACTAGGCTTTTCCAGGTCTGCATGCTTTTTGCTCATGCTACCGCCTCCTGCCCAGGAGTCCTTTCCTTCCTCATCCACCCTTATGTCTGACCTACTCCATCTTTTAAAACTCAGCTCTACTGCCAGGTGACCTCTTCAGTGAAGCCTTCCCTGCCTTGCCTATGCAGACATCTGTCAGAACCCCTGTAACTTGAGGAAAACTGACATATCATGTGGATGTTGCTGTCTCCTAGGCTGAATCTCTGGAGGACTGGGACAATGTCTTCCCACCTCTGTATACCCTGTGCATAGCATAGTGCTTAATACCGCCTATTATTAAGCATGGTTGATGCTTAATCAACTGGCATCAGTATGCGGAGTAGTTTTGATCTATGTGGTCTTGCTGAATTAATGCACGGATAAATTGTTTCAGTGACTCTCCCTGGCAGCTGGTAAAACGGAATAGATAAATGACTGAGACAGAGCCCCTGCCCTTCAGTGTTGGCTTTGTCTTTTCTGCAGACACCACCTCTTGAAGGCAGCATGGTGATTTGTGCAAGAGGCTCTTCATAAATACTTAAATGTGATATAGTGCAAAGAGAACAGATTTGGAGCCAGGAGACATGGGTTCCAATCTGGCTATGGGACACCAGGTTTCCATAGGTAACTATTATGTCGCATAGTTAACTAGTTATGGGATTTTAGGTTTCTGTTTCCTCAAAAATGAGAGGGTTGAGCTAGAGATGCTCTAAGGCCCAGGTGCTCCCAGGTGGGAGTGACTCAGAGGAGGTCATTTAGGTGGAAGCAGGGGGCTCATCTTGAAGTTGCGCTCGCTTAGCAGTCTCCCCTTTGGAGTTGGAGGAGAACACAGCCATTCTCAAGGCCCTTTCCTGTCTTCATCGCCTGGGCTCTCATATTTGAAAGATAGAAAGCCATGGGAAAGCCTGGTCTTCACAGTCACTGGGTGTCCAGAGGGAGGTGCTCTGTGCTAAATTGGTTCTGCGATTTCCCCAGTCCCAACTGGTCATCTTTGACGTCCCGGGGTTGCTTCCTAGGGCTAACCCGGCGGCACAAACAGCCCGGCCTGCCCCTCTGCAGCCTCGGGGCAGGCCTGGTGGGCAGACAAGAAGGGCAGAGCCTTCAGGGGGACGATACAGATGTTAAGTCAACTAGCTTGTTTAGTATTAGTCTCTCTGGAGGTAAGGGGTGCTGTGAGGGGATGTCGCTCAGCTTCCTCCATCCCTTTTCTAAGGCCCCCACAAAGGGCAAGGGCCAGACACGTGGGCAGGCGTGGGGAGGCGGAGAAGCAAATGAACGGGGGCGGGGCCTTATTTCCATGGACGGCGCGCGGCCACCAATCCGGACAGGCAGAGCGACAGCCCGCGCGCCTTTTGGGGGCGGACTGACAGCCCCGGAGCCCTATGGAAAGCGGGTCCTGCGGCCGGTGGGGGCGGGACAGCGCCGGGCGCTGCCCGGGGGATTCGGGCCGGCACACGGGCGCTGCCAGTCTTGGGCGGCGGTGTCCAGCGCGCGGGCGGCCTGCTGGGCGGGCTGACGGGGGAGCGGCGCGCGGGCTAGGCGGAGAGAGACGGAGCCGGCGAGCCCCGCGGCGACAGGTACCGGCGCCATGGCCGCAGGGATGGGGCGGCGGGCCGCGCGCCCCGGGAACCGAATTCCCTCCTTCCCGGTCCCGCCGTGGCCGCGCCGCCTCCCCGCCCCCTCACGCGGCTCCTCTGCCCGGGCGCGGCGCGTGGGGCGCGGAAGCCTCGCGGTGGGCGCGCCGGGGCCCCAGACCCACCGCGGAGCCCCTCGCCGCGCCGCCTGGGCCGCGGGGCCGGGGCTCCCTGCGGGAGGCGCGGAGCCGGGTGGCCGCGGGGCCGCTCCCCGCCCCCGCCGCGCTCCCCCTCGCGGAGGCGACGCCGGTCGCGCCCGCTCGTCCTCCCTCGGCTTTTGTTTCCCGCCCGGGTGACAGGTCCCGCTCGGGCTCTCGTCTGCGGCCCCCGCCTCGCCTGAGGCCCGCTGCTCGGGGACCGCGGCCGCCCGGAGCAGGCGGCGGGACCCTCGGAGAGCCGCGCGCCGCCTGAGCCGCACTGCCGCGGGCGGGAGCGAAACTTCGCTTTCCAGGCCCGGGCGGCGGGAGAACTCGAGCCGGGCTGCGCCGAGCGCCGGGACGCCGCGGACGCGGGCAGACGCGCGCACCTGGGGGCCGGGGCGGGCGAGGATAACGGAGCCACCGGCCGCTGCCCGCCTCGCTCGGGTGGCAGCCCTGTGGATGGGCGTTCCCCGCCTTCACCTGCCGCCCTGGGACTGGACCGGGAACAGCATCGCCGCTCCCGGCCACTTGTTGAGGGCGTCCGTGCAGCGCCGTTCTGTGATTATTGCCGTGCCAGATAAAAGCCGGCTGAAAGTTGTCTTAGGGCGCCCAGTTTAGTCTCGGGACGTGAAAACAGCTTCCGCTGCACTGACCGTCTAAAAAGATGTGCTGGCCACAGTATATGAGTCAAAAACCAGTATTGGTAGGAAAAAAAAAAATTGGAGCATCAGGGCGTATAGATCGCCTTTTTTCAATTAACGAGCCAGGAGAAACATTTTAGTCTCATTTCCAAAATCGTTTTCTGCAGTGCTGGCAAAAGCATGGCAAGGTACAAGTTGTAAGTGGAGAATGCAGAGCTCTAGATATCCTTCAGTGTGGTTCAGGACAGTGTGTACGGCGTTTGGCCGCCATTCAGTAAATTCTGCATGAAGCAGTTTGAGCTGGTGGTTTTGGATTTACTTTTCAAGAGTATGTTTTCCAGTGGAATAAGGCTTAGCATTGAATGGGAGCTTTCTTCGCCTCTCTGAGGATAGACAGGAGTGTTTATTTTCATTGTCTTACCATTTTGTTAGATTGTGGCCAAGGGAAAAGTTAAACCATATTTTGGTTAAGTATTTTTAATAGTCTGGGAGTTCTGTCCCTCTCCCCTCATCAGGGTTTTTTGCAGAATTATGGTAGCTGCTTGAATTAAAAATCAAGGATTGACTTGTAGATACTCTTATTCTGGTGGGAAATTTTTATTGTCTGCTTTCATTTACCATTTTCTGTCTGTCTGTCTCCCAGATGACCTCTGCTTAACAATCTACAATTACGGCCCTGACCAATTTAGGGACTCTATAGAAAGATATAGGGATTCTATATTTTTAAAATACATTTTTAAGACGAAAGTTATTAATAACACATCATTCGTGAGAAACATTTAATTTAGTTTACTCAATTTTTTTCTTCTAATGAGTCGTTTGATATCTGTGTTGGATATGATTTATACTTCAGAGATGTAAGTTTAACTTAAGAATATAGTTACTCATTTTGACTTAATTATGCTAATTATTAGTGGCTCATTGAATGGTGATTTTATTTATTTTGGTAATTAGAGTAGCTAATAGCTAATAAGAGTTCACCGTTTAAAGGTGAACTCTTTAATAGTTGTGACTATTTGAGATTTTTTTTTTTTAAATCAAAGATGACCTTAAAAATTATTTTATTTCTCTAGAACAACAAGCTTATGTTATGAGGCCTTTCTCTTTCCAACATTTAACAAAACAAGTATGTTTACAAATCTTTCATTTTTTTAGTTATTGAAATTTTGGGTGAATTTTTTTTAGACATAATTTTGATCAGTTTAACATGAAAAACAAAATATTGTATTAGGCAATAATTAAATCTTCAATTTTCTGTTTATTCTTGGATTGGGAAAGATTGTATATTTTGGGTTTAGTTTAGTTTTCTAAGGGCTTCTCAGTTTAGAATGAATTCGTGCAGAGAAGACAGAACATCCTCTTTGTATAGCTGTAGAAGTTATTGCTCTTAAAAGCTGAGTTGCCTTTTTTTTTTTTTTTTTTTTTTTTTTTTTTTTTGAGTCAGTCTCACTCTGTTGCCTGGGCTAGAGTGCCGTGGCGTCAGCCTAGCTCACAGCAACCTCAGACTCCTGGGCTCAAGCGATCCTTCTGCCTCAGCCTCCCGAGTAGCTGGGACACCATGCCCGGCTAATTTTTTCTGTATATTTTTAGTTGGCCAATTAATTTTTTTCTATTTTTACTAGAGATGGGGGGGTCTCACTCTTGCTCGGACTGGTCTTAAACTCCTGAGTTCCAACGATCTGCCTGCCTTGGCCTCCCAGAGTGCTAGGATTACAGGCGCTGCCAGCCTGAGTTGGCTTTTTGATGCTTAGTGAGAGGGTAGATTGGTTGAACAATGACTCATCCTCATGTAGAGTGAGTTTATTCTATATAAATAGTTGTAAGGAATCTTATAAGACTAGGGCTTTCATTGTTTTAGCTCATTTATATAATTGCTCTTTAGTGTACAGGAATATATTAACTACTACTATTTGTAATTAGGGAGTTTATAATCTTTATCTTTTGATGTTGAGTAAGCATGCCACATATCATAAAGTTATATTTTTGTGTAAATTTATGTACACAAAAGCCTATTTTAAACTTCAGTTTTTAGATATTTTAATTACTGGTTTTTATGTACTTTTAACTTGTGGTAGACCATATCATAAAATTATCAACCACATTTCAGTTTCAAAATTAAGCATAAGCTGAATTCTCACACTACACAATAAACGTTGGGAGTGTTTTTAAGTCGTTTACCCTCAGGTATAGCACCATTTGCATTTAGAGATGGTGGTGGTGGTAAATATTTTTAAATGAATAAAGCTACAAAACCCAGAGACATATTAAAACAGCTAAATTCGAGGATAGATCAAATGACACTGTTATAAATATTATTACTGCTTTAATAGTAATATGTATATCTTACTTGGCATTAAGAATATCTTCTGTAGGATTTTAATGTAATGTTTCACAATTCCTAAAGAAGAATCTGTATTGTACATACTTTGGCACACTCAATTCTGTAATAAATTTATGCTGAGCAATTAAATATCTACATTTTATAATTTTGAAACTATGTGAACTTTCTAATCTAGCTGATTAGTAATTAGATTTTTTTTAGTATTTATATTTCTGAATTTTTCTATAGTACATTTTAAAATTCTTACATTGTATCTCCAAAAGTGTAAAGAAAATTAAATCTACTATACTCATCTGAGACTGGGTGGATGCTGGTATGTAAATCACTTAACTATTAACTTAAAAAATAACCACTTAAGTGTTTTAATTTTTTGATTTAATTTTAAATAAGGTGTTTATGTGTAAAAGACAGTTCTGCCAAATGAGACAGGTTGAAGTAATTTATAGTAGGGCTATATTTACCAACAGGTTTTAGCGAACAGATTAACAAGGATATTTTAGCAATATTTAGAACACTCAAATTCCAGTACTCAAATTTTATTTGCACCTCTTAGGGTAGTTTATTATGAGAATTGATTGACCTACATTTTATGCTTAATTTAGTATTTACTTGTAGTCTTTTGGAAAACTTTTGGTTAATGAGAGTAAAGGACCACCAGAGGGAGTGTGGGGTTTATACATTTGGTGTACTTGCTTTTTACCCTTGGTCTGGAAGCAAAACGTTTTAAAAATAAGAATAAAATTTTATTTTCGTTCTTTAAAACAATCAAGCAAAAGATATTGAAGTTGGTGATTGTAACTGTTTAGAGTTGCAGTCATTTTTATAATCAAAATCCAGGCTTAATTAAGGCTGTTTTTCTTTTAGAAAAAGTACAATTATTAGAAAAATGAATATGATGTATTTTCAGAGTGAAATAGTGGATTTTTTGGTAAACAGTCGCATGTCTATGAAGGTAAGGGAACAAGCAAATGTTAAGAATGTTTTTTAAGATTAAAAATGTAGTACATTTGAATTGTATGTTTTTGAAATTGCTCATTTTTTGGAAGGAGGAATAGAAGAGAAACAAAGATCAAGACTAGAAAAGGGTTGTTTTTTCCCATTTATAGTTGCAAACCCTTCCTAAGTGGGCAGTGGTAAATTTCCAGAATCATTTGTAGCATTCTGCTTCAATCTTGGCAATTTATAGATGATGCTAAATGACAGTGGTCATCTGATTATCAATGGCAGGGTTGCGAATTTCAAATTGATCTCTTAAAAAATCAGATTTGTGTGTGGTTTCTTAATGTTCCTATCTCTGGAAATTAAAGTACCTCCTCTGTTGTTAGCTGAATATTACAAAGTGGAATTTGAAAGTCACAGTATCTCAATCATAGGTTTAATGCTGCAGTAAGTTACTTTTTGGAATGGAGGAAACATCCTAGAGATTAAGTCTTTATCAGAATTATTCTGAGCAAGCATGGAATGTTCTTTACTTGTGTTAAATATTAACCAATGAAATTATTTTCATATTTAACTTTTTTTTTAAAAAAAGCAAGATAATAAAACAGTCTTATAATCTTAATCTATATTTTAGGTTTTGTTGCTAGCATAAAAATTATATAGTAGATGGTTACATTTAATGTTCTGAAATTCTAGTTTGGTAGGAGATATTTGTTATAAAAAGAAGGTGTTTCATTGAAGCATAATGGTAATTTACATGGAGAGAAATTTGTGTCTCTTTTGAATGAGTCTTAGGTTACAACATAAACTTGCTAAGAAAAATTGGGATGGTCATCTTTCCCATTTTAGATTTATTTTCACTATGAACTTTTATAAGGTTTTTAAAAATATTTTTATTGGCCCTAAGTAGACTTCTCAGAATTATTTAAGCTTATATATGTGTGAGCATATATACATATATAAATACACATGTATATATAAATATGAAATATCTATTTTTATATAACTATATATAGTTGCTATATATGTGTATATATAACTGTATCTGTCTATACTGCCTTATTTCCCAGGCTTATTTATGTGTGAAACTATTTTTTTTCCCAGTGAAATCTTATTGCACCAAGAGGAATAAAGTGTATGTCCACAAAAAGACTAGTGCAGAATGTTGATAGTTTTTTTTTCACAATAAGAATGAACCACTGATTCACATGATGACGTAGATCAGTTTCAGAAATATGGTTCAGAGCAAGAGAAGCCAGACACAGATGAGTATTTGCTATATGATGCCATTTATGAAAAATAGAAGAACAGGCAAAATTAAGGTATGGTGATAGAAATCAGGACAGTGGTTACCTCTGGGTAGGGACTGTGGTTGACTGGAAGGGGGTACAAGGGAACTTTGTGGAGTGATGGAATATTCTATAGCTTGATTTGGGGAATAGTAATTCAACTATACACTTTTCAGGTAACTTTATTTTCATATAATTTTTAACTTACAGAAAATTTGCAAGACTAGTGCAAGGAACTTCCATATAACTGTATCCAGACTTACCAATTGTTGTATACATTTGTTCAAACTTATTGAATACTTAAGATCTGTGCATTTTACAGCATGTAAATTTTACTTTAATAAAGGAAAAAAGCTAAATTTGTTGAAAGTGAGAATGATCTTGTTATCTGAAAAAAGTGAAATACTTCCATTAGGAATTAACCAGTGGTTTAATAATGATGCAGAAAAAGAGAATCGTTGACTGTCATTTGTTTCCGCCTACATGTATTTATGTTGCTTTTCACTGAAGTTTCATGACGGCATGTTTCTGTTAGAAGAAACAGGAACCTGAAAATGATTCAAGGTAGAACTGCCAGCAAGGAAACCCTGTTTTATTTTGTTATCCTGTGCACGTCACCTAGGGAATGAGACTGAAACCTAGCTTTCTGGGAATTGAAGGTGGTGATTATTCCTGTTAAGAGTTGCACACCTTCAGTGTGCTAGGTTTTGCACAGACATGTATAGTTTTTACTATCCTGGGACTTACCAGACAGAAGAAGAGGGAAACAAATCAGGCTGTTGTTTTTGGGTGGTGCTATTTATCATAGAGAGGAAAGTTTGATTCTTGTTAACATGTAAACTATTCTTGATCATCAGTCAGTGGTAATCTAAAGTGAATCTGTCACTTTCTGCTAGTTTTGATGTTCCTATAACCTCAATAGTGTGATTTGATTTAAATTAAATCTATTTAAATTATAGCTTGAACAATGATAATTGTTAAAAAAAATTCAACTTTTTCCTTCTACTTATTATTTTATATAATTTTTAATATGTGTTCTTAACAATTTAGGATTAGGTATAATTAATGGATATTTGTTCATTTTTTAAAATCTTTTTCTTCATCTATGTCAGAAAGTAGTTTATTTAGTACAGTGAAAGATGTTTGAAGTAATTGGAAGGCTAATCAGATGTTGCAACAAATTAATCATTGAGAGGCTGGCAGTGGCTCACGCCTGTAATCCAAGCTCTTTGGGAGGCCAAGGTGGGAGGATGACTTGAGGCCAAGAATTCAAGACCATTCTGGGCAATATAGCAAGAC
>VBSM01000361.1:4351599-4368019 GCA_008086735.1 Cheirogaleus medius | reverse complement strand
TCGGCCTCCCAGAGTGCTAGGATTACAGGTGTGAGCCACCGCACCCGGCCTGTCCATGTTTAAACTAAATATCATTAGTAAGATAAATCTGCTGTGTGTTGTATATGCACAGACATGTAATACACTTCAGAGATAGATTTTAATTATGTTTACTTAATTATTACTACTGATTAGAAGAGAATTTTATTTTTATTTTATAGTTGAACACTTGGGTACAGTGTAATTCTCCAGATTGGATTTTTCAGATTAAATTTAGAAAAGGAATATAGCCAACCTGTAATGTTATTTCAGCAGTGATTGTTAGTGTATGATATTTTACCATCTTTATATTGACTGCTTTTGAAAATCACAATTCATTTCACCATTTATTGAGTGCTATTTATATGCCATTTACTTATATGAGGTGGTGGGGGTACAAAAATGAATAGGAACACATTGTCTATGTATACAGCGTTCATAGACTTTTGTCGTATGTTACTTTGTCGGCCTGTTCTTATAAATCATCAGGAGACTTGGAACCAAATTGTTTGGGCCCTAATGAATCAACTCAAGTTAATAATCTACCACTGTATCACAGGTAGAAATTTGACTTTTCTATCAAAAACATAGGCAAATAATAGAGGCTCATTCCTGCTGTCTTTACCTGTACTAAAATGTAAGTTCCATGGAGAAGGAAATTGTTTTCTGTTGTTTAATAAATAGGTGAATGGCTCCTACTTATCCTTCAGCTTTCAACTCAGATATTCCTTTCGTAAAGTGGTCTCACCGAGCTGGCCACCTCCTCCTTTAAGGATATTTTTTGGCTTACATCCCATTGGCCAGAATTTAGCGACATGGCCACACTTAACTGCAAGGGAAGAAACTGGGGCTTTTATTCTGGGAAACTTCATGTCCAGTTAAAACCCAGCGGTTTTATTACTAAAGGAAGCAATGGAGAAAAGGATATTGAGAATTAATTACTAGCAGTGTCTGCCACAACTTTTAACAGTGATGTCTGTCAGATGTACCTTTGGGGTAAGGGTCTCATGACCTGGTTTGGAGCCGCATATAGCTTGTGAGAGATAAGAGGCGATGCATAAAGTCAAGAAAGTACCAGAGAAGGATTCAGATGCTTGCCTTAGGAGATAAAAGAGCGGTAAATGGTTTTATTTGAACAATAGTATGACACTGAAGGACAGTGAGATGAATAGAGCAGTAACTTCAGATACTTTCTAAGTACAGTAGATCTTTTTAATCTATAGTAGTGATATTGCTGATTTTCTTAGGAATGGTTTGAGTTTTTAAAACTGTTCAACTCCTGCCAAAAGTACTACAGGTCAAGTATTCCTTATTCAAAATCCTTGGGACCAAAAGTGTTTTGGATTTTGGATTTGTTTAGGTTTGAGATTCATTGCATATACATAATGAGACACAGTAGCTTGGGGATGGGAACCAAGTCTAAACACAAAATTCATTCACACACCTTATACACACAGCCTATAGGTAATTTATACAATATTTCAAATAATTTTGTGCATGAAACAAAGTTTGTGTGCATTGCGCCATTTAAAAACAAAGGTGTTGTATGTGGAATTTTCCACTTGTGGCATCATGTTGGAATTTAAAAAGTTTTATTTTGGAGCATTTTGGATTTTCAGGTTAGGGATGCTGAACCTAATCAGAATTGAGACTTGAACATTAAAAGTTTGAGAACCACTGTTTTATTTGCCTAGTAGTACATAATTGCATCAATGTTTTTATCTTAATTACTAGGTAGAATCTGCTGACTCCCTAGTTGTTTAACTGTCACCAAGACTTCTCTCTTGAGCTCAGGCCCTCTGATTACCTTCTGGATATTTCACAAGCACCCCTTGCTCACCATGCCCCAGCCAGAGTTCTCTTGCTCTCTGTAAAAGGTACTCCAAAATGTTTTAATTAAAGTGAAGAGAAAGAATCAAAAGTCCTGATGAATGGAACCATGAAATGTTTCATCTTTTTTTCTAAGTTTAAAAAGATCATGAAAGTAATATATGTTTAGTATTGAACTACCTATTTATTTTTATTTATTTATTTTTTTAGAGGCAGCGTCTTGCTCTGTCACCCATCGTAGAGTGCAGTGGCCCAATCATAGCTCACTGTAACCTCAGACTCCAGGGCTCGAGTGATTCTCACATCTCAGCCTCCTGAGTAGTTGGGACTACATGTGCACACCACCACGCCCAGCTAATTTTTTATTTTTTGTGGAGACAAGGCCTTGCTGTGTTGTCCAGGCTGGTCTCAAACTCCTGGCCTCAAGTGATCCTCCCACCTTGACCTCCCAGAGTGCCAACACGCCCGACTAAACTATTTAAGTAATACAAAAATAAAATTTAAGAAGCGAAAATTCCTTCTTATCCCCACTCCTCCCAAATCTCATTCTCCAGAGTTAACAACTGTTTTAATGGTATCTGATGAGTTATGTTTGCAAACTTCTTGTATATATAAGCAAATATATATACACGTATATGCTTTTTCCCCCTCCTAAAAACAGGATCATATTACAAATTGTTCTGCAACTCACCATTCACTTAGTAGTAAGTCTTGGACATCTTTCCATCTTTTCATGTCAGTATTACATTGTTTATCTGGAATAGCTAAGACCTCACCTGTTCCATATTAGTGATATTTTCAGAGTTTAGCTGTCTTAACTTGAGGAGAAAATGATGAAAAAGATATTTTGGCATATAATATTTCTTAATTATAATCTTATAATATTTCTTAATTATAATTATAATCCAGTGCTCTAAAATAATTACACCTACCAAAATCCACAAACAACTGGGAACCATGGTTGGTGGCTTCAAATAATTAAGATACACCAAGCTGTTTGTGTCACATGTATTATCCCATTGTGACATCATCAACTGACTTTTTTTTTTTTTAATGGCCCAAAGGACCAGATCGTTACTGGGCACCATGTACCATAACAATACACTTCATTTATTACAATGGTATTCTTTTTTTAATGGATGAACATTTACAGAATCCTTTCTCAATTCAGTTGTTTGGATGTTTTTGGTGTTTAGACTCTTAGCTAAATGATTATCTACTATACAGGGTTATCTCATCCTTTTCAAAGACCACATAATATTTTGATAGTGTGCATTTTCTAAATTTAATTTAAACATTCACATGACCATCCTCTTGAGGAAAACTTTGAAATGCTTTTATTTAGTTATATAATTAATTTAGCTGTGACTAAGCAATCTGTAAATGTTTACATGAACAGATATGTGCCTGTATTCTTCCTACTCTTGACTTTTCCCCTATGCATTTAAGCACATCTCATTATTTCCTCTTAAGCCTTTGCTCTCCACTTTTTATTCACCCAAAGAATTTTGTATTTTCCCTTTATAACCCTAGGGTATCATACTTCTCACCTGTCATTTTCTAATGTTTATACATCCCTCTTCTGCTTATTTTTTGTGCTCACAATATGCTCCCTTTCTCTTATTTTCAGTTCTTCTCAATGTTTACCACTACCTAGTGCCCTTCTGAGATGCTAGAGGATACGCAAAAATCAGTATTTTTTTCGTTAAAAAAAAACCTTTTAGCCAAATACTTATTCCTAGGAAATGTCCCATTTTATTCTAAGTAGTGTCCTCAGAAATATTTGAGAGGTAGTTGCCTCCACAAAATAAAGACTAAATGTTAAGAAAAGGTGAGCAATCAGATAATAAAAGAGTATGTAGAAATGAAAAACATTACTGAATTTTTTTAGAAAATCCTGTGAGCAGACTAAACAATATATTCAACATAGCTGATGACCAAATAGTGATCTAAAAATTTCATCAAAGAAAATCTCTCAGAATATAAAGCAGGAAGACAAAGATAGAAACAGAAAAGCCCAGTATTTCTCACCATATCTGACTGTGCTTTAGAATCATCTAACACGCTTTTTAAAAACACTGATGCTCTGGCCCCACCGCAGATCAATTAAATCCAGACTTGCTGGGGTTGGGGCCCAGACTTCAGTAGCTTTTTTAAGGCTCTCAGGTGATTCTAATGTTTAGCCCAGGTTTAGAAAAATACTTAAGAAATCTGAAGGATAAAGCTAAAATGTTCCTAGGTTTGGCCAATGGGAAGCACAGGAAAAAAAACCCAACAGATATTTTTAAAAAATCCCAAAATGTCCAAAATCTGTCTAATGAGACTTCTAGAAGCAGAGGACAGAGACATTGAAGGAAAAGAAATAATAGAATTTCTGGAGTTCCCCAAAGACTTGTCTTCAGCAATTAAGGGCCAGGATATCAAGACCCCTGTAGGATCTAAGGAAAGAAGACAAATACTTCAACATATCCTTGTGATACGTCTGAACTCCAAGAATAAAGAAGATTCTTATGTCTTCCAGAGAAGGAAATATGAGAGCACCTGTGTGCACTCTGGAGGGAAGTACACGTGCCTGGTCTGCCCAACCCAAACACAGCGCTGCCATTCCCCTCAATGCAGCGCTCTCGTTAATGCCCCTGGCCCACGCCTGCTCTTCTTAGCTGACCCCAGGCCTAGAGCTTCTGCAGGCGCCCTTGGGATGAGCTGTTCTGCAGTTGGTGTTTGGAAGGCAGTTTGCTCTTTGTTCTCTCCTGCACCCTGATCTCATCTGCTCGTGAGTTTCCAGGAATCCCCCCAGGGTTCTAGTTGAGTGATATATACCTTTTCTTGTTTTCCAGCTCAGTTAAGGTTTTACAGATTTTAAAAACCTTTTCTTGTCATCCCAGTGTCATCTTAGAAAAAGTTGATGACTTAGTACTGTCTTTTTGAGGCCAAATAGGGTAAAATCAAATTAAAGGGGAAAAAACTATATTCAGGTTCATTCTTTATTATATATAACATTAACATTTGAATTGTGTGATATTTTTTAGGTTTTTTTGTTTTGATATTAATATAGCCCTTTGCTTCCTTCTTTTTATTTAAAAACAGTAATTCTACTAAGCAGAGTTAAAGCAAATTTGGTCTGTTTGCTTTGCTTTCTTCAGTAATTATTTGTGCTGAGAAGGAAAAGTGAGTTTACCAAAGAATTGTCTTCTTTCTGAAAACCTTCCTGTTAGATAGTAACGTAATCTGACGCAAGATATTTGTATTCTGACAAAGAGAACAACAGCCTTGTAATATACATGGGGAATTAGCGGGTAAGGCTTTAAGATAACTCCTCATCTAGGGAGATCTGATAATTTAGTTATGTTAACTTAAGTTCTTAGTACACTGTTAATGAAATATCAAGCGTATTCTCATTTTTCTGTTACGTGTCAGGTGCTTGCTGACTAGCACTTTGGAGAGTCTGTGCTTATCTGGCATGTCCATAACAGAACAAACTGTGTGTTCCCTTTCCGACGTACTAGGTAGCAATTTTCCACCTTTGGGCAGTTCAGCACAGTAAGCTTTATCGTAGATTAATATCCATAGCTACATAGTGGTTTTAAATCCAGGGTGGGGGAAAGAAGAAAAGTCTCTCTTATGAAAACAGTGAAACTTTCTCAGTGTGTCCTAAAGATTTTTAGGAATTATCTGTTTTTACTATCTTTTTCATGTAACACTCAATCAAGGAAAAAGAGTTTTACTTATTTGTTTTGTTTGCTTATAAAAACCTATACTCCTAATGGCTTAACTGAAATTAAGGGGAAATATTAAAGGACACAAGTAATCGTAGTAATCTCAGAGGATGGCTCTCGTCAGTAGTACTGAGTCCATAAGAAGAGAAATACTATGAATAATTAAAACAGAAAGATAAAAACAATGAGAAAAAACTTTGCTGAACTTTCAAAAGCAGATAAATCTGGAGAAATAAAGAAATGAACTGAATTTTCTAAGTATTAATACGATTACTTACATCCTTTGAAGTGTTGGAATAAAAAATGAAGAGCAAGTTCCTTTATCATATAGGACTTATAAAGCTAACAGATCAACTTATACAAGTTTCCTGTTTATTTGAATTTAAGCAAGGCACCGTTTCCAAAGCAGTAAGGTTAGAACCAAAGAAAATGTTTCTTTATTGATAATATTTTCACTTAAAAATTTAGCTGAACTCCAAATCATGAGCATTCGAAAGAAAGCCTTGTTTTTGGATATGTTGTGATCATGTTTGCTAAATGCTTGTTTTTAATTTGCTGTCACATTTGCACATGTGCAAACTCTCTCAGTGATTGATTTGAAAGCAAGTGGGAGACATCATGACATCCCTGACTACTTAAGCATGTGTATCTGAAGAATAAGAATATTATTCTACATAAAACCACAATACTATATAACACTCCAGATCTTATATTATACAATAAAAATAAACTAATATACAGTCTGTTTTTTCTAAATTTTTATAATTCTCCCCAAAATGTCCTTTTATTAAGTTTTTGCCCCCCTAATCCAGCATCAAGCTAAGTATCACTGGTTACACTTGGTTGTCATATCCCTGTAGTCTCCTTTAATCTAGAACAGGTCTCCTGTCTCTCTTTTTCTCCCCACCCCTCTTTTATTTCTTTTGTCCTTTATAACATTAACATATTTCAGAAGTCTATGTCAATTGTCTTATAGAATCTTCTGCAATTTGATTTTGTCTTTTCTTCTTGATTAGTTTCTGGTTAAATGTTTTTGATAGAAATACCACATAGGTGACATACAATTCCCACTACATCACAGCAGGAGACACAGTAATATCAATTTGTCTCATTATTATTGCAGAGTTTGGTTGTGATGCAGATTGCTCACTAGGCTGATATCAGATCATTTCATTGGAAAGTTACTTTTTCCATTTTTAATAGTAATCTGTAAGGTGGTACTTTGGGACCGTGTGGCTGTTCTTTCCCAATACTCTTACACCTGGTATTTTTAATGTGTTCAATTCTTTAAACCAGAATTTACCCAGGGGTCTATTGATGGATGTCAATATATCTGTGAAGCCTCAGGAAATTTTTTTGTATGCATGTATTTTCCCAAGGATATAGTCCATGACCCCCAAAATATTTAGAAGATCTTTTCCCTCTGTTGTTGAGGTGCCTTCTACAAGTTTCTGTGCATCAGACAAGTGTGACCCCTGTTCATCTAATTTTCCTGATTATCTTGCCCAGCATCATGTAGAGCCTAGGTACTTAATTTTTGTTGTTTGTTTGAGAACAATTTGTTCTGGCCTTTTGCTTATCCTGAACCAAACATTTGGACCTCTTATGTTTGGTATAAACTGTACTAGAAACTAAAGCACAGGGGCTTAGTCCCTGGTTTTTGGTGTTCTCTTTGAAGATTTTTGGGCACAGCAGTTTGATTTGTGTCTTTGTTGACATTGAAGTCAACAGTGGTCCTTTGGAAATGAGTTAAAACACTACAGTATATGTTTAAGTTGTCGAATTATTGGTTGTATCAATAAGACTTTTTTTTTTTTTTATGAGACAGAGTCTCACTCTGTTGCCCAGGCTAGAGTGCCGTGGCGTCAGCCTAGCCCACAGCAACCTCAAACTCCTGGGCTCAAGCGATCTTCCTGCCTCAGCCTCTCGAGTACCTGGAACTACAGGCATGCGCCACCATGCCCAGCTAATTTTTTGTATATATTTTTAGTTGGCCAATTAATTTGTTTCCATTTTTAGTAGAGATGGGGTCTCACACTTGCTCAGGCTGGTGTTGAACTCCTGACCTTGAGCGATCCTCACGCCTCAGCCTCCTAGAGTGCTAGGACAACAGGCGTTGAGCCACCGCGCACCTGAATAGTATACTTTTAAAATATACATTATGCAACTTAATCCAGGAGGTCACCCATGAAAGTAGATGTTTTTATTCTAATTACACAGGTAAGGAATGAAGTCTTAGAGAAATTAAAGTAGCCAACATACACACATCTCATAAGGAGCAGAGGAAGAACCCTCAAATTCTGTTACATATTCCTCGCACTTTCTGTCTTACTATTCAAAAAGAGGCATACTAGGGAATCTTAGTATGAACAAATCATGGCCCTTGCTCTGAAGAATCTTTTAAATCTAATAGACATGTCTTCTTATGAATATATTGTAGACAACAAATTGAGAGAAGAGCTAAGTACGTACCTAAAAGGGCAAAATGACCTCTAAATATAGGGTCACGGTTGGCATGTTGAATGTTTTGGGGAAGAAGAGAGAGTAACCAAAAGCAGGGATATGGAAAAGCACCAGACTTGTTACAGGCGTAGCATTGGAATTGGTCTAGTTTGGCTAGAGCATGAGTTTCTGGGAAGAAAGTAGTGGAAGCTGCTGTGATTGTGAAGGGCCTTGAATATCATAGGGAAGGCAGGAGATGAAAAATGTGGCCTTGCAGAAGACCCACTAATGATGATGTATATTATATTTTTAAGTTATGACTCTGCTGATCTCTTAACATATGTTATCTCATTAATGTTTCACTGTAACCCTATCAACAGTGTACTATGTCCATTTTACAGATGAGAAACTAAAGTTCAACGAGATTAAATAAATAGCTAATGTCAGGAGCTTGGAGCTAGGACTCAGACTCAGGTTTGTCAGCTTCTGTAGCCTGTTCTGTTGACCACTGTGATAGATTGTCACTTCTTTTATCAGATGGCCTGAGAAGTTCTTAATTCTCTCAAGAATATGGCTATAGGAAAAGGATATTTTCAAAGTTCTGAGAGGATGGCTTGTCACTGTGTATTTGTGTTAAGTAATGTAATCAGTACCAAATCTGACTTGTACCACTCTCTAATTTGGGCCCAGAACTAGATGAGAAATTAATGAATTGAATGATGTTTTATTTCCATACCTGATGACATCAGTGCATGTTCATAGCAAATGCTTTTGTTTTCATTTTCAGTGTCTAACCTTATTGGCCCTAAGTAAATCTTAGGTTGGGTAAAGCTCAGTTCCTAGGGGCATTTAAGATGCATAAAGAAGTGATATTTTTCCTTGCTAAAATATGTTTCTTCTCGCCAGGTTTTCTACTTATAAAAGACAATGACTACTGATGAAGGTGCCAAGAACAATGGAGAAAGCCCGGCAGCCACTGTTGCTGAACAGGGAGAGGATATTACCTCCAAAAAAGATAGAGGAGTATTAAAGGTGAGGCCACAAAGTTGAATAACATACAGGGAAATCTGCTATCTGGAAAGATTGTTTATAAAACCTTTCTTTGAGGGGACCTGGGGATGGATAATGTTTATTGAGGCTTAGTGCTAAACAATATAAATTCTCACTTCATCTTCATAACTCTGAGGTTTTTATTTTTATTTATTTTATTTATTATTATCTTTTTTTTTGAGACAGAGTCTTGCTCTGTCACTCCGACTAGAGTGCAGTGGCGTCAGCCTAGCTCACAGCAACCTCAAACTCCTGTGCTCAAGCAATCCTCCTGCCTCAGCCTCCCAGGTAGCTGGGACTACAGGCGTGCACCATGATGCCTGGCCAATTTTTCTATTTTTTGTAGAGACAGGATCTTGCTCTTGCTCAGGCTGGTCTCGAACTCCTGGACTCAAGTGATTCTCCTGCCTCGGCCTCTCAGAGTGCTAAGATTACAGGCGTGAATCACTGTGCCCAGCAAAGTATTATTGTTATTATTTTTTAAGAGACAGGGTCTCATTCTGTCACCCAGGCTGGAATACAATGGTGAAATTATAGCTCACCACAGCCTTGAGCTCCTGTACTCAAGCAATCCTCCTGCCTCAGCCTCCTGAGTAACTGGGACTACAGGTACATGCAATTATGTCTGGCTAATGTTTTTTTGTTTTTTCTTTGTAGAGATGGTGTCTTGCTGTGTTGCCCAGGCTTGTCTTAAACACCTGGCCTGTTATTACTATTATTTTTTTAGAGACAGTGTCTCAATGTTTCCCAGGCTGGCTCAAGCAGGCCTCCCACCTCAGCTTTCCGAGTGGCTGAGATTTTTATTTTTAATTTCAGATTATAGATGGTGAAATTGAGGCAGGGCTAGGGAAGTTAACTTGCCCAGTATTATATATCCTAGTTAATGCAGATCCTGGCGTTCAGGTCCTGGTTATGGCTGACTCTAAAGGGCTCTGTCTCCCTATTCTCAGAGTATACAAATGGGTTACTATTTTAATGTATCATTTTAGTATACTAAAACTAGCTAATGATGATTTTAAAGACTTTTTTAAAGAGAAAAAGCTAACTTGCAAAGTTCAAAAAGACTTATTTTTACATACAAATAATGTTCCTACATACAGTGAAGATATTTTTTGAGGTTTCACCAGTGAATACTTCTTACTTTTGAATTAACTTTCCTATTTATTAAAACACCATATAGTCCTGCACAGCATAATGACATTTTGGTCGTTGACAGACTGCATATACAGTGGTGGTCCCTTAAGATTGTAATGGAGTCAAAAAATTCCTGTCAGCTAGTAATGTTGTAGCTGTCGTGATGTGGTATGGTAGTGCATTACTCATGTGTCAGTGGAGATGCTGGTGAATACCTGGTGCAGTGCCTGTCACATGCAATTATGTGTGGTATACAATGACTTGATAATAAATGGCTGTGTTACTGGTTTATGTGTTTACTATACTATACTTGATTTTTCATTATTTTAGAGCATATATCTCCTATTTATTAAAAACGTTAACTGTAAGACAGCCTCAGGCAGGTTCTTCAGGAAGTATTCCAGAAGAAGCCATAGGAGATGCTAGGCCATACATGTTACTGCCCCTGAAGATCTTCCAGTGGGACAAGATGTGGAGGTGGAAGATAGTGCTATTGATGATCAAAATATTGCTTATGCGATCGACCCTGTGTAGGCCTAGGTTAGCATGTATGTTTGTGTTTTAATTTTTAACAAAAAAGTTTAAGAAGTTAAAAAAAAATTTAAAAATAGAAAAGTCTTATAGAATAAGGATATAAAGAAAATATTTTTGTACAGCCATGCAATATGTTTGTATTTTAAGCTCAGTTATTAAAACAGAGTCAAAAGTTATAAAAAAAAGTTTATGAAATAAATTTACAGTAAGCTAAAGTTAATTTATTGTTAAAGAAAGAAAATTTTAAAAATAAATTTAATGTAGCCTAAGTGTACAGTGTTTATATAAAGTCTACAGTAGTGTACAGTAAGGCCTAGGCCTTCACATTCTGTCACCATTCACTCACTGACTCACCAAGAACGACTTCTAGTCCTGCAAGCTCCGTTCATGGGGGTAAGTGCCTTATACAGATGTACCGTTTTTCCTTTTATACCATGTTTTTACTGTACCTTTCTTCGTACACAATGGCTTACAATTGTATTAATATTACAATTGCCTACAGTAACATGCTGTACAGGTTTGTAGCCTAGGAGCAACAAATAGGATATGCCATCTAGCCTAGATATTTAGTGGGCTGTACCATCTAGGTTTGTATAAGTACACTCTATGATGTTTGCACAGTGACAAAATCGCCTAATTATACATTTCTCAGAATGTATCTCTGCCTTAAGTGATGCATGATTGTATATATTTTTTCACTCTGTAGTTAATCATTTTCCCATTTTTTTATTCGTCTCTCACAATGGTATCTCACAATGGTGTGTGAGATACCAATAAAATACAGAATTCAGAGCACCTCTTGATTCTTCAATCTTATAAGTGAATAAACTGAAGCTGAGAGGTTAAGTGGCTTCAGTCACATTGAGTAGTTATTTCTTTTCTTTTCCTTTTTTTTTTTTAGGCAGAGTCTCACTCTTGCCCTGGCTACAGTGCCGTGGCGTCAGTCTAGCTCACAGCAACCTCAAACTCCTGAGCTCAAACGATCCTCCTGTCTCAGCCTCCCAAGTAGCTGGAACTACAGGCATGCGCCACCATGCCCGTCTAATTTTTTCTGTATATATTTTTAGTTGTCCAGATAATTTCTTTCTATTTTTAGTAGAGATGGAGTCTCGCTTTTGGTCAGGCTGGTCTTGAACTCCTGAGCTCGAGTGATCCTCCCACCTCGGCCTCCCAGAGTGCTAGGATTATAGGCGTGACCACCACACCCGGCCTAAGTAGTTATTTCTCCTACGCTATTGTTATACATACAAGTTTTGTATAGTTTTGTTTTGCTTTTCCTGAAAAGATTACCTTATACATTCTAAATATTACCATTATGTTGAGCTTTAATATCTCCTGTGTCAGTAGTAGCAGATAAGAATTTTTGAGTTTGTTTTGTTTTATAAAAAATACTGCTTATTTGAAAGCCTTTCTTTTTTGCCTAGATCTCTTCTGAATATATGTGTATTGCTATTCACTTGCTATGTGCCAAGCCAAATTTTGGAGACTTGCATCTATAGAATAAGGGTTTTATGCTACAGATTTCCATCATGATGCCTTCTTTCAGAAGTTTTCTCAACCTATAGCTCATCCCAACAACACTCATCCCAAATTCCAGGGTGTTTCTAGAGATAGTGGAGCTTCTGCAGGCTGTCCTCAGCATCTCCCTACCTCTACTTAAGGCTTTCCCTTTCATCTTTTCAGGGTGCCCATTCCAGAGAACACAGTCTTCAATTTGCCTCAGACCCTGCTTTGTTCTAGGGAATAAATCTAACAACAGGATTCTTAGGCTTTTAAGAAATGTTTGATAATTGGAAGCCCTTTAAATCATATCATTTGTCATTGTCTAGAGCCTCAGATTTCACCGTGGGGGCTTTGATTAAGATTAAATATGTCTAGTAACTGTGTGATCTAGAGCAATTTAGTTTAACTTCTCTGTGATTAAATTTCCTGTTTATAAAATTAGAATAATAATACCACTGATCTCAGAGTTACCAAGATTAGGTAAAGCACTTGGCACAGTGCCTGTTCTATAGTAATCTCTCCTATTAAGTATTTTATTTTTTTAATAAAAGAACCTAGGTAGGTGTGGAAAGTCAGTAACTATCACAAGAAGATACAATTTGGGCTTACATTTTTTAAGTGAACTGAGACTAGATTGTATACTTAAGGCAACTCCAGATTTAGGCACAGGTTCATCTTGCTGGGGAAGCCTGAAGTGATACCCCAGCATCACTTGTGATGTGGGTGGCTCTCTGTCTCCCTGGAAGCCATTCATCCTGTACGCCCAATTATTTCTCTATAGTCCTAGAAACGCAGACTCCCTCCATGTGAGGTTGACAGTTGGGCATAGGCTCCGAAACACCACATGCAGTTCATGAACATGAGCACTTGTAGGATATCTTGTGATTTCTTTTAGATTAATTTTTTTTAACTTTTTTTCTTTTGAAGTCCCAGAAGGGCAGTAATGAATGTTTTTCCTTTAGAGAGTGTTTGTGGGCTGGGTGTGGTGGCTCATGCCTGCAGTCCCAGGACTTTGGGAGACCAAGGTGGAAGGATCTCTAGAGACCAGCCTGAGCTACATAGTGAGACCCAGTCTCTAGAAAATAAATTTTAAAAACATTGCCTGAGCGTGATGGAGCATGCCTGTAGTCCTAGCTACTCAGGAGGCTGAGACAGGAGGATTGCTTGAGCCCAGGAGTTTGAGGCTATGATTGTGCCACTGTACTCCAGCCTGGGTGACAAAGTGGACCCTGTCTCTTAAAAAAAAGTGTTTAGACTTTTGAGTAAGAAAGTTGTGGAATCTAAGTCCATAGTGTTTATGTTAGGTGTGGGGGAGGGGGGACACAACGCAAAGAAAAATTTCAGAGCAAATAATTGAATTCTTTAAATAAAAACTTAAACCCTTCCCCCCAAAATATTTATGTTCATCAGACGTTAGCTACCATCCTCTCTTACCTACTAAAAATGATTCATTTGGCATGGATAATTGACAGACTAAATTAACCACCACATGCCTGGATTTGATTTGCTTTTCCCAGAACTGACCAACTGCATTAGCAGTTTGCTCTGCCAAGAACAAAATAAATACACTAGATTTTATGATAGCCGAATACTTTTCAGCTTGGGGCTTTTTTTGGTATTTCCTTTACTAGAAAACAAGTTATTCAGTATCATATTAAACTGTGCGATGATACTAATGTTACAGATTGAGTGTTTTTCAAATAATAGGAAGTGTAACCTATTATATCAGGACATTGAACTTTCTGAAATTAAACCAATCTAGGAGACTTTAGTCAGAAGCTAATATTTTTAGGAAAGGAGAGAAATAAATAAAATCACACATTTGAAACCTTGCTCTAGACTTCTTTTTGAATGTTTTTAAAAGTCCACCAATCTTTCTGGTCTAAGTCAGATTATATATGGACTAGCTCACAAGTTTACATTTTGAAAGATTTTAGTGTCAAAAGGATAGGGCATTAACCCAATGAAGCAGGATTTATTGGTTAACTCTTTTGAGGGAATAAATGGTGTGATCAGGAATAAAATTAAATATAACAAAAATATTAGTAAAGGACAATTTTCTAACAGTGACAGTTATTTTGAGAACTATGAAGGAAGCCTCTAGAAAGGATGGGTAGTAGTATATTTGCAGATCTGCCTGGTTGTCTTGGGATGAACTGTGTGACCTTTTCATTCTCTGGTTATAAGTAAAAAGTTTCACTTCCTTTTTCTTGATGTTGTCTTTTGTAGATTGTCAAAAGAGTGGGGAGCAGTGAGGAAATGCCAATGATTGGAGACAAAGTTTATGTCCATTACAAAGGAAAATTATCAAATGGAAAGAAGTTTGATTCCAGTCATGATAGAAATGAACCATTTGTCTTTAGTCTTGGCAAAGGTAAGAGGGTATTTTTTGAGTTGTGTTTTGCTTAGGTTTATTACCATATTTGTATTATATTGGAGCAGTGGATCCTATCCTTTCCAAAAGAGAGTACTAGCACTCAAAATACGGTCCAAGGATCCTGCATTTTCCCTGAGATCTTTTTGCGGGGTCCATGATGTCAGTTATTTTCATAACAACACTGCGATGTTATTTGCCTTTTTACTGTGCTGACATTTGCACTGATGGCACAAAAGCTACAGTGGTGAACACTGCTCCCCCTTCTTCTAAGACTGTTGTCAAGAAGCTCTCACAATAGTCTGGCGTTTGGCATACCGTCATAGGCATCCCTGTAATACATCCTCTAACAGAAAGAGGCTGTCCCGAGCCCCTGGCAATAGAATCGTTTACCTTTATACCAGGAAGGTTGGGAGAGCACTGAACTCTGCATGTGGCGTGTGCCCAGGCGGACTCCGAGGAGTCTGTGCTGTGAGACCTAAAGTTCTTATGAGGTTGTCCAAAGCGAAAAAGCATGTCAGCAGGGCCTACGGTGGTTCCACGTGTGCTAACTGTGTCCATGACAGGATCCCGTGTGCTTTCCTTATTGAGGAGCAGAAAGTTGTTATGAAAGTGTGGAGCACAGAGTCAGAAAGCTAAATTTAAAAAAAAAAAAAAAGCTTTTTTGAGTAATAAAAAGTAAAAGGCCAAAAAAAAAACCTGACTGCTTAACATATCAAGGCAGTGGCACCACCTATACCAATAGTCATGGTATTTTTCACTGCCACTCATTCTCTGTTTACATAAGGGAAAAAAGCTAGATTCACTTAAGAATGTCCTTGATAGGCCGGGCGCCATGGCTTACGCCTGTAATCCTAGCACTCTGGGAGGCCGAGGAGGGAGGATCGCTCAAGGTCAGGAGTTCGAAACCAGCCTGAGCAACAGCGAGACAGACCCCTTCTCTACTAAAAATACAAAGAAATTAATTGGCCAACTAAAAAAAAATATGTAGAAAAAATTAGCCGGACATGGTGGCACATGCCTGTAGTCCCAGCTACTCGGAAGGCTGAGGTAGGAGGATTGCTTGAGCCCAGGAGTTTGAGGTTGCTGTGAGCTAGGCTGACGCCACGGCACTCTAGCCCGGGCAACAGAGTGAGACTCTGTGTCAAAAAAAAAAAAGAATGTCCTTGACAAAGCAGTAAAAATATTAATTTTGTTAAAATTTAATCTTTTGAGTTTCACATCATTTTGATACTCTGTGACAGAAAGGGAAGCACACATTAGAGCTCTTCTGTATGTGGAAGCATGATGTTGTCTCAAGGAAAGGCACTTGTGTATTTGTTTTAGTTGAGAGCTGAACTAGCTACATTTTTTTCACGAGACACCATTTTTACTTGAAAGGGCAAACTAATTATTCAGATTTGATTATGCAGTATTTGGCAGTATTTTATCCTGAAAATGAATGGGGTGAGCTGTCACTTAAAGGAAAAACAACTGACAGTGTTTGTTGCCATAGAGATGGGTTGGTTTTTGTTTGTTTCTTTTCTTGAGATGGGGTCTTGCTATGTTGTCCGGGCTGGTCTCAAACTCCTGGCCTCAAGTGACCTTCCTGCCTCAGCCTCCTGAGTAGCTGGGATTATAGACATGAGCCACTGCACCTGGCTGCCATTGAGTTTTCAAGTGAAAATTATAGTTTTAGAGAATTTGTATCTGCCATTGTGAGCTTTGACAGCTTTCCAAAACTTAAAAGACTTTTCTGATGAGATCAGTATTAATGAATGTGATTTTAACATATTATACAGTAAAATGTATCAACATGTGGAAGATCTTTTTTTTTTTT
>VBSM01000361.1:4325509-4351499 GCA_008086735.1 Cheirogaleus medius | reverse complement strand
ACCTCAAACTCCTGGGCTCAAGCGATCCTCCTGCCTCAGCCTCCCACATAGCTGAGACTACAGGCATACACCACCATGCCCAGCTAATTTTTTCTATTTTTAGTGTTTGGATAATTTCTTTCTATTTTTAGTAGAGACGGGTTTCACTCTTGCTTAGGCTGGTCTCGAACTCCTGAGCTCAAGCAATTGTCCTGCCTCGGCCTCCCAAAGCGCTAGGATTACAGGCGTGAGCCACCACGCCTGGCCAAATAACTACTTTTTAATTTTTAATATGGTAAATATCAGTAGATATATCATGTAAACAAAAGCTCTTTAGAGTCCTCAGTTTTTAAGATGTAAAGGAATCCTGAGGGAACAAGCTTGAGAACTACTGTTTTCAAATATGAAATGTGATTTTTGCTAATTTCTTTTCAAATGCCTTTAACTATCTTTAATTAATAAGTTAATTTGATATTCTTACTTTCATTTTTTTACTTTTTTTTTTTTTAAGAGACAACAGTCTCGCTCTGTTGCCTAGGCTGGAGTGCAATAGTGTTGTCATAGCTCACTGTAACCTTGAACTCCTGGGCTCAAGTGATCCTCCCACTCAGCCTCCCCAAGTAGTAAGGACTACAGGTTCACACTGCCACGCTTGACTCATTTTTTTATTTTCTGTAGAGACAGAGTTTCACTATGTTGCCCAGGCTGGTCTCAGACTTCTGACCTCAAGCAATCCTCCCACCTTGGCCTCCCAAAGTGTTGGGACTACAGGCGTGAGCCACTGCACCCAGCCCTCTTTGTTTTTAAATCTTGTAAGGAGAATAGCCCACACATCAGCTTTGTAACCCATGTGGCTGAGTTATATAACATCTTTTACTCTTATCTGCCACAGACATAACAAGCATTTCTAGTCCATTCCTAGATTTAGTGTAGGGAAAAAAGAGTTACTCCCCCTGCCCACCACTGTGGCTCTGCGTTGACTTAATTCCTTTCTCCTTTTGACTCTGTATCAAGTTGAATTGCTAACTAAGCATGGATCTGAGAAAAGAAACAGCAAACACGGAACTAAGGATTTAAACTTTTTGCTACCCATAATCGTTTGCGTGTGGTGGCGAATTCTGCTTCCTGTCGAGCTGCGCTCTTTCCAAACTCCAGCTCCAAGTGCTGCCTCCAGTGCTCCTTTGCGTCCGTAGTGAATTAATGGCTCATGTGATATTAATCTTGTGTTTGAATAAGATAGCAATCACAATCAAATATAGAATCTCATAGCAGATAATTATGAGTTATTTTAGAATTTTTTTCATTTGTGTTGATTTAGGGATGTGAACCTCTCAGGCTACTAGAATGGCTATGGCATCATTATTTAATTTAGATGACCTCAGAGTGACTGGCTTCTCAGACCTCCTTGTTTCCACTGCCCCCTAAATCCTCACTCTACCCTTAAAATTTCTGTCTTGAAGAAGTTGATAGATTTAAGATAAGTTGTCTCTTAGCAGCTGTCTTGGCAAGTAGAATTAAGAATTACTGAGAATTTATATTGCCACCTTCTCTACACAGATTTTCTCAGTAAAACACTATGGTGAATGACTCTTCATGTTTCCTAGAATTTTGAGCACAGTGAAAGATTTTCAGAGTTCTTTTTTTTTAAATATTAAATGTAAGTTGCAGGCTCACGCCTATAATCCAAGTACTCTGAGAGGCTGAGGCAGGAGGATCGTTTGAGCCCAGGAGTTGGAGACAAGCCTGAGCAAGAGCGAGACTTCATCTCTACTAAAAGTAGAAAAATTAGCCGGGCATGGTGGCACGTGCCTGTAGTCCCAGCTACTTGGGAGGCTGAGACAGGAGGATCGCTTGAGCCCAGGAGTTTGAGGTTGCAGTGAGCCATGATGACGCCACTGCACTCTACCTGGGACAACAGAGTGAGACTCTGTCTCAAAAAAAACAAAGGAAAAGAAAAAGAAATATTGGGGTAGAGCAATACACCACTGGTAAAAATCTTATAATGTGTTCAGCTGCTATACAACAAGAAGCACTGGTTAGGCAGTTTATAGTTTTATACTTAGATTTATAGCAGTAGCTACTGTGTCAAAATGAAGAAAGATAATATGAATGGACAGTAGCATAAATAGCATTCGAACTCTCTGACCCCTTATACCGTACCTCTCCCAAGGGAATAAATAGAAACATTTCGATGGAAAGTCATGCTGATTTGGGGAATTTAGTATGAATTCAGTACTTAAAATAGAATTATCAGAGCCTGTCTGTAAAAATCACATTGAAAAAAATACATATACCATAAAGTATACCTATAAATTTGAGCTACACTTACACAGACATTGTATGTGTTTGTTGTTTTTTCTGTATCATCTTTTTTTTTTTTTTTCCTGAGCCAGGGTCTTGCTCTGTTGCCTGAGCAAGAGTGCAGTGGTGTCATCATAGCCTCAAACTCCTGAACTCAAGCAATCCTCCTGCCTCAGCCTCCTGAGTAGCTGGGACTACAGGCATGCCCTACCACACCCAGATAATTTTAAAACTTTTTGTGGAAATGGGGTCTCGTGATTGCGCAGGCTCGTCTCAAACTCCTGGCCTCAGGTGATCCTTGTGCCTCGGCCTCCCAAAGTGCTAGGATTATAGGCCTGTGCCACCATGCCTGGCCTCCGTACCATCTTTCAAATTCTGTGCTTTACTTTCTTTATCTAAAGTGACAATAATCAAATATACTATTATTATATAATTAATGTTATATATAACTTACTATTATATAACAGTGTATACTGTTATGTTGAGGATTATGCACACTGCTAGGAGATAATGGAGATAATACACACTGTTCCTTAGCATTCAGCCTAACACAGTAAGCACTCAGATGTCTATTACTGTTATTACAGTACTGGAATTATTGACTGGCTTTATAATGGAAAGGTAAGAACTGTGTTATAGCAGTTTGGGTCCTAACTCTTTTTTCTATGCATGCATACAAACCTTTTGAAACAATGCTTAACTATCCTTTTTAGCCCCAGAAAGTTGGGAAAGACCAAAACTGAATCAATCTAAGAGAACTGTGGAATATGTTACAGAAATTAGAATGAAAAAGTGATAGTTTCCCTTAGTAGATTTTCTTAACTAAATATTACATGTTCTGAATTCCTAGAACTGTTCAGAACCCATTTTAAAAGAAGTTGAAATAAGAATGATGAGAATTTTTATATATACTTCTACAGAGTTCTGGTCTTTTCCCTTCCTTCCCTCCCACCCTCCCTCCAGCAAATATATTTTCACTAAAATGAAGGAGGGAAATAGATGTGGGGATGAAGGAATTATTAATATTTCTACCTTTGTTCTTATAAGTAAATCGAGAGCACTAAAGCCTCACCCCTCCCCACTCACCCCTATAAAAGATAGAAGACTGCTTCATTTAAGTTGTTTTCAGTGGTCTTGGTATGTGACTAACATGCTTGGGAATTACGAAGCTAAAAATCCTATTGATTATATTCTTCCCCTAGATGTAAGAAGTAAGAGAAACAAATAAACCAATAATTTTGGATTCTTCACATAGTTATACTTCCCTCTTAATATTGAAATTAAACCATAATGAAGTAAATATCAGTGATCTGCTTGTAACATTAGTATAATCTTATTTTTGTTGCATTGTGGTCTGTGATCATTAGTAAAAATACCTGTTAATTTAGTTAGCCACTAGATACTGAGGTAAGGGGGAAAATACATGCTGAAAGCTAACACTTTTTAAGTACTTGCAATGCCAGGCGAAGGGCCTTATGTGTGTTGTTTTATTTAATCCTCACACCAGTCTTATAATTACTTTTTGAATTCTTCATACACTTTATTTAGTATAGTTTTGGTTTCTGTTAGTCATATTAACATTTGTGTCTAAGCCTCTGAATGTTTTTTATTGAGATATTATTTACATATAATAAAGTTCATCCTTTTAAGCATACAGTTTGATGAATTTTGGTAATAGTTCAGAAACTAGCACCACAATCAAAATATAAAGCAGTTTCTTCACCCCAAAAAGTTTTCTTACGTCATTTTGCAGTCACTCTCTTTCCTGGCCCTGGGGCCCCAGACAGTCACTAGTCTGTTTCTGCTACTATAGTTTTGCCTTTTCTAGAATTTTAATCTTACATTGTCTTTGGTTTGACTTCTTTCACTTAGATTTTGAAGTTCATTCCTGTTGAATTGCTGAGTAGTACTCCACAATACAGAAATGCCAGTTTGTTCATCCATTCAAAAATAGGACATTTGGGTTGTTTCCAGTTGGGGGCTACTATGGATAATATTGTTATAAACATTCAAATACATGTTTTTGTGTGGATTTATGTTGTCATTTATTTTGGTTAAATAAACACCTAGGAGTAGACATATTGGTAAGTATATGTTTAATTTTATAAGATACTGCCATGCTGATTTTCAAAGTGGCTGTTCAACTTTGCATCTTTACCAGCAGTGCATGAGAGTTAAACATTTTCACATCCTTGCCAACACTTAGTATAGTTGGTCTTTTTAACTTGAGCCATTCTGGTACGTATGAAGTGGTATCTCATCTTGGTTTTCATTTGCATTTCCCTGATGACTAGTGATGTTGAAGGTAACTTTTCTTGTGCTTAATAGACATTTATGTATTCTTTTATAAAGTGCTTTTTCAAATCTTTTGCCCTTTTTAAAAATAAGTTATTTGGCTAGGTATGATAGCTCACACTTATAATCCTAGCATGTTGGGAGTCTGAGGCAGAAGGATCGCTTGAGGCCAGGAGTTCGAAACCAGCCTGAGCCATATAACACTCCATCTCTGCAAAAAAAAAAAAAAAAAATCAGCCGAGTGTGGTGGCACGCACCTATAGTCCCTAGCTACTTGGGAGGCTGAGGCAGGAGGATTGCTTGAGCATAGGAATTTGAGGTTACAGTGAGCTATGATGATGCCACTGCACTCTCACCCGGGCAACAGAGCGAGACCCTGTTTCAAAATGAAAAAAACAAAAAAAACAAACAGTTGTTTGTCTTTTTGAATTGTATTATACTTAAAAAGACAAGCACTTTGTTTGGTAAATATATTGTCCTGGTCTTTGGCTTGCCTTTTCCTTTTCTTAATTGGTCTTTCAAGGAGCAGAAGTTTTTATTTTGATAAGTCCATTTGATCAATTTTTTCTTTTATGGCTTGGGTACCTACTATTAATATAATTAACCATTTTTGTTTTGTTTTGGTGTGAATTTTTTATTTACATATGAAGAGACTGAGGTACAGAGAGGCTTTAAGTAATTTGCCCAAAGATATACAGTAAGTGGTAGAGCCAGGATTCAAACCCAGACAATCTTTTTCAAGTTGCATTGTGTCTTAAGATTTAAAACATACAAAACAAAGTAGGTCCTGGCCAGCAGCATTTACTGAGTCCCTGCTATACACGAGACATTTTCTTACAGGAATGATATGTCATGGTTAATGAGGTTTATCAAAAGCAAAATTATTGTTACTATGTGTTTGATATTGTGGGCCTAATGCCAATTTTAAAAGTTGTCTTTTAATTGAAACATTATATTTTTGTCATATACCTTTAAGCCTCTTATTTTACCACTAGTGAAATACACTTACTAGTGGTGGGTAAACCTGTGGCCAACTCCACCTAAGTTGGTGGTGGTTTAGCCATATGCTCCCTTTAAATTTCTTTTGATACTCTTACTCCCACACAAATACATTCTTAATATCTGTTTGCTTTTTTTACATGCAGTTTAGGGGCATTCAGGATTTGTAAGGAAAAGGAAATAGAGAGTAATCAAGACAGGACCTCTGCCTTCTAGTGTCTAATAATTTAGCCTGGCAGAGTTGATCTTTAAGGCTGTCCCAGGATAGATGATGCCACCTTACTGTTTTCTTTCCCTGTCTTTTACAGTATAAGCCATGAGGGTAGGATTAGATTATCCTGTGATCAGTTCTCTTAGTAATTAGAGAAATGGCAAAAATAGAATGTAACATAAGAAATATGGACAGTCTGAAAGAATCTTATACATAAATCAGTTTGTTCCATTTGTGATACATGTCGTTGGTTGAGTGAGGATGATTATCAGAGCCCTTTTATAGTCATTTTAAAATAAGATTAGGCTGGACATGGTGGCTCACGCCTGTAATCCTAGCACTCTGGGAGGCCGAGGCTGGCAGATCACTAAAGGTCAGGAGTTCAAAACCAGCCTGAGCAAGAACGAGACCCCTTCTCTACTAAAAATAGAAAGAAATTAATTGGCCAACTAAAAACATATATAGAAAAAATTAGCCGGGCATGGTGGCGCATGCCTGTAGTCCCAGCTACTCAGGAGGCTGAGGCAGAAGGATTGCTTGAGCCCGGGAGTTTGAGGTTGCTGTGAGCTAGGCTGACACCACGTCACTCTAGCCTGGGCAACAGAGTGAGACTCTGTCTAAAAAATAAAATAAAATAAGACTAAATAAAATTTATGAGAAAAGTATATAGGAAAAAGTAAGTTGCTTTATTATAAAAAGAAGAAGGAATGTCAATGTTATCAGTGACACAATGTTTTATTTTGATTTTTTAAGTATAAAATATTAGCAAATATACAAATAATTAAAATCGAGATCCTGGAAATCCTTCAATGAAAGTGAAGCAGGAATTAATCAGATGCATTTTTATCTGAAGCTTATTAGTGATCAACCTTAAGTGTTTATCAACTTTTATATTTTAAAGGGAAATTCTTTTACAATTAAAATATTTATCTTTCCTGCCTTCCTTTTCTACTCCCATGTGAAAAATTATTTTTTCTCTATGATACTGTATAGTATATAGTAAACTATATGTAATATATTAAATATAGTCTTATAGTATATTAGATATGCTCATATTTCATGTATAAATATACATTTAAAAGTTATATAGTCAGTGATTTTTCAGTAAGGGTGCCAAGACCATTGAGTGGTGAAAGGACAGTCTTTTCAACAAATGCTGTTATAAAAACTGGGCATCCACATGTAAAAGAATGAAGTTGGAGTCTTATCTTACACCATGTGCATGTATTAACTCAAAATGGACCAAAAACCTAAATTTAAGACCTGAAACTATAAAATTCATAGAAAAAACAGAGGAAAATCTTTATGACATTAGATTTGGCAGTGATTTCTGGGGTATGACATCAAAAGCACAGGCAGCAAAAGTAAAAATAGATAAATTGGACTACATCAAAATTAAAAACTGTGTATCAAAAGATACAATAACAGAGTGAAAGGTCACCTATGGAATGGGTAAATTTGCAAGTTATATATCTGATAAGGAGTGTTTAATAGACAGAATACATAAAGAACTCTGACAACTCAACAAAAACAACAAAATAACCTGATTAAAAAATGGGCAAAAGACTTGAATAGACTTTTCTCCAAAGAAGGTACACAAATGGACAAAAAGCATATGAAAAGATGTTTAACATCACTAATCATTAGGGAAATGCAAATCAAATCCACAATGAGATATTAACCTCATACCCATTAGAATGGGTACTATTAGAAAAACAGAAAATAACAAGTGTTGATGAGGATATGGAGAAATTGGAACCCTTGTACATTGCTGATGAGAATGTAAAATGGTACAGTTGCTATGAAAAACAGCATGGCAGTTCCTCAAAAAATTAAAAATATGATTACTGTGTGATCCAGCAATTCCACTTCTGGGTATATGCCCAGAAGAATTGAAAGTAGGATCTCTAAGAGACATTTGTACATTCATGTTCATAGCAACATTATTCACAGTAACCAAAAGGTGGAAGTAACCCAAGAGTCCATTGATAGATAAATGGATAAACAAAATGTGATATTTACATACAATTGAATATTATTCGGGCTTAAGGAAGGAAATTCTGACAGATGCTACAGCGTGTATGAACCTTGAGGACATAATGCCAAGTGAAATAATCCAGTCACAAAAAGAAAAATACCGTCTGATTTTACTTACATGAGGCATCTAGATTAGTTAAATACATAAAATCAGAAAGTAGAATGATAGTTGTAAGGGGTGGGGGAAGGAAGAAATGGGAAGTTGTTGTTTAATGAATATAGAATTTCAATTTTGCAAGATAAAAAAGTTCTAGAGATTTGTTGCACAACATTGTGAATTTATTAAACAGTACTGAGCTATACACTTAAAAATGGTTAAGATGGTAAATTTTATGTGTATTTTACCACAATTAAACATTTTTTAAATCAAGAAAAAAGTTATATAGTCAGGATGTTCTAGAGTATTCACTATAGTCTTTACTAAAAATGATAGTATTAAGTGATTAAATTAAAATGTTATATCTTAAAATGTGTTTTATAATTTTTTAAATCAGAAAAAATACACTATAGAAGGAAGAAAAAGGCCAGGCGCGGTGGCTCACACCTGTAATCCTAGCACTCTGGGAGGCCGAGGCAGGAGGATTGCTTGAGCTCAGGAGTTCGAAACCAGCCTGAGCAAGAGCGAGACCCCGTCTCTACTATAAATAGAAAGAAATTAGCCAAACAACTAAAAGTAGAAAGAAAAAAATAATTAGCCAGACATAGTGGCACGTGCCTGTAGTCCCAGCTACTCGGGAGGCTGAGGCAGGAGGATCGCTTGAGCTCAGGAGTTCAAGACCAGCTTGAGCAAAAGCAAGACTCTGTCTCTACCAAAACAGAAAAAATTAGCCAGGTGTGGTGGCATGCTCCTGTAGTCCCGGCTACTCAGGAGGCTGAGGCAAGAGGATGGCTTGAGCCCAAGAGCCCTTGAGCCCAGGAGTTTGACATTGCAGTGAGTTATTAATATGATCATGCCACTGTACTCTAGCCCAGGAGGCAGAGCAAGACCCTATCTCAAAATGAAATAAATAATTAATTTAGGGATAGCTACATTATATATAATATACAAATATATATTCTTATTTGTTTATGTTTTTGGCCAGTAATTCTATTTTTAGGAATTTAACTTAAGCATACGTGGTAGAAGCTTACTTTACCAAGTCTAGACTAACTGATGCCCTCCGTTCTATCTGTAAATATACTAATTGGGATGACTGGTTTCTTATTCGGTGGTGTGGTCTCTACACTCTCCTCCCACCAGTCGAGTGGGTTTTTTCAATGCCCCCCAGCCACAGACCGCTGGAAACACCCCTCTATTGCACAAGTTGGTTGGTTACTTGGAGGGAGGATGCACACCATGGGGAACTGCTGAGTGTCTTGGTAAGAGTGTTAGGAAGGGACCGCTTATAGGATTGGGGCTTGCGTTAGGTGATTTGGGAGAGTTTTAAGAAAGCAAGACTTTGTTCTGGATTGAATGCTGTTAGGATGTGGGGTGATTCTATGTTTGGGTAGCTTAATAAATCATCTAGTTAGGAGGAGAGCCAACTAGAATGGGACTAAAGCTGTAACTAGGTAGGAAGCAGCAGTCACTCACATTAGCCAGGAGAGGGGGATGTTTGGTGTTTGCAGGGTGCACAGTGACCTTGTTTTTTCTGGACTTAGACAAAATTTTGAAGTGTTCTTGTTTTGTCTCACTTAAACACACTCTCAGAGTGACCTTGTCTGATGTTGATATTTTGTGAGATTGTTTATGTCCAACAGGAGAATAACATGGCCTCCCTGTGAGCCTCAGGCCAGCTTCAGACAACACTGAGGCCTAGCTATAAGTGTATGAGCCGTTTCCAGATGCTGAAGGCTCCTTTTTTTTTAGAGTCTCACTAAGAATCAGTTGAAATCTATTTATAGTCATGTACTTTTCATAATTATACAATTTCATTAGTTATATAAAACACTGAAGTTAGTGTGGAAAGAATGAATTATTTATATGAAAACCAGGTTGAATGTTTTGAAAAGACTTGCGAAGGTGAAATTCTAAAATCATTTTTAAAATGGCTATTGAATTAGGGGTGGGTGGGTAAAATATAGGCAAAATAAATAGGCCACTCAGGACACATTTTTACCAGAAGTATTCTGCATACTGATTGCTTTACAAGTGTCTTCTGGTTCTTGCTTCACTGTAAAGAAACTCACATTGTAAATTGCAAAATGGTATGTCATGAGTATAATTTATATAGTAAAGATTATGTGTCATATCACCCAAGCCACACTCAGAGACAATTTTGTGGCCTTCTACACACAGTGAATTAATATGTTTTAGCAAAACATTTGAGGTATGTATATGTTATTTTTTGTGATTGCTCACTTAGAGCAATATTTTTAATTAACCTGCCAACAAGTCCTGATTGTGTCAGGTTAGAGGCTTTTACTGTACAAAAAAATTCATGTAGAGATTTAGGTGCAAAGTTTTTTGTGTGTTTTTTTGTTTTGTTTTGTTTTTTTGTAAAGATGGGGGTCTCACTGTGTTTCCCAGGCTGGTCTCAAACTCCTGGCCTCAAGCAATCCTCCTACCTTGACTTCACTAATTCCTATTTGCTGGGATTACAGGCGTGAGCTACTGTGCCTGGCCACAAAGTTGTTTATTGAAACTTGATAATAGTGAAAACATAGAAATAACCTATGTATTTATTAATGGGAATAATGAAATTATGATATATTCAAAAGATAGAATAATATATAGTTATTAAAAGTCATGTTTGCAGGCTGGGCGAGGTGGCTTACTCCTGTAATTCTAGCACTCTGGAAGGCCGAAGTAGGAGGATTGCTTGAGCTCAGGAATTCGAGACCAGCCTGAGCAAGAGCAAGACCCTGTCTCTACAAAAAGTAGAAAAATTAGCTGGGCATGGTGGCGCATGCCTATAGTCCCAGCTACTCAGGAGGCTAAGACAGGAGGAATTGAGGACTTGAGCCCAGGAGCTTGAGGTTGCTGTGAGGTAGGCTGATACCACAGCACTCTAGCCTGGGCAACAGAGCTAGACTCTGGCTCCAAAAAAAAAAAAAAATTCACTTCATTTAGGGTTCATTGCTTATCTGATCTCATTTTGACTACTTAAGTTTTTGATTGACAAAGCACCTCATTTGTATTTTATTCTTTTAAATTGCCTAAATTTTCTATTGTTTCCCAAAGGATTTGAGACTACTTACAGTAAGATAAAGTTAATGATATACATCAGAGGAACTGTAAATATTGAGATTATAATTATATATCCTAATATAGTTCTGCAGCTGAGCAATAAATTTAACTTTTAGTTTCCTGGAAGTAGGCAAAAAATAAAATATTCTGATTCTGCAGTTAATATGATTTGACAAAAGGACATGTACCTTTTTGTTTAAAGAAACATTTTTCTGATTCTAAACTTTGAGAAGGAATTTGTTTCATGGACCCTTTTATGCAAATTATACTTTTCTGGCTGTTTCTTATTTTGTTGTTTTTGTCTACCCAACTAAATTATAAGCTTCCTTAGGACAGACTCCATTTTTCAATACTATTTTTGTTCTGTCTCTGCCTAGAAAACATGCACTTATTATTATTGTGGTCAAAATGATAAATTAAGCAACAATTGCAACACAGCTACATTTTGTGGATAATGTTACTGCCGCTTTTCAAAGACTTAATCTTTGAGTAGTTTGAGAATTAATATTTAGGCAGAAATACAGAGCTTTTAAAAGAAAAAAAAGAATTAATATTACTTTCATCCCCCTCAGCAGGAAATCATCTCTGATAGTCTTCAAAGAAACCATAACTTATTTCTTCATGTGTAGCTTTTTACTGAGTTCTGTCATCTTGTAGTCCATGCTTTCTAGCTGAGTACATAGTATAAAGAATTGGAAGTTTGTTTGAACTTTTGTTTTAAGAAAGTTAAGTCTTTTAAAATATGGCCTGTAGCTTTCAACTACCTTTTCCTTTCTCTTAGGCCAAGTTATCAAGGCATGGGACATCGGTGTGGCCACCATGAAGAAAGGAGAGGTCTGCCATTTGCTGTGCAAACCAGAGTATGCATATGGCTCAGCTGGCAGTCTCCCTAAAATTCCCTCGAATGCAACTCTCTTTTTTGAGGCAAGTATGTGTGTGATGTTGCCTTGTCAGCATCTGCTCTACAATAGGAATGGCTTTGAAGCAACAGGCAATGGAAAAGGGAGCTTAGCTGGCTATTTAGAATCAGATCCAACTTATTTATTTTGAAGCTTGGCTTCTTGAATTGTTTCCCATAAACCCAAGGGGTGTGTACCAGTGCTTTGTTAGAAATGTGTCTCTAGCTCGAAAAGTCGTATCCAAATAAACAAAAGACACTAGACTTACAAATAAAGGTTCTGGTTAGTGGTGTTGTGAGTGTGACGTACTTAAAACTGACCTGAAGACAGGTTGGAAATGTTAGAGATAAATGTGAAACTATGCCTATTCCAAGCTGCAAGGTATTTTCCTATTACAAATGTTTAAATGTCACAGATCTCACTTCTTCATTAGAAGCAGTCAGTAGTAATAATGTGCTGTTCATCCTGTGTTGAATGACACAATTGGCAAAACCTGATTTTGAAGAACCACCCTAACTAGGTAAAATGTACCTTTAGTCAGCCGTTGGCCAGATTCACAGGATTTATTTTTATATTTTAAGAAGGGAACTCTGTAAGTTGGGGATGGGAAAAGGGTGGTCTCAGAGTCAGACGAAATGGTTCTGACTCTGCAAAACCAGCCTCTTGTAGCTCTGGCTTTTTGCCCACAAGGCAGTTTTTCTAGTGTTTGTTGTCTTTGGTTTATCATTAAATGAAATTCTTTCTAAATATTGAAAAGTGTAGTGTTCTTTTTTCCCTACTTTTCTAAAAGCTGAGATGCATAGGTAAATATCTTTTTTAAAAAACAGAGTTTTATTTTGTAAAGTGAAAGAATTGGTTGCCCTTGCCTTTACATATGTTAAATTGGCTTTATTTGTCCTTTTCTCAGCCAAATTCCTTTTTGCTTTGTAGATTGAGCTCCTTGATTTCAAAGGAGAGGATTTATTTGAAGATGGAGGCATTATCCGGAGAATAAAACGGAAAGGAGAAGGATACTCAAACCCAAATGAAGGAGCAACAGTGGAAAGTAAGTATTGCTGTGGCAGGGAGCTAGTCCTTAAAAGTTGGGTTCCATTTATGTGGATGAAATGGAGATTTTTGAAATCTATTTATAGAAATAAATATATTGAATATAAAGAATAGTTTTAGACTCAACATTTATTTAATAATGACTTCATTTAGTAAGTATTAATTAAATACATACATGCCATGCACCCTATCAGCCTCTACAAACTCAAAAATAAATAAAAGGTAATCCCAGCCAGGTGTGGTAGTGTGCACCTGTAGTCCCTGCTACTTAGGAGGCTGAGGCAGTAGGATCACTGGAGTCCAGGAGTTCAAGGTTACAGTGAGCTATGATCATGCCATTGCATACTCCAGCCTGGGCAACAAAGTGAGACCCTGTCTCTAAACAAAAAAGAAAGAAAAGAAAAAGGAGCAAAATAAAGAGTTCATTTAAAACAATGCTAGGCCAGGTGGCTCATGCCTGTAACCCTACCACTCTGGGAGGCTGAAGTAGGAGGATTGCATGAGGCCAGAAGTTTGAGGCCAGCCTGAGCAAAAGTGAGACCCTGTCTCTACTAAAAATACAAAAATTAGCTGGGCGAGGTGCCTCGCACTTGTAGTCCCAGGTATGCAGGAGGCTGAGGCGGGAGAATCACTGGGCCCAGGAGTTGGAGGTTGCACTGAGCTACGAAGACACCACTGCACTCTATCCCGGGCAATAGAGCAAGACCTTGTCTCAAAAAAAAAGTTAAAATTTAAAAAACTATTAAACTAAAATAGTTGAGTTTCTTAACATGTATACTATTTTCTATCCGTTATTTCATTTACACAGGTCTGGCAAATTAGTTCAAATTTTGTTCTTGTTTTTGTAAGCAGTTATACATATTACCACTGTATTGGGTCCCAGACTCAGCTCTGGCCTTAGCTGGCTCTAACTAGACCTCACCTCTGGGCTTTAGCTTCCTTCCTGTGCAGTGAAGGAGGGTTGGACTTATTGATTTCTAAGGTCCGACTTGCCCTAAAATACCATGATAGAATTTTTTTTTTTTTTTTTTGAGACAGAGTCTCACTCTGTTGCCTGGGCTAGAGTGCTGTGGCATCAGCCTAGCTCACAGCAACCTCAAACTCCTGGGCTCAAGCAATCCTCCTGCCTCAGCCTCCCGAGTAGCTGGGACTACAGGCATGTGCCACCATGCCCAGCTCGTTTTTTCTATATATTTTTAGTTGGCCAATTAATTTCTCTCTATTTAGTAGAGACTGGGTCTCGCTCTTGCTCAGGCTGGTTTCGAACTCCTGACCTTAAGCGATCCTCCCACCTCGACCTCCCAGAGTGCTAGGATTACAGGCGTGAGCCACCGGCCCATGATAGAATTTTAAATGTTTCTGAAAGTTATAGAAATGATAGAAAGTTATCTTCACTATATTAAAAAGAACTTAGAAAGTTTGTCTATAACATGTATTTTAAATTTTTATTATGAAAAATTTCAGGCATATATACAAAAGTTTATTCTTATGATCCAGGAACTCCCTAGATTCAACAATTTATATTTTAAAACTGGAGGTTTTTGCCAGCTAAATTAAGAAAAACTTTTTCCAATTATAGACAAATACCACAAAACTACCGCTGTAGAGATGACTTTGGAGCAGGCTAAATTAAATCAAATCATGCTTTTAGCAATATTTTTGGTGGGAGTCATTTTTTTTAACTTTGTTTTGAAATAATTTTAGACTTACAGAAAAGTTGCAAAACCAGTATAGAAAGTTCCCTTATATGCTTTGCCCAGCTTCCCCTAATGTTAACATCTTACCTAACCACAGTACATTTATCAAAATCAAGAAATTAACATTGATACAATATTATTAACTACTCTACAGATCTAATTTGAATTTCACCAGTTACCACACTAACGTCCTTTTCTGGTCCAGGATCAAATTCAGAATCCAGAATTGTATTTAGTTGTCACGTCTCCTTATTCCCCTCCAGTCTTTGACAGTTCTTTAGTGTTTCTTTGTTTTTTATGACTTGTACTTTTGAGGGTAACTGGTGTCTTGTAGAATATCCCTCAGTTTGGGTTTGCCTGATGTTTTAAATGATTCCATTGAGGTTATGTGATTTTGGGAAAATATCACCAAAATGATGATGTGCCCTTCTCGAGTCATGACTATCAAGAGATATATTGATATTGATGTCTCATACTGGTTATGTTAACTGCATCAGTGGGTTATGGTGGAGTCTGCCATGGCTCTCTACTGCCAAGTTACTATTTTCCCTTTGTAATTACAAAATATCTCGTTAGCAGAGAAACATTCTTGTTTTACATCGCACTTTCACACACTCATCTTGGCATCCTTTAATGATTTTTGCGTACAACAGCTATAACCATAGTATTTGACTAATGGTAATTTTTCTATTTCCATTGTTCCTTCTATGTTGTTAGTTGGAATTCCACTGTAAGGAAGAGCTGCTGCTCCTTCTCCCCTGTATATTAATTCAGTTAGTTTATCTCAGTACAGACCTAGACTTACGGTTATTTCTTTTATAAGTTATTCATTACTATTTTTATGTTGTTGCTCAAATTTTCTCAGATTTGACCATTGGAAACTCCTTTAAGTTGACTCCTATGTCCTTTCAACATACCTCCAATTGTTTGTTTATTTCTTTCTTTTTTAGCACGTTCTTACTTTCTGGTACCACTAGATACTCGAGGCTCATCTTAAAATTTCCCTGCCCAGGCTTGGAATCAACCATTTCTCCAAGGAGCCCTGATTCTTTTTTATTGGAGAGTGATATTTAGAAACTAAGATCTGGGTGCTAGGTGTTCTCCTTCTATGAGATGGATATCATTGCTGCTAGAACCTCTCAGCAGACAGAGCTAGGAAGTATATGTACCTCAACATACATACACACACACACGTATATGTATTTCTATTCATATATCAGGCTGTATATATATATATTAAGAACGATGAATACATACTGACAGTTCTAATTCCAATCCAATATCGTAAGTTTCTTCTACTCCCTTTGCTCACTTGAAACTCCTTTTGTCAACAGTGAAAAACCTGGCTCTCATTATCCACGATATATTACTTATGTGTTCAATCGTAGTATATACGAAAGTGGTTTTCGAATTGTTAACCCATACCCCTGTAGAAAACAGACTTCCTAAGTAGGAAATATTTGTGTATTGTTTCTTTTGTCATCAGCCTTACGGCATACATTCAAAACACTTTTGCAGCTTAGGTGAATTCTTCCTCGCCGTCAGTGTGATTATGTTGTTCAACTGTAGTACCATTGGGTTCGTTTGTTACTGTTTGTATTGCATTTGGGGTTCTCCTCACACTCTGGTTGATTTTAATTAATTTGGTTTTTTGGAGTATGTAAAACATTACCATGATTCTTCACTGTACAAAAAGTCTATTCTCAGAAGTGTTATTCCCCCTCAGCCCTACTAACCTGTTCCCATTTCCCACTACTTCCACCCTGCTCCCGTATCATTACTCACATCATTAGTTTCTGGTGTTTCTTCCTATATTTTATTGTTATGTTTTCTTTTGCAGAAATGAGCAGATACATGATGTTTTAAAAATTTTTTCTTATATCCCCTTCTCTTTTTTTTTCCTGAAGGCTAGCATACAATGGATGGAATTTTTAAAATGTATTTGCCTTTATGTAATTTTATTTTTTCTCTCTCTATTGAGAAAGGGCAATGACTAATCTTTTGTTTCTTATCTTGTTAGAATGTACTTTCCTGGGAAATTTTAGAGTAAATTGTTTATTTTTACTTTTTCTCCCAAAAGCCCTTTTGGTTTTCTGGAACAAGTCAATTTTATAGAAATTTATTATATTGTATCTTCATTTATCAAGGTTAAGATGTCCTGCTTTCTGTCTCTTAAACAAGTTAGCTATGTAGGGGAGGAGGATAGAGATTGCCTTGAAGGTAGTCCCTCTCCAAAACTAAGATCACCTTGTTCTTTCTAAAATCTTCTCAGTCATTACTGGCTTGCCTTTTCTTGGTAGCATCACCCATACACTTAGATTCAAAATCAAGTAGATAGTAGTAACATTCATCAGGTGTCGGGGAGGAGGGGATGGGTATATTCACACCTAATGGGTGTGGTGTGCACCGTCTGGGGGATGGACATGCTTGAAGCTCTAACTCAGGTGGGGCAAAGGCAATATATGTAACCTAAACATTTGTACCCCTGTGATATGCTGAAATAAAAATAAATAAATAAATAAGTAAATAAAGTAGAAAAAAATTTTTAAAATCAAGTATAAAACCTGGAACTAAAGCAAGCTCTAAAGTGAAAGAGCACAGCAGACACTGATCACCCATCACAATATGTCATTATGGCTACTTAGGAGTTACTGAATTTCTGTCGTATCTGTGTAAAGATACAATGAAGTAGTGTGGGGGACGGTAAAGATAAGCTTTAGGAGCAATAGACTTGAGTTTTGAATCTTGGAATTGTTCCCTTATATTTTTATGACTTTACACAAGTTACTTAACCACCTTGAGCATCCAGCTTTCTTATCCGTAAAATAGGAATAAAAATCTTTTACCCCCACAGGTTGTTACGACAGTTACGAAGAAAGGTGCCTAGCACATGGTGGGCACTTAATTTCTTTTTTCTACCCTCTATATTGTATTTATATGATTTGTTTTGCTTCCTTTTAACTTATTTAAGGAAATAAATCCCTGACTCTCCCCTTTCTCTTATCTGGTATATCTAAGCCATCAGCAAATTCTCATGGCCCTACTACAGTTGACCTCATTTGTTTCTAATAACAGTCTTTGAATTAATTATGTAGCTTCTTAATAGTATTCTTATCTAATGCATATTTCTCTGGTTTTTGTTTTTTTGAAGAGTAACATTATGGACTGAATCAAAAAGACTTTTACTGAACTGTGATCTTTTCCTACCTTTTCATAATTTGTTTTTCTCTTTGTGGAAGAGGGAACTTATGATAGTTTGATAGGATTTATTCTTTCTCAAAGAAATTTTGATTTTTACTCTTTATGTGAGGATCCGAATGCTTGCAAATCAATTTTTAGACTCTGTTCCAGTGTACTTTTTCTCGTGTCCATTAAGATAACCATCTTGAAATCTTTGTTCAGTATTGTCCTTTCCATTAAAAAAAGTCACTGTGTTCTAAGGTACTGTAAATGACATGATTATGATTGACTGATGCTTTAGTCATCATATTTAAGTTTAATTGCCAGTCATGGCTACATTGCTACTTTTAAGCTTTGCTTTCTTAGAAAATCCAATCTTACTGACATAAGCCTCTGAATAGCTACCATTTCCTCTTCCCCCTACTCCCAGACTCTCACATCTTCTGATTTGTCAACTGTAGTGGTTGGAAAAGGCCCATCAAAATGCTGGCTATATGTGGTCCTCTCGCCTCTCGGTGCTCTCAGCCACATTTGAATGCAAAGAATGCAGACAGTTGGCAATATTTTTAAGTGTGAAAATTTCAGCAGTGCGATCTGTTAGAATTCCTCCCTTCCTTCCTCCTCACCTCCTTTCCCTCTCCAGTTCCCACTGAAATGCTGCAGGGGTGGGGGGTGGATTTTCAAAAGAGAGGAGGAAGAAATCAGTAATAGTGCTAGAAAATGGAAGAATCCAACAAGTGGATCAGAAATTATGAAGAATTTCTGGAATATGTAAAGTAAATGAAATTGGACGGATGGAAACTAGACTCAGCAAACCCAACCCCAAACAGGTGTAAAGACCTTTGCAGAGGTACATACCGTTCTCAACAAGCTCAGGCAGAACTCCAAGCTCAGTCAGCTGGTGCAAGGGAGCCAAAGCAGACTGTGCAGCAGTCATCAGGGTTGTTATAAAACAATATGGAACAGCTGGGCCAGTAAACCTCTAACACAGTAGTTGTCAACTTTGGCTGAATTTAGAATTTCCTGGGGAGCTTTAACAAGTCCTGATGCCCAGGCCAGTTAAATAAATTAAGTAAGCATCTCAGATCTCAAAAGATGAAACTCCAGGCACAAGTATTTTTTAAAACTCCTGAGATTTGGACACTGATACGTGCACAAAAAAAAGAAGAAGAAGAATATAAATAAAAGAATAAAAAGATAAAAAAGAAGAAGAAGAAGAAAACTCCTGAGATGATTCTAGTTTGCAGCCAAGGACTGAAAACTACTACTCTAAGGTCTAAATGTGACTTTTGCTCCCAAGCTAAAACAAGTATGGCCGATTTCTAAGATAAAATAGGGATCTGCCTCAGAAGACTCCAATTGTTAGGACTAGGACTAGAAAGTGAGAATGTAAAGTATCTTTAAAGTTTTAAAACAGATTTAAAGGGAAAAAAGTGGAAAGGCAGCTTTTCACAACAGTAAATAATGCTAAAGTATGCTCCTCCAGAAGTAAAAACTTTTTCATAAATCAGCAGTGGGGAAGGGTGTCCAAGCCTTCCTGTGCACATCATGCTCAGCTCATAGCAAGCCTGTGCTCAATAAATATTTGTGGAATCTTCACCCGTAGATCCCCACAATCAGCCCTCCCTTTGGTAGGAGGCTTGCCATGGAAGCATGTCCAACTGCTTAGGAAGTGGTGCCAGGTAACTATAATCGTTCCATCATTTTGAAACCTTCCTTTATAATATGGCCAGACAGCAAAGAATCATCAACCAATGCCATGAGAAAAGAAGCACTAAAATGAACTAACAGAAGAAATAGAAGAGAATTTTAAAAATACTAATTATTAATAACTATCTTTAGAGATGGTTAACAGGATATTAAATTCATAAGTCAAAAACCCAACTTCTCTGAAAAAGGAAAGGGAAAACAAGAAAGTTTCTGGAAATTAAGAATATGATTATCAAAATTAAAACTCAGAGGAAAGATTGAAGAGCAAAATGGACAGTCCTTGAAATCTGAATTGATGCTCTGAAAGATAGATAATCAAGAATAATCTCAGAACATAGAGGGGGGAAAAAGATGGAAGGTGGAAAAGAAATTTTAGGAGATATCAATGATAAATCTAGGGGAGACAGTAGGCATCTAATCAGACATCTAATAGAAAATTTCTTAAAGAAGATAGAAGAGTCTTGAAATTGAAAGATCCAGTTAATAGTGGCAAGTAGGAATAAGAAGTGTTTTTGTTTTGTTTTGTTTTTACCTAGATTCCTCCTGGTGAAATTTCCATATTGCATAGCTTAAAAGAAATTTCTGAACTCTTCCAAGAAGGAACAAGCTGGGTGCAAAGGAATGAGAATCTTTATGACACTAAATACTAAAGACAATGCTTTTGAGCATTGTCTATAGCTATAAGCATTTGGAACCTAGAAGTCTGTACTCAGTCAAACTATCCTTTTAAGTATGGGAACAACATTAAGTTTTTGGAATATGCAGACTCATATCTTTTTTGAAAAAAATACTGTAGGATATACTAAAACATAAAAAAGCCAAGAAGTAGCAACTCAAGGCATAAGAGTAATTCCCAACTCAAGGCAAAAAAGTAATTCCTATATTGTATACATTTATTCTAAAAGATCCTTGAAGTGGCAGAGCTGTAATGTTAAAAGTAATATTAATAATATAAGAGTCTGGACCTAGGTTCTTGGTCATTTCAACAAAATTTGGTGAGAGTAGTAAGGAAATGAAGAGGGGAGGCAAAATTACCTAAAATTATTTTCTTACTCCAGGGGAGATTATGTTAATTAATTCTTAACATTGATAAAAATATACATACCTTTAAGTGATTTGTTCACAATTTAATGGAAAGTACTAAGAATAGCATGTAGAACTTCCAAATCACATTATGTAGAGTGAGGAAAAAGAAGAACAAGGATAACCTCATCAATTCAGCAAAAATTATAAAGAAAAAATAAGAAAACACTGTATAACAAACCTAAAAGAAGAATAAAGCTACTCATACCAATGATTACAAAAAATATGGATGGTATAATGTTACCTATTAAAGGCAAAAGGTCTCATAAAGTGAGAACAACAAAATCTAGCTATATGTTCTTTATAAATCAAATGCCAAAAACAAAAGGCACCAAAAATTGAAAACCGAGGAAAGATGAAGTATTTATGAACGTCCAGGCAAATAAGTCCAGGGAGAGAGCGCAAATGCTTGAAACTCATTTTATTATGTGTTTTCACAAAATAATGTAGTATGGCACTTGGTCTAAAATGGTCTACGTTTATTCTTTCACATATTTTGGATTTAGGTGGCTCACACCTGTAATCCTAGTACTTTGGGAATCTGAGGTGGGAGGATCACTTAAGGCCAGGAGTTCTAGACCAGCCTGAGCAAGGGCGAAACCCCTGCCTCGATAAAAAATAGAAAACTTAGCCAGGTGTGGTGGTGGAATTCCCATATTGGATACCTGTAATCCCAGCTACTTGGGAGACTGAGACAAGAGGATCTCTTGAGCCCAGGAGTTTGAGGCTGCAGTGAGCTATCATGATATCACTGTACTCTAGCCCCTGCAGCAGAGTGAGACCCCTGTCTCACAAAAAAAAAGGGGGGGGGTTATATAGTTACTGTTTTCTAAAAAGTGTCTCCAAGTCTTCAGGTGGAATAAAATCATAGTAGAAAATAGTCTTTTTTGGCTACAAAAAAAAAAAAAAAAATCCAGCCAATTGATCATTTATTTTAGAACAGTATTAAAAAACAAAAGCTTCATATCGGTATAGAATTTGAAAAGCCTCCTGGAATTTAATTAGGAGTACTAATAGATTCAAAAAGGAAAATTCCCATAAATTAGTGAAAATTACCACCCTGTTCTTAATGCCCTGTTTTCAAATTAGTCATTAAACAAATATTTACTTTCTGGCCCTGAACTGTGTGCTGGGCACTGTGAGGCACAAAAGAAGTGGAAGACATTGTCTTTGCCTGCTAGGAATTTAATTCATACTTTGACAGCTTTCTGTGTGGAGCCATTAATGTTTTATTATACACAATTCTAAAACATATTTAATCTGGTATAATTTACCACTAATTACAGGAAGGTAGTCATAGCTAACATTCCTCGAGTTCATCTCTGAACTCCACACTTAACACAGTGTTTTCACATGCTAGACACCCCAACATATGAATGAGTGAATGTCAGGGGCTGGGTTAAAAGCTCTACTTCATACCTAATTTAATCCTCTCAACAATTGTGAGTTAGCTAGTAGTAGTGTCCCTATTCTATAGATGAAGAAACTGAGCTTCAGATAATTTAAATTAACCTTGCCCAAAGCCACAGTTGTTAAGTGGTAGAATGGAACTGGCATCCAGGTCTAACTCTAGTGCTTTATTGGTGTGAAGGAAAGAGTGGTAAGGGTTGGTATTAGTGGAGAATTTATTTTAATTTTATTTTTAGAGTTGAGGTCTTACTATGTTGTCCAGGCTAGACTCTAACTCCTGGACTCAGGGCATCCTCCTGTCTCAGCCTCTCGAGTAGCTGGGGGACTACCACGCCCATCCTGGGTGGAGAATTTGTTGCTGGGTATATGTTTCTTGTTTGGACTACAGAATAGAAATCATTTGCGTAAATGTTATTGTATTCTGTACCTGCTCTCAGTTAGCATCTGTCCCTCGGTTTTATAAGCAATCTTAGAGTGAGTGGTGTTTGTTCGCTGTAAATAGTACAAATGGTGCAGAGGAGGAAGATAGGCAGTTTGGGGAAATGTGACCACCACGCCTGATGAGAACTGTTTCTCTTGTAATCAGCGATTAATATGCCTCTCCTGCTTTTAGAAATCCATCTCTGCTTGCCTTTTCAGGGGGTTATTAAGATCCCACTCTCTCTTGGATGCACTGCTCTATTAGACAGGAGACACAAGCAGAGAGAAACTCATTTGGCATGAATTAGGCAGCAGAGAAAACCCTTGCCTAGTGGGAGTAACCTGTCACAACCTGGTTTTCTTTGGCCGAATGACCAGTCTTGTCTAGTAGTAATGCCATTACAACACTCCCATTCAGATCCCCATGACCCAGTAATTGTTTTGAGAATGAGTGCAAAGCTATCAGACACCAACTACTATAATTAGAAAAGGGAAAAACAGACACTTACCAGAGCTAACGTCTTTAGGCTGGAGCATTTACAGCACTTTTTTTTAAGTTATGGAGCCTCTTTCTCAGTTTTGCTTCCTAAAATACAGATTTTATAGTTTTGAGGTTCTTGCATTCCAGTTTTTGTTACTGCTGTGCATTCTCTTTCCTTTTTCCCCCTATTTTAATCGGAGTACAAATTGCTGTCAGCACATCGAGTTCATGTGCCAGCCACATTCAGAACAGGGTGTTCTGTGCTCTTCAAAACAAAATTGCTCTAGGGCAGCAAGAGAACAATAAGTCAGAGCTCCAGTTTAAGTGATGTTTTGCAGCTCACTTGATGTGGTTACACTTGGATTGCGCAGCTAAGCTTGGGTAATTTGGTTTGGTTTGACTTTGGGGGGGATTTGGAGGACCTCCCCCCCTTTAAGTTACATAGATTTTAAGACAAGAAAAAATATTGTGTTTTTTTAACTTGTTTATTTCTTTCTCTACCAGAAAGCCCTAAGTAGAAGCATCCTGTATGTACTTTTATTCTCTTTGGGCACGTCATAGATGATTTACTTCCCATAAATCATGCTGGTTGGGATTAGCAACAGACCTCCTGAGCCCTAGAGGCTGAGCTCCCAGTGAGTCATGATGGTTATTATTAAATATTTATTAAGTGAGTATTTGCACTAAGAGATGCCAGGTCAAAAGTAACCATAGGTCTTCCACAGCCAGAGCTGCCATGGCTTTGTTTTGTAGCAATTGTTAAGATGATTAATAAAAAGGAATAACTGGCTCTGTGGAAGCGAGGCACAGCTGCATTCTGTGGGGGGGTGGGGGGCTGTGGCTCCAAGTAGTGTGAGTTCTTGTCAGCAGTCTTGTAGAACTTGTCACACCAGTGTCCCAAATTTAGAAACCAGTTAACCCAGCAATAGCCTTTACTACTTGTAGATATAAAGAATCAATGGGCTACATATACCCTGAGACTATGAAACCTCCTTTTGCTCTGACATTCCAGATACTGTCTGTATTACAAGGTGGTATTTTTTTAATACACACACAAACTGAGGCGTATATGTGTATCAGTTTGAGATTTTTTGGTACTGGAGGTAGTGCTTGTTCAGGTCCAATTGTGAAAAGTTAGGTTTTCCAGAAAAACAGATGAGTCCATATATAAACTAAAAAGTATATATAAGAGCCATTGAAAATTTTTCCTTCTTATTAGATAGCCACAAACATTGATTCTATTATTTGTTGTCTCTCTGAAACTAGCTGCAATTAATGTTTTGCCTTCTTAATTATGCCTTTGTTATAGTTTTGACCTTTTTTTTTTTTGCTTGCTTCCTTCATTTATCTTTCCCAACATGTTTATTAGTAGCCAATTTTTTTCCTTATGATGGATTGTCACATCTAAAGAGAACTTCTGAAATTATTTATGTAATTTTCAATCAAGTACCTATATCAAGCTGAAAACCAGCCTAGGAAACTGACACACAAGCAGGAATCCTTTACAGAGTCTCTGGATTTCCTGTTTTGAAAACACATTCAAACTTGATCAACCAAAAGCCGCAAGAACTGTACTGATAATTTCCTCCCCCACCGAATGTAGTTTCCTTTAGGGAGGAAGATGATACTTCTAACAATAAACCTCAGACAAAAAGACCTGTTAATAACTAAGTTGTGAGCTATTAGGATAATACATTTCAATACTTAAGACATTCTACAATATATGAACTAAAGTTCACTTTGCTCAGCAAATCTTTCTTTATGACAAGTGTCATCCATTAGCCTAAATTTCTTGGGCAGATTTGAAAATATTTGGAAATGCAAACTTTTAAGAACTCTTAAGACCTTGAGAAACATTTTTACTCTAGTAAAAATATCTTAAGCCTTGGACTCTCTGAAGAACCTCTCTAGTATGCATATACAGTCATGCGCCACACAACATTTTGGTCAATGATAGACCACATATATGACAGTGGTCCCATAAGATTATAATACCATATTTTTACTGTACCATTTCTATGTGTAGATATGTTTAGATACACAGATGTTTACCATTGTGTCACAGTGGCCTGCAGCATTCAGTAGAGTAACCTGCTATACAGGTTTGTAGCCCAGGAACAATAGGCTATACCATCTAAGTTTGTGTAAGTATACTCTATGATGTTCACACGATGATGAAATCACCTAATGACACATTTCTCAGAACCTATACCCGTCCTTAAGTGATGCATGACTGTATTTGAAAATTATTAATAAAGTTGAATTTATTTTTAAAATATTTTCCAATTCACAAGAACTTTTAATATGCTTCCAAGTTAATTTTTATTTTATCTAGAGTATTCCAAAAGTGGGTATAACAGAAAATCATCTGCATTTATGGTTATGAGACATAAAACCAAATGCCATATGCCAGCTCCACCCTGTCTAGCTCTAGCTCTTGTTTGGAGGAGCTGACTCGGGAGTCAGGGCCCTCTCTAGTTTGGCCCAAGCTTCCTAAACTTCATTCTGTGTCTGTGATGGGAACAAATCAGGATGGTATTAATCCTAGTGAGTTAGAAAGGAGTAGGGAGCTATAGAGCATAAATGTCCAGGTGACATTTTGGCCCTAGTCTCTACACCACTGCTGTTCACTCTTCAGTTTCTCTCATTTCTCAGGCCCAGGCTAGAGGTAATCCAGCCAAATGATTAACTATAGGAATTAGCTTTGGAGCTGGCTTTTTGGCTATACTGAGAGTTATATTACTGGGTCATAGAATCCCAGAATTTTAGAGCTTCCAAGGACCTTCAAAGATTATGCAGTTCAAGGTAGAGTAAGATGAAATCAAACTTTTACTTGGAAAATAATAATTGTCTTATTGAATGTGGAATAAGCGTAAAAGAACAAGTGATTTTTAGCCTCTCTAAAGCAACAAGTCTAAGAAAAGAAGCATTTTATGAAATAGATTTGAATATGGCCATTATGTAACAGAAATAGAAATAAAGTATTTTCTTATGAAAGACAAATTATTATATTGTTAGGTGACTTATGGTATCATACAGCTCATCTATTTTTCTTTTTTTTTTTTCTTTTTT
>VBSM01000361.1:4308289-4325409 GCA_008086735.1 Cheirogaleus medius | reverse complement strand
CACTCTAGCCTGGGCAACAGAGTGAGACTCTGTCTCAAAAAAATAATAAATAAAATAAAAAAATAAAAGTAGTTGTAAAGAAAAAAAAAGTAGTTGTAAAGTTTCAGATAATTGCTTTTCTTAGAAGAAAGAGTAACTGATCAAGAAAAAAAGTATATCTGTACGCAGAATTTGACTTGTGGAGTTGAGGTAGACTATTGATTCTTTCACACTTTACATTTATTATTGGTATTAATACCAAGGGATACAGCTAAATTAGTTATTGATGTTGCCTTTAGATTTTCCCTTGTTATTGAAATATATTTGTGAATAAGATTAGGACTCTTAAAGAGCTTCTGTATTCAGTTAACCTTTGTATGTATGTCATTGGGGAAATAGCCACAGTTGTTTTTACTTGCCTAAGCATCTGAAGCCAAGCCATTATATACTTAATATTAAATTTGTGGCATTTTAATAATTATTAGTAAATAATCAAGTATTTCTTGACCTTGTGTTTGTTATAGATGAGGAAACCTCTGTCTTATAGCAGGCTTAAATTAAACCTGTGTTTCCAGTTTGTTCTGTTACCCACTAGGGTTTCTTACTGATACAGACAGTTATCAGTAATCATAAGTTTAGCTTAAAACAGAAAGAAAATATGGTTGCTCTTAAACTTTCAGGCTGGGGGGACTAAGCTTCAGCACCACATTCCACGTGTGTCTCTTGATGAAATGAGAAAGGGGAAATGGCATTTACCTCGTTGTTGGCCACTCATTTATCACTTTACTAAATTAGTGCATCCTAAGGAGCACCTTTGCTGACTGTCCTGTCCCCTCACCCTCAGTCCACCTGGAAGGCCGCTGTGGCGAAAGGATGTTTGATTGCAGAAGCGTGGTGTTCACTGTTGGTGAAGGAGAAGACCACGACATTCCGATTGGAATCGACAAAGCCCTGGAGAAAATGCAGCGGGAAGAACAATGTATTTTATATCTTGGACCACGGTAAGAAGCATACCAGTTCAGAGCAGTGAAGCTTCCCAAGGAACAGGGATATGCTCGTTCTTCATTCAACTTTTTGGCATTTTCAGTGAAGTTTAATACTACAGTGGAAACATTTAATTAAATCAGGCTATAGTTCGTCATCAAGTAAATTTGGAGGTTTGTGAGCATTTTTACTTGATTGATGTGTGTCAAGGATAGGCCAGTTTTGCTTTTTGGGATTATCTGTTTGTCTGCCAGATTGCCAAGACAGGCAGCTATTGACCCTTCTCACATGTTCTCCTGCCCCCTTTTCCCTTTTCTTTAAATTAGGCAGGAAACAGTAAAACATGGGAGGGTGGGATTCAAAGAAGCATTTGGATGATTTACTACCACTTGAATTTGTGCCACCTGTTCCTATAGAGCCCCTAAAAAAAGGATGTTCTTCCTGGATCTGAAGACAACAGAGATGACTCATTTTTTGCCTAAGTTTTTCCCATTATAAGGATATCCATTAGCACTTCCAGGCTTAGAACTATCAGACACTGACAGTCTCTCTTGTGAAAACATGTCTGGTGTTATTGTTAGATCTAAAATTATACCATTTATCTAACCCTTCTATCTTGAGAAATGGACCCCAGAGAGAAACCAGGGTATTTTGATTCTGTTTGCATGAAAGGACATCTGCTTATCTAATGTATCCTTCCCTCTGGCTCTGTGGATTTTAGATGGTAGAATTTTGAGTTATTGAGAATCTTGATGACCTGCATTTGCCTATAGGCAGTATTGCGCCTACAGTCTTTTGCCTTTGTGTAGCTTCTGTAGTAATCCAGAGGCAGATTCACCTGTGCCCTGACACCTGATCCATAGTCATATTTTTGAGGTGATTTGTTAGCCATGCCATTGCCACTTGAAAATCCTTCCAAGCCGGGCGTGGTGGCTCACGCCTGTAATCCTAGCACTCTGGGAGGCCGAAGCAGGAGGATCGCTCAAGGTCAGAAGTTCGATACCAGCCTGAGCAAGAGCGAGACCCCCGTCTCTACTAAAAATAGAAAGAAATCAATTGACTAACTAAAAATATATATAGAAAAAATTAGCCAGGCATGGTGGCCCATGCCTGTAGTCCCAGCTACTTGGGAGGCTGAGGCAGGAGGATTGCCTGAGCCCAAGAGTTTGAGGTTGCTGTGAGCTAGGCTGACACCATGGCACTCTAGCCTGGGCAACAGAGTGAGACTCTGTCTCCAAAAAAAAAAAAAAAAATCCTTCCAAAATGCTCTATATTGAGCTCTTTAAAGCCTTCACTGAAGCACCTTTCATATAAGTCTTCTTTTTCTCTACCCTATTCCTTTTCCACTACCATAGTCCCACTTCCGTGTGTTTCTTTACATTTACTCTATAGTTACAGTTCATTCTCAGGTAAAGCTAATTCTCTGTTTCTAGAAGGAACTTTTTTTAATCAAGTAGAGCATGGAGAAGGCTATCTCCTCCATATCCATATAATCTCTAATTACTTTTAGTCAGCATTCCAAAATTACAGTAGTTCTAAACTTATGAGGTTATGTCTAATGTATGTTTTCACATTTAAGCTCCTTAAGGATAAATTCTTTATGTTATGTTAGCATATAGTATTTTATGATTCAGTTCATTTCATTTTAACTTAGCTGAAGGCAATTGTGGGGGCAGATGTCTCAAGTTTAATGGCAAAGAGAAACTGAAATTTTCTTTATATTTTTTAACTCGGATAGTTCCTTGCAGGTTTAAACTGTTTGTTGTATCATTAGTGGTTAAACTCTGCTCTGCTTTCACCAGCGGTGTGCACTTGGGCAAGTCACTTAACTCTTCAAAGCCTCAGTTTCCCCTTCTATAAATGGGAATAACAGTATAGACCTCGTCAAGTTGTGCAGGACTAAATGGAATAATGCACGTGTGTTATTGCTATTGTGATGTCTTTCTCTTCCATTTCACCCTCAGAGCACAAGAAAAGAAAATCCCATTTTAACATATGGTAGATTTTTCAGATTTTTTCAGGCATAAAAGTAGTTAACAAGTTTTCATAAATTTCTGGCTATAAAGGTTTTTTGTGTTTTACGGAAATAATTTAGAAGAGTTAGAAAGGAACATGTTATTTTCTGCTCAAGCTGTTGGTATGTTGAGGAATTATGTAAAGTACCTCTGCAACATGAGACTGTATGTGCATTGCATAATACTGTACATGTATGTAGAAAATTCCTACACACCAAGTATGTTTTTAGTGCATGCAATGAATTTATTTGTTTTATTTAGATTCCTACTTCCATAAAACATTGCATCTGAGTGTTGCTATAATTGTTGGAAATACATGCTCTTAGTGTCATCTGTATTTCATTCTCCAGCAAACTTCCAAGGCACACCTTGTCTTTCGCTCTGATAGATGCGTTGGCAGAATATTTTCATAGTAAGAAATTCATAAAATACTTCCAAAGAACCCATTTTTCTCTCTTCTCATTGGGACAGTATCTTCCCTTTCTATTGTTGTTTTAAATACAGTGGCTGATTAATCTTTTTGTTTTAGGTAAAGTGTGGATAGTTTTGTTGTTGTTTTTTTTTCATGGTTCTTTCTTTTGCCTCAAAGAGTGACATTTATTCAAAGGAAAAAAGAAAAGAAAAAAATGACAAGATGTCCATCCGTTGGCTCCCTTCCCTCCCCCTCCTGCTGTTCCTCAGCCCCCTAAGACTGAACCCTGGCTGGGGCTAGGTAGCAGGACAGCCCCTCTCAGATGAAGTCAGCAACACTGAGGGGCATCTCCCCAGTGGAGGTGCTGTGGAAGGTCTCAGTGTCTTGGAGAGTCCTCTTGCCTTCTTTTGTCACCATATTAATAGCCACACCCTTACAACCAAACCTTCCACCATGACTGATTCTTTGAGTATGGTTTTCCCTGTTGGTAGGAAGGTCATAGTTGATGGCTGAAAAAACCTGCTGCACATCAATGCCTCTGGCCTATGTCAAGAAAGACAACAGCTTCAGCATATGAATAAGAGGAGAAATCTATCCGGAAGGGACTTGTGGTATACATGTAGGCAGCCAAGGGAAGGCAGAGGAAGCCAGCATCCCCTTCCTCCAAAGACCTTAGGCATGCCCAATTTTAGTCCAAGTTGCTACTTTCCTGAGAGAGGCACTAGCTGGCCTCTTGAAGTGTGGATAGTTTTAATGTTTTTCTTCTGCTTCTTTTCTTTATATTTCTGTCCTGCACCAACCCCAAACAAAAACACAGGCTGCCAAGAGTGATAGTATGTAATTAGGAGGCAGCGTGGGTCAAAAAACTAAATAATTTTCTGGGGACACGCAGGATATGAATTTAAATCCTGGCTCTGCCATTGCCTCTTTATGTGACTTCTCAAGAAGCATTTCGCTCTGAGCTTCAACTTCTTCATCTGTAAAAAGGGAGCTGTAAGAACTTATAGTACAAGTGCTTCTTGTACACATACAGTCTTGATGGTCATTGATAGTCAATATTTGTGTCTATAACCTCTGGAGGCAACTGTTAATTCAAGGACACTAATACTGAATTCATTCATAGCCCAGCTTATCTTTTGGTTAAGTCCTGGAATTGCATTTGTGGTATTTTATATTTCAGTTAGATGAATTTTGTGCCCTGGTTCCTTTGCCCAGGCTGATCTGGCATAAGTCAGACGGCTTTCTGTATAACATGGAACTCAGGACAGTTGGTGTGAGCTGACACCTCTCCAGGGTGATGTGCTCCACATGCATCTTCACAGAATTGCTTCATTTTAATCCAGGAGAGATGGTAGATATAATATCCTTTGTTGGTCTTCTTTAATCCCATCTATAATAGTCGGGGCACTTTGGTGCCTCGTTTGACCCAACCCCCACATTTCCCACCCCCAGCCATGGGCGCTGTTTGTGGGTTCCTCTAAGGCAGATTTTCTCATCCTCAGCACCCTTGACGTTTTGGGCTGGATAATTCTTGGTTGTGGGGGGTGTCCTGTGCATTGTAGGATATTCAGTAGTGTTCCTGGCCTCTACCCACTAGATACCAGTAGCACCCCCCTAATTGTGACAACCTGAAATGTCTCTAGACATTCCCTAGGGGGAAGAGGGGTTAAAATCACCCTGCTTGAGAGCCACTGGTCAAAGGCAAGTGCTAGGTCATCTGTTGCATCCATACCTGCTTAGCACAGGACTCCAAATATAACATGCTCTCAAAAACGTGCTTAGTAAGGACTCACTACCTATCTAGTTTCTAGCAGTTAAGGAATAGTCTTTATTTACCAGATAGCAGAAACAAAATAGGAGATATATAGATCTACGAGCTCAAAGTAGAAAACTAGGCATCGCTTCCTAAAATCGGCCACTGGTAATTATGTCCTTTTTTATTTCTTTGCTGAAGATACCCTTTGCCCTGCTATTAAAACCACCACACCTCATTCCTACTAGCTTTCATTGTATGTCTCTGGCTCTCTCTGGCTCCAGCTTCCATTTTCTTGTGTAACAGTGGAGTTGAGTGAGTAAGCATTTGTTTTTCCCGGAAAATTCAGACAAGGGATAAAGAAAGTGGTACAAGCGATAAGATATGAGTATTCCTACTCTCGTCCCTTTGCTCAGAGAAATTGGAGACAGAGCTCCACTAGAGCTTCCATTCTAGTAAATATATGCTTCCTGAGTACATGTAATTTGTTGGAGATCTTAAATGACCCCAAAAAACAAATGTATATATCCCCAGATATTTTATTCAGTAAATTTTGGCTAAAGTTATAGCATTTTATAATATGGTAGGTCCAGAGCCATAAGAGTATTTCTCATGATAGTGTTAGAGCTTGCTAGAACTGCTATTTTTGATTATATATCTGTTATATTATTTGTGTTTCCTAGTGTGCTTTTTTAAAATCTCACAGAAATACTGTGAAAACTTATTTGTTTTCTGTTGTGTCAGCCTTACTCCCCTGCCACCCCCTCACGTTTATCTGACTGGAAGGTGACAGCACTTTAAAGTTAAAAGCTTATTAAAACATACGTCTAACGAACAGCACTGTGACAATCACGGTGGCTGTGTCTTCTCTGTCCTTCCTGCTGATAAAGCTTAGGTGGAAATTCCTCATAGCTAAATAACAGCTATTTTGCACAAAGAACTAGATATAAAGGCAGTGGCATTTAAAATCACGTGAAGCAAGCTGTCCCAAGGAGTACAGGTGTTGCATTACACGTGAATGTGAGGGAGAAAAGAAAACAAAATCTAGCCTGGTTTCTAAGAAAACCACAGCAGTGGTATTTGGCACTGTGTCTCCTGATCAACATCTGGTTTGTCTTCAGGGCTCTGATATATGTGGCATGCAAATGATGGTGTTATGCTAATATGATGCCTCAAAATACTGAAGGAAGTACCTGAAAATACTCCAATTCTTTCAAAGTGTTATTTTTTACTCTCCATTTCAGATATGGTTTTGGAGAGGCAGGGAAGCCTAAATTTGGCATTGAACCTAATGCTGAGCTTATATATGAAGTTACACTAAAGAGCTTCGAAAAGGTGAGAAAAAACTTCTCTAAAATCATGGTAGATTTCTTCTCCATCCTCTTCCTGTGAATCAGCATTTTATATCAGTAGATGGTGTAGGTAGACGGAGTTTGTGTGTATGTTGTGCTTTTCATTACCAAGTTTGTCTCTTGTCTCCAACACTGCTTCTGAAGTAGGGGACAACTGACGCAGCACAGCTGATGTACAACCGAGGAGCTCGGTGTTCTTATTTTGTTCCTATGTGTCAGCCTTTTTTTCTTTTTTTTAACTTTTTTGGGTAGAATCCAAGACTTGTTCCCTTATTTGTTCCTAGACTTGTTCTTTTTGTACTTTTTTTTTTCCTGGGTTGAGGACAAAAAGGTTCACATTCTGCCAAGCAGCTCCTTGGGGGAGTGGGAGTGCTTTCCAGTGCCGAACGTGTTGTACCCTGCCCAGGAGTCACGAAGAAGCCTGCACTGTGGCTCCAAGTTATTTTCCTCATTGCAAGGCCACAGGGACCACCAGGCTCTGTGACCCAAGAAAGAAACCTGCCAACCCTAGGCCTTTTCATACCTGTCCAAGTGGAGAAGAGAGAAAATGTGTCAATTGCTTTGGGTTCCAGAAACGGTATGCCTCCCTGAACGCATCTGCATGGCAGGCTCGCCTCTGGAGGCTCCAGCAGCGGCTGCGCTGGACAGACACACAGCATGTGCCCGAGCTAGGTCTGCTGTTGTCTTCAGCTGCGCCCTGCGTTCCCAGAGACCCACCCTTCCTGGAGCTCCTCAAGGACTGCTTCTTGTATTCCTTTTTTATTGCCACACAGTGCCCCTACACTTCTCCATGTTCTGTGCAGTACGCTTTTGACTAGAAATGTGACCATATGTATTTTGTTAGACTTAGAAAGGACATCTCTGTCCTGTGGTCCTGTGCCTTTGGGCCAAGAAAGGAAGGGAAGGACTGCTTTGGAATTTTCCCCAGGGGTAATTCCCTAGTCATGACCCCTCCCACTTCATGTTCCCCAAAGCAAACAAATGTTCTGGTTGTGACCCTCACTGGTCAGGTAACTTCAGAAGGCCTGCTAGCATTTTGTGTTTTTATTGTTAAAGAGAGAGAAAATAATCTTTAGCATATGGTTGCTTAGATCTTTGACTTTCCTTTTTTTTTTTTTGGTTGTAGACAGGGTCTCATTCTGTTGCCCAGGCTGAAGTGCAGTAGTGTGATCATAGCTCACTGCAGCCTTGAACTCCTGGGCTCATGTGATTCTCCTGCCTCAGCCTCTCAAGTTGCTGGGACTACAGGAACGTACCACTATGCCTGGTTAATTTTTTTATTTTTTGTACAGACAAGGTCTCACCATATTGCCCAGGCTGGTCTCAAATTCCTGGCCTCGGCCTCCCAAAGAGCTAGGATTACAAGCGTGAGATACCACGCCCAGCTCTATTTCCATTTTTAGAAAGTACCCCCTTTCCCCTTCCCACCCCTGGCCCAATGGACACTGCTTATTCAGGAACATTCTCACTGTGGTATGCCACAACATGCCTGTGCTCTGTTACCGCTCCAAGAGTATATCCATGCAATGCTGCTTGGTATATTTGAAACTACTAGAAGGTGTATGATGTTGTTGGAGGCAACGTGATTAAATTCTCTGCCCTGTAGTATTAAGAATATATTTATACTCCATAAAAGACTGAAGGCATATAAAAATTACAGAGGGCCCTTATGAACTAGGTCGGGGGGAGGGGGTTGGTGCCAAAACCAAGGATCAAACTGTAACTAGGTTTTTAAATAATTGAGCTACATTGTTGCTAAATAATTGTTGCTACATTAGGAAGCAACATGGGCTGCCAGAAAAAACCCTCTCATTATTCACTTAAAAAAAAGAGGTGGGTGGGGAGGGCTATTACACCAAGAACACACACTAATTGTCTCTTGAATAGAGACAATTTTACAGTTACCCACTTAAACTTAATTCATATGTAGTAAATAGCACTGACCACACCCATCGTCACTTTCCCTAAAGGACCCCAGGTTCTCTTGGTTCTTTATGATCCTTCTAAATCCAGCTGTTCATACAGCGGGACAGTTATTTCTAGATTTGTATCTGTAATGGTGAAGACTAATAGTACACATACTATTATACAAGCTAGTAGATGAGAATGCAATCATTTATTTGTGGCTTTGAAGTGATTATTGCATGAGCTTTACCCTCCCAATTATGTTTTACTTGAAATTCCCCAAGTATATGTCTGCAAGTTGATACAATTTAGAGGCTTTAGTATATCTGGTTGTTTTAGAGTAGCAAGAGAACGACTTGACCTGAAATTTGAAAATTCTGTATGAATATACAGCTGTGACTTAACTACAGTAGTGTTCCCATTTTAAAGTTGAAAAACTGAGGCTAGAGAAAAACAACTTAGTGGAGAGATTTGCAAGAGGGAAATAAGGGGCCCTAGTTTTGTGTGGCTTTACCTTATGATTCTGAAGATGTAATTTTTAACAGTGCTCAACAGTTCATGTCCCTTCCTGTGTTTTTTGCCTCTTCCTCTCTCTTGAGCAACATGGGTCAAGCTGCAGCTTGGTCATCATGGAAAGTGAGTTCTTAAAACAGCGTAAAGAGCATTAGCCTAGCAGTAAATTGGCAGTGGCACACAATTGCAACAGCCAGAGTGTTTTTAGTTTTGACTATACTCTAGAAGTAGCTGTTGCTTTGTTCTAATGGGCGTCAACTGATGCTTTTCCTTCTCTGTTCATCTAACTGTTGTCACAAATTTACACACAGGCCAAAGAATCCTGGGAGATGGATACCAAAGAAAAATTGGAGCAGGCTGCCATTGTCAAAGAGAAGGGAACCTTATATTTCAAGGTGTGTGAGTCCCTGTACAGTTCTTTCCACCTCAGAGAATTTACTCAAGTGTCATTGAATTGTGCTGATAGTCCCTACTCTGAATTCTATCAACACGCCTCTGGGTAAGAATAAGCCAGAATTTTTACAAGTCTGCCATTTTCAGTGTAAGAAATGGTGAAAAAAGAATGAATTAATGTGAAAAAAAAGAATACAAAAACCTCTGTTACACATTCTACTCTAGAAAGGCAGACCAATCTGGCTTGCCCACCATCACAGTATCACTCAAGGTCTAAAATGTCTTGCTTGGTACATGGTTGGCACTCAATAAGTGTTTGTGAATGAATAGAATAATTCTTAGCAAGTAATGGAATTCATAGGGGTAAGTTTAACATCATTTTCCTTTCCACTGTTTTGGTGAAGTCACTAGGGCACGTGACAGAAAGTGAACATGCACAGATTTCAAAAGAAACTGACAGGTGGAGAGTATTCATTGCTTCTAATGGTCAAGACGATTCCTGCACACTTGCTTTTGTGAGGAATCTTCAGAAATCCCTGATTGATATTCATCATAGATTTCTACTCAAAAACCTTTCTTGTAGCATCTAGGAGTGTGATATCTTCTCACTTAGATCTTAAACCCCCAGATGTAAGAAAAAAAGAAACAGCATTTTGTTCAATTGTAATCAGAACAACCACCGCTTCCTCACCCCCAAATAGATGCCTTCTCCATGTCGAGAGGAAAGGGCTTGGTGATGAGAATTAGGGGAAGAATGGGGGTTCTGTCATGATTCTTTTCTTTTTTCTTTTCTTCCTTTTTCTTTCCTGCCACTGCAATACATGAACAGAAATAAGGTGATGTTATTCAGCAGTATGACGCAGTGATGCATAAATGTACGTTAGCAAGTCTTTATGGAGCATGGAGCATGGAGCATCTACTGCTATTGAGTTTACAGCCTCATCGGGAGGTTGTAAATGTGGCATTGTTAACCCGAGTGAAACACCTAGAGAATTACGTGAGAGTATATAATCAACACACAGTCAACATAGCCAGAGGGCAACACGTATGGTCTTTGTTTTTCGAACTTTGAGCTGAGAGACTCACTATTGGGTCATTCAATCAATTCTCAGTGGAAGTGTATCACAGTATGTTATAAGGATAAGTTTTGCTGTGTAAAACTTTTCTTTAGTTGTGTTCGAGTAGATACTGGATTGCAAACTAGAACATATTTCTTACTGTGGGTAGTAATCAAATGTGAAATCAAAGGTTTAGATAATACATAATTATTCATATACTTATATATTTATTTTTCCTTAATTATTATATATTATTAAAATACCGTGTGGATCACCAGAAAGCACTGGGGTGTGGTGGAATGCGCTCTGAATTGGAAATTGGAAAAACTGGGCTTTATGGCTCTTCAAATGACTGAAAGTCATTTAAAGTCCAAAAAAGTTATATTTTCATGTGAAAAGTGAGAGAGTTAGCCTAGATGATCCCCAATTTCTTTCCAGCCCTAAATTTCTGTGCATTTCTAAACTCTCAAGAGCAAGTTTGACTTTTTAAAACATTCTAATTGAGGCATATTGGATACTTATTAATCATTTAAGAAAGATTCCAAATGGGTTACTTATTTGTATACCCAAATACACAATATCCTAGAATAAAAAAGAAAATATTCTGTAGAATCTCTTACGACCATGGGTCTTGAACAGTGTTTCTTATGTTCCTAAAGTCCATAAAAGTCTTTAACTGTATTTTATACAGTTCCCAAAATTTCATAATAGAATATTCACAATTTGGGAGGGTTTGAGGCTTTTGGCATTTGACTAGAATTATGGTAACTCAGTGTAGTAAAACTAAAACAGTTTAGCTATTCAGAAGCTCTGGTTGCTGATGACACAGAACTTCAGAGAACTTGGTTGGTAATGAAATGCTGTTCTGAAGCCATGTGTCACTTAGCTGTGTCCTGAATACATACAGAGAGACGGCGAGAATGAGTGAGCAGTAGCAGAAAGCAGAGCTCAAGTGTCTGTACGGTTACTTAACTGTGTTGCTTATTAACATTACAACTGCAACAGTGATTTGTATATTTCATAATATTATGAACCTTCTTAAAATTACTGATCTTTGGATAAAATCTGGATCAGCAGTCACACATATGGAACAAATTATTTTTAACATGCAATTTGATAGACAAAATCTTTCAAAACATTAGTCCATTGGGGAAAAATTAATGAAAGGTTCAAAACCACTGACCTAAGACTTTTCTCCCAGAATGTCTCTGAACATTTTGTACCACTAAAAACATCCCTAGAGGCACCTTTATAATTATAGGTAAAAGATCCCAGCAGTGATCCTAGCTTTAGCTGTAAGACTTTAAAATGGTTGGAAGATAGTTTCTGTACACATTCCCTTCCCTTTTAAACTTCCAGGGCAGGTTTTGATCTGCCATGCTGCCCTCCCAGGCCTGTCCTTCCAGAGTATTTGACTTGGCACATCTTGCGCATGCACAGAGTCCAGATGTGTGGGTGAGAGCAGAGATGGGCTGAACTAAAAAATCTATATTTCTTGCCATCTGCATATTAGAGCTCTGTTTCCATTGACTTGTTGGTTTGGTTTATACCAAAATGGTAAAGTCCCTCCCCTTAGTAGAGTTGAGTTGCACTCAGCTTTAAAATGGGAATGATCTTGCCATTTGGATCGTAAAAGCCTCATTTCAACCACTGAACACTAAGGAGAAGAAAAATAAGAGGGGACTCTTCATTTGGCTGTCAAAATTATTAAGCACAAGTAACAACATATTATGCCAGTCATTGTGCAAGCCAGTTAAACAGACATGGTTTTTGCCCTCATAGATGACAGTATTCTGTAGGACAAGAGCATTAATTTCACACCTGGTTAGTGTTTCTCTTTTCCCTGACTTGGCAGCAGAGTGGCAAGAAGGCAGAGGACACTGCAATAATGTGGGTTTCTTGCGCCCCCTTGTGCTTTTCTTGGAAGAAAGCATTTCTAAAGCAAGCTTGTTAATGAGAATCATTCAACTCGATGAACCCTTTTCAGACAAACCAAGCTTTGCCATGTTGTGACCACCCTCGCTGAACCAAGATCAGTAATATGATTTAGCCATCTGTAACTCAAGAAATTGGGCTTAAAAAAAAGACTCCTGGCCGGGCGTGGTGGCTCACGCCTGTAATCCTAGCACTCTGGGAGGCCGAGGCTGGCAGATCGCTCAAGGTCAGGAGTTCGAAACCAGCCTGAGCGAGACCCCGTCTCTACTAAAAATAGAAAGAAATTAATTGGCCAACTAAAAATATATACAGAAAAAATTAGCCGGGCATGGTGGTGCATGCCTGTAGTCCCAGCTACTTGGGAGGCTGAGGCAGTAGAATCACTTGAGCCCAGGAGATTGAGGTTGCTGTGAGCTAGGCTGACGCCACGGCACTCACTCTAGCCTGGGCAACAAAGTGAGACTCTGTCTCAAAAAAAAAAAAAGACTCCTAAGAAGAGTCTACCCTTTTTTCTCATGCCTTCATTCTTTTAGTGCAGGATTTTTCAACCTCAGCATGACTGACATTTGGGGCTGGATTTTCTGTCGTATGGGCTGTCCTGTGCGTTGTGGGATGTTTAGCAGCATCCCTGGCCTCTGCCTGTAGCACCCCTCCCCCGAGTTGTGCCAACTAAGAGCATTGCCAAATGTCCCCCAGGGGGCAGAATCACCTCCAGTTGAGAACTGTTTCAGTAGCTTAGAAGCAGGAATACCGCAGCTCATTGTAAGTTGAAATCTAAATAAAGTTACATATGATATGTGTGATAGAGCTGTCAAAGAATTAAAATGCTTTATAAATGTAAAGGAATTCTAAAATCCTTTATTTAATCCAGAATCCTACAATTCTGAAATTGTATTTTTAGAAACCATAGCCTTCTACCATTCTGATTATTCAGAACCTACTAAAGTGATAAGATCTAGGTCTTTGTCCTACCTGTGTCTTCTTTTCTTTCCCTATGAAGATATATTAGGAGATGATCAGAAAAGGTAATGCGTACATTAAAGATGAAGAAGAGAGAAAATGAAGGAACTAGGCATGACAGGGAAATACCTGTCTTTCCCATGTAATAGAAATGAAATGACATCTTTCATTTCTATGCACACTTCCACTTTTGCTCCAAATGATAGAAAAAGTTTTGATGCCATAGTTATATTCCTTTGACTTTAATATTTACTCAGCAAACCTTTATTAAGAGCCTCTTTGTGTTAAATCCTGGATATTCCAAAAGGGATAGGACATGCTGCCTGTCCTCAAAGAGCTCACGAACCAGCAAGAGAAAAGACAGTGACAGAAAGAAAATGCTGACCCCTAAAACTGGTGAGGACTTTATTCTTATTTTTTTTGTAGTGCCCAAAAAAGGATGATAGGCCTGAGACTGATAGAATATAAGTTATTGTCTTAGTCAGCTCAGGCTGCCATAGCAAAATACCTTAGACTAGGTGGCTTAAACAGCAGGAATTTATTTCTCACAGAATTTGTCTTTGGAGACCGAAGTCCAAGATCAAGATGTCAGCAGGATCAGTGTCTTGTGAGGGCCTCTGTTTGGGTTGCTTGTAGCCCCTTCTTGCTACGTCCTCACAAGGGCTTTCCTGAGGTACACGCAGGTGGAGGGAGAAGAAGCTCTCTGGTGTCTCTTCTCGTAAGGGCTGTAATCCCATTCTCATCATGAGGTCCCCCCATAACCTCATCTGAACCTCATTGCCTCACGAAAGGCCCCATCTTTAAATGTTATCACATTGAGGTTAGGACTTCAACATATGTATTTGGTGTGGAGGGCACAATTCAGTCCATAGCAAATATAATTTCGTCAAGAATTTCAGCACGGAGCTGGGCATGGTGGCACGTGCCTGCAGTCCCAGCTAGTCAGGAGGATGAGGCAGGAAGATCTCTTGAGCCCGGGAGTTGGAGGCTGCAGTGAAGTACTCACACCCCTGCACTCCAGCCTGGGGGACAGAGTGAGACCTTGCCCTGAAAAAAAAAAAAGCCAGGCGCAGTAGCTCACACCTGTAATCCTAGCACTCTGGGAGGCTGAGGCAGGTGGATTATTTGAGCTCAGGAGTTCGAGACCAGCCTGAGCAAGAGCGAGAGCCTGTCTCTACTAAAAATAAAAAGAAAATTAGCTGGACAACTAAAAAATATATAGAAAAAATTAGCCGGGCATGGTGGCACATGCCTGTAGTCCCAGCTACTTGGGAGGCCGAGGCAGAAGGATCACTTGAGCCCAGAAGCTTGAGGTTGCTGTGAGCGAGGCTGATGCCACGGCACTCTAGCCCCGGCAACAGAGTGAGACTCTGTATCAGAAAAAAAAAAGAAGAATTTCAACATGTATAATGAAGGGGTCTGGTTTCATATTCTTATAAACAACCTGTGTCACAAATATCTGAGGCAGAGGGTAGCAGATTTTGATTTTAATGCCCTTCTCCTTCCTAACACCCCAGAATCCTTTTGCATTGCCTTCTTGCAGCAGAACTGACGGGCTCTGTGAGTCCCCCTTTCCTAAACAAGTGCCTGGCGGAGAAGGCTGTTCGGAGGAGGCAGCGAGCCCTCCCTCAGCCCCGGCCCTCCAGTGGGAACAGGCCTGCCGCATCTTCATCACCAGAAAATCGACATCACGGCCTCTTTTCTACAGGCAGACCTCATTTCTTATGCCACCCCCTCGAAGTTCTGTAGAACGGAACATTCTCTTAGATCTGCTCCTTGATTTTTCTCTTCTTAAAGCCACTGGGTGCAGGTTGGAGTATATGCTGGCAGAGACCACTCTACAGTGAGACGCAGTCACTGCTGTGACTCTGGCAAATCCTAGTGACATGGTCTGAACACTGCTTCTTGGTTAGACATTGAATTTAATGTCCTTATAGGTCTGGCTGCTCTTCTGCCATCTGGTAGGATGTGTCATCTGTGTTTTTGAGCTTATCACCTGCTGCAAAGGGAGCCTTCACCAGGACTCCCGTTTTATTTGTGTATTTACCAGCTAGCACTCCGTTCTTTCATCTATCTAAAATGGCAGTGAACACACAGATTCAACTCCAGAGTTTCTTATATAGAGCATATATGTACACACACTCATACATAATTCATGTGATCGTCACAATTGTCAGAACCCTACTAATCAGATAGGAGCAAAAATATGAATAGGAAAAAGGTTGTTCTCACATAGTTAACTGACACCTGTGTGATTTATGTTGTTTTATAGTTGTTATTTATGTTGGATTTTGCCATTCAACTATTTATATTCCCATTGCCTATAGATCAGGTGTCAGCAAACTGCAGCATGTGAGCCAAATGTGGCCCACTGCCTGTTTTGTAAGTAAAGTTTTACTGAGACACAGCCACACTCATTTACCCATATTGTCTAGAGCTGCTTTTGCACCACAAACGACAGAGTTTACTAGTTGCAACAGAGACTGGTTTAGATAAGATTTGCTGTGTTTGGGACTGGCACTTGCTAGAATATAGTCTTCACTGTGCAATGCTGAACATCAGAAGAAAAGAGAAAAGTAACTTCCTGCTTGCTTACACTAGTGGCGTAGTCTGACACTGCTCACAGTCCTTTTGAAAGACTGATGAGCATTAGCACCAAAGAACGTGGCCCGGAAGCCTTGATGCGCACCTGCCGGCGGGACAGGACGGAGGTCCTTGGAGAACAGCACTAGACAGTGCCCGTGCCCTGTCCTGAGCCAGTCGCAGCCTCTGCGCTACCAAAGGGGTGGGGCGAGGTGCCTGGAAAGCGGCTCCTGAGAACAGAAAGAGACCATCCTTGCCGGTTCGTGGGAGGGGTTGTTTCGGTGGAGGATCTGGTTGTCTTTTGTGCCCCTCCAGAGCCAAGTACAAGTAATTACTAACTTTTTTCTTCTAGGGAGGGAAGTACATGCAGGCAGTGATTCAGTACGGGAAGATAGTGTCCTGGCTAGAGATGGAGTATGGTTTGTCAGAAAAGGAGTCCAAGGCTTCGGAATCATTCCTGCTTGCTGCCTTTCTCAACCTGGCCATGTGCTACCTGAAGCTCAGAGAGTACACCAAAGCTGTGGAATGCTGTGATAAGGTAAACTCTCCTGCGAAGTGGAATATCGACATTCCAGGTCTTTTCTCCTCCCACGTTTAGTCTTCTTTTTTCTTTCTCTCAGCCACAGGTTGGAGGGTTTTCATTTGGCTTTGCATTGTTTACTTGTATGTTTAGGATTATTTGTTTCTCAGTATGCATTGGGAAATTCAGAAAATTCTAATTAGTCAAATTTGTCTGATACCTAGACAGTTTATCATATGTACTGTTCCAATAGTTTTATACACCACCTGATACTTTTATTTCAGATATCTGTCTTAGAGTGAACAGTATATATTACACGATGGGTAAAACCTTATCATTGATACATCTTAAACATACACATAATGGGGTAAGAAAAACAAACGGCAACTATTTTGCATATTCTTTGTAAGATTATTTTTTAGTTTTGTGGGTTAGTGTTTCCTATCACGGCCCACTAAATTTTTGCCTGAGAGAGGGATGTTATAGTTAATTACATTTTTTAACTTTCTGCTTTTTTATTGTAGAAGTAGTATAGTTATTCAAAATTCAAACATTGTAGAAACATACAAGAAAGTGAAAGTATATTCATAAAATTCTCATTGACTCTCCCTCCCAGGACCAGTCATTTTCATTTTATACATATTTCTTCTTCTTTTTTAAGAGATGGGTCTTGTACTGTCACCCAGGCTGGAGTGCAGTGGTGGCATCATAGCTCACTGCAACCTCAAACTCCTGGGCTCAGGAGATCCTCCTGCCTC
>VBSM01000361.1:4269206-4279341 GCA_008086735.1 Cheirogaleus medius | reverse complement strand
AGAAGGACACAGCCCTTCTGTAAAGGACACTTGTCAGAGTGGCATGCACACTTCCACATACATCCCAATAGCCAGAATCTGGCCACATGGCCACATGGCTGGAAGGAAGGCTGGGAAATGTTCTCTGTTTCTGGGTGTCCATATGCTCAGCTGTAAATCAGGGGGGTTATTTATTTATTTATGTATTTATTTTGAGGCAGAGTCTCGCTCTGTCACCCAGGCTAGAGTGCAGTGGTGTCATCGTAGCTCACGGCAACCTCAAACTCTTGGGCTCAAGTGATCCTCCCACCTGGGCTTCCCAGAGTGCTAGGATTACAGGCATGTGCCACCACACCCAACCCCAGGGGTTTTATTACTAAGGAAGAATAAAACATATTGGGGGACAGGTAGATGCTTCCAGACCATTATCCCTCCCTCCCACTCCTAAGAAGGACCTCAGTTTTGAACCTCTCATCTTGGGGCTACACTATCCTTTAAAGACTTTGGTCTGCGGCTCCCTGCAGCACATCCCTGTCCTAATTCACCATGATTTCCACACCCCAGTGAACCTCACAGCAGCCCAGTCCCTTGGCCTCCACCGTGGTGTGAATGTGCTCCCCAAAGTTCCTGTATGCAAGCTGAGCCCCCCTGCAGCGGTGCTGGGAAGTAGCACTTTAAGAGGTCATGAGGGCTCTGCCTTGAGGGGGGGCGTCAATGGTGTTATCACGGGAGGGGGCTCCTGATGAAAAGGGTGTGTTTGGCCTGTCCCCTCTTGCTCTCTGGCACTTGCTCCCTCGAGCTCTGTCTCTCGCTCTCTGCCTCCAGCCATGGGATGATGCAGCGGGAAGACTCACCTGATGCTGCCCTCTCGGCCTTGGACTTCGCAGCCTGCAGAGCTGTGAGAAATAAATCTCTGTTCTTTATATAACGATTTACCCAGGCTCAGGGATTCTGGGATAGCAGCAGCCTCCTGTCCCCCACCTTCCCTGTGCCACTAGATTTTATCGTCACTTTGTCATAACTGGGCCCCCAGTATTCCCACCCCCCCTCTGTTCTCGGACCCACCTCTCTCTCCCGCTCACTCCCCTCCACCACCTCTCCCTGTCACCAGCCACCACACCCCATCTGTCACCTTCTCCTTGTCCCTCTGTTATCTCTGCCAACTTAAAAAGCAAAACCAAAACCAAATCCCTCCTCTCTTGCTCCCACCCTCTGTTTCTCTGCTACCCTGGTAGCCAGTGCCTCGGCCCCTCCTCCCATGTCCTCTTAAACCCACTCCAGGAGAGCTCACCGCCACCGCCCATCCTCCAAAGCTGCTCCTGTCTGTGTCCCCAGCGACCTCCACGGGACTAAGGCCAGTGACGAGGTTCACCTAACCTGGCCCATCCCAGACACTGGGGCTGGCCAGGGCTGCCCTGCTTGGCCGTTGCGCCGGTGCGGTTATGGACAGCGCCCCTTTCTCTCCTACCAGTGCCCCCGCCGGGACAATAAATTGCAGTCGCGGTCGCTCTCTCTCCCTGGCTCTCCCCTGACCTCCTAACACTGCCTGTCCCAAGCGCCTGCGCTGTGAGCTCCGTCCTTGGTCCTTTGCTCTGCTCGAACTTCACTTGTTCCCTGGGCAATCTTAGCCGGGCGTTTGGCTTTGACTCTTCTGGGCTGATGACTCCTAACGTTGTGTCTCCTTATGTCCGAGTGCCCGTGTGACATCCGCACATGGACGTCCAGCTGGCTCTCCACGCCGACCTTGTCCAACACTAGACGACTTACGCCCCGACTCTCCACAGGCCTCCGCGCCCCAGATGATGGAATCGCCGGCCCTCCAGTCGCTCAGGCCAAAGCTTTGGTGTCATCTGGCCCCCCACACCTGATGCGCCAGCGTGGCCTGCTGTTGCCAGCACCCTCTCACCCAGCCGCTGTCTGGAGGACCGCAGCAGCCTCCTCACTGCCCACCCCTCCCCCAGTCTGCTCTCCGCACAAAAGCCAGAGCAATCTTGTTAAAACTTGCCATGTCAGCTTGCAAGGCGGGTAAAAACGAACAACCTTGCCATGTCCTGCCTCTGCCCCAAACCCTCTGATGTTCCCCAGTTTTCCCAACACCCAATGTTATCGCTGCCCCCATTGCACCCCTAGTTCCTTTCTGACCTTGTCTATCCCCTCCCCTTACTCACTCTGCATGGCCTGCTGGCCCCCTTGCTATTCCTCCACTGTGGCCAAGCACACTCTGCCTCAGGGCCTTTGCACTTGCTGCTCTACCCGTCTGAATGCTCTTCTGCCAACACTGAGCCCCCCTCACCTCTTCACATCTTTATTCAATTGTCACCTTCTCAGTGAGCCCTTCCCTGATCACTCCATTTAACTTGCAACTCCCTCACTGGCATTTTCACCTGTTTCCTCCTTTCCTGCTTCACTTTCTGCACGGTGTGGGTCACTCTCTAACAAATCACGTGATAGCAGTGCTTCAGAGCAGGGACTTTGCTCCATTCTGTTCCTGTTGTGCCTGGAAGAGCCTAGCACACAGTGGGGCTTAATGAACAGTCACTGAAGGAGCCCTCCCCCAGCGCCACAATGGCCTCAGCGGCCCCTGTCCATCCCTCCCCCTGCAGCCCTCATCCGTCTCCCCTGGTGTCCGGCTGACCGGCAGGAACAGACCTGCTCCCCATTCATGTGTCCTGGCACATGGGGCTGGGAGCTGCTGCTCCTGCTACCCTGGTCTTTGGGAACATGGTGGAGGGTGGAGTCCCCTCTCTGGGGGAACTGATGCTGTGACTGTCCCCCTGGGGAGGGCCCAGCAGGGGTGCTGCCCTGAGACTGAAGCGGCTTCCCTCTGCCCCTGTGCAGCCAGGTGGCTCCGGAAGGCAGTGGACAGAATGTGCCTGGGGCGTGTGAGCAGAGGGCGGGGCTGTGTCCGGGGACACTGCACTGGAGGCCAGCTCAGATTCACGTGGATTCTGTGAAAAGCCTTGGAGCTCCCCAGTAGCATCAGTTGTCACATTCTACTTTCTAGCAGAGACCTGAATGTGCTCGCTTCATTCTCTGTACACACCTACAGCCAACTCTCCCAGGCTGTGAGCTCAGCAGGGTTCGCGTGTTCAGCCCCGCAGCCAACCAACCAACAGCCCAGAAGCCCCTGCAGGTCACAGCGGGCTCTGGGCACAGAGAGCCTGCCTGAGTCCCACTCGCTCACTGCCCTCCTGGGAGACCCGGACAATGACTCAACCTCTCTGAGCTCAGCAAGAATAAGATGAAGACCCTGGCACTGGAGTCCTAGGGTTCGCTGAGAGAAACTTCCTTATAGAACAGTCTGCCGGGGCTATGTGATGTAACGACACAGCCTCAGCAAACTAAAGCCGAAAGAAACTGGCCATTTCAAAGCTCAGACCTGTTTTCTATTTTGCAAGAGCCTGGACGCACCTTCAGGCTGCCACAGTCCCCACCCCACCCTGTGCTGGGTTTCTGATAAGCCCACCTGAATGGACCCTTTCAAGATGCAAATGTATTTTGGCAGATTGAGACTTTGATGTTCAGAGCAAGAGCCTCCAGGCTAGAGGGAAAGCTTTCCCAAGGCCACCCAGCTGGGACTTGGTGAAGCAGAACACATGGGTCTGTTTCCGGGCAACTGCCAGCCCTTAGCCACCACTTCAGACTCTCCAAAGTTCCCTCCTTTCACCTCTGTGCTACTTAAAACGAGCCAGTGAGGCCTGAGGTTGAGTCCACCGGGACCTGGGCCTCCGTGTCCTTATCTGTGAAATGAAGCTAAAGCGACACATAGCTCACAGCTAGCATTTACCCAGGCTTGCTAGGCGGCAGGCAGCAGGCACTACATCCATATCAATCCATTTCATTCTCACAACTACTTCCGTACAGTCAGCTACGATTATTGTCACCACTTTACAGGCTAGAAAAATGGAGACGCAGAGAGGTGAAGAAATGTGCAGTGGTGCATGCCTGTAATCCCAGCTGCTAGGGAAGCGGGGCAAGAGAATTGCCTGAGCCCAGGAGTTCGTGGCTGCAGTGAGCTATGATGATGCCACTGCACTCTAGCCTGGGCAACAGAGCAAGACCCTGTCTCTAAAGAAAATTAAAAAAAAAAAAATGTGCCCACCTGCCTTTCAAAGTTTCTGTAAGGACTAGAAATAACACAAGTAAACACACTCCAGGCACATAATAGGCGCTTGGTAAGTGGAATGGCTCCACTAAGCACCAGCTGTGTGATCTTGGGCAACTTACTAAACTTCTCTGAGCCACAGACGTGAGAGTGTGCTGCGCAGACCAATTGAGGAGCACTGGACATGTGATAGGCGATGTCAGCGTTGCTAGCGTTGCTAGTGGTAGCAAATCTTCACCTTCTGAAAGTAGATTTAATTTTTTTTGTTTTTGGAGGCAGAGTAGCTCTGTTGCCCGGGCTAGAGTGCTGTGGCGTCAGCCTAGGTCACAGCAACCTCAACCTCCTGGGCTCAAGCGATCCTCCTGCCTCAGCCTCCGAGGAACTGGGATTACAGGCACCAGCCACCATGCCCAGCTATTTTTTTCTATTTTTAGTAGAGACAGGGTCTCGCTCTTGCTCAGGCTGGTCTCAAACTTCTGAGCTCAAGCGATCCTCCCGCCTCAGCCTTCCAGAGTGCTAGGATTACAGGTGTGAGCCACTGCATCCGGCTAAGATTTAATTTTCAAAAACAGCTAAAATTCATACAGAATTGAGTCTGGTAACTAATGCCAGTGATTAAACTGAGAAATGTCTTTTTTAGACCAAACAGGTGTAATTATAGAGCCTCAAGCCTGTTTTTCTTAAAGCCTGGAGTACTGGTATCAGATCAAAAGGTACTGGAGGTTATCTGTGTTCCTGATCTAAATCTTATGCCTAAACAGAACTCTCATTTTAACTGAAATCTTGACTCCCAGTCCTCAACACACCCCTGACTCAAATCTGGTTATTTATAGTGCCCCTAAGTTCTTTCCACATACTCATCATGCTAGCCTCGCCAAAACCTGGAGGTTTGTTTTTACTCTTTTCTGAGCTCCACTTTGGTACTTTCTGTTTCTATCATGATCTCCACCTATACAAATTCTCAAGGAATTGAAACAAATGTAACTGCATTCAAAGTGTACAAAATTTAATGCATCTTCCTCAAAAGTGACTAAAATAAATATTTAAAATTTTTAAATTTTAAATTATTTTTATGTTTTCAAAAGTGACTTTTCTTCTAAAATCCTCAAAATTTTATATTAAAATTAAAATGCAAAATACAGCTTATAATTAATAAATATTTTTATATTTCAATTTTTTTTAAATTTGATCAAGGCCAGGCACAGTGGCTCACGCTTGTAATCCTAGCATTCTGGGAGGCTGAGGCGGGAGGATAGCTTGAGGTCAGGAGTTCGAGACCAGCCTAAGCAAGAGCGAGACCCCGTCTCTACTAAAAATAAAAGAATTAGCCGGGCGCAGCAGTGATCGCCTGTAGTCCCAGCTACTCAGGAGGCTGAGGCAGGAGGATCGCTTGAGCCCAGGAGTTTGAGGTTGCTGTGAGCTATGATGACACCACTGCACTCTAGATGGGGTGACAGTTGGAGACGTCTCAAAAAAAAAAAAGGAATTGTTTCTCAACCCAACATTCCTGGCACATATATTTAAGAAACAAGGAAGGAAGGAAGGAAACTTTTTAAAATTGCCATCATACTTCACATGCTATGTCGAGATTTACATATGTGCCCATTTAACAGCAATAGCAGTTAATATTGTCCTGAGTTCCTCAGCTGCCATGTGCAGCTGTTATGAGTACCATGCTACTATATGAGAACCTCCAAAACAGGAAGAGAGACCCAAAAAGGGACACTTGTTAGGTAAATATCTATCTCACCCATGCAACCTAAGAGGAAAAGTCTGAGAAATTAGTTCATCCTTTCTCTCGCCTCCGAGCTTCTGCTGTTCAAATCCTCCCTTCGCTCCAAAGTAATTTCCGTCTCTGCTGGCAGCTGCGGCTCAGCCCACACCTCCCTCACAGGCACCTGTGATTTGAGGACGGAAGACAAGAGACGTGGAGAAGTGTGCCTGGGGCCTGAGCAGTGTCGGCAGTTGCATGTTCGAGTTCACAGTCCTGCCGGGTGAGCCGCCCCAGGCCCCTGGGGAGCCAGGTGTCCAGCCCCGGTTCTTAGGAAGGTACTTGTCTGGGGCGTCGGATCCTCAGGAGCCCCGTGAAGAGCAGGCGTGAGGCAGGGCCACCCTCGCTCGGGTCCAGGGCGCGCGACTGCCTGGGGACGCCGCGCATGCGCTGTGTCCCGTGCCGGAGCGCGCTCTTTTCCAGTCTTTGAAATCCTTCACATTCCAGTTTAAAACTTACCTCGTCAGACAGCCTTGTCTGTTCTCTAAATCCAGACTGGATCCTACCTGTCACGCTCATGCAACCCCGTTCCTCTTCTTGGCATTTATCACGATTAATAATGATGATGGGATCATTATAATGAATTTGGGTATTATGTTTTCACTATTGTCTTTCCTCAAGAATATAAGCTCCAGGAGGGCAGGGACCGCATCGTTTTGCTCGTCGCTGTATGACCAGTATTCAGCACATTGCTTGGCACACAATAGATGCTCAGGAAACATGTGTTGACCGACTCTCAGCTTCTAGTTTCCTTACTTTTAATATCAGGGTGTTAATGTCTGCCTCATAAATATTAATGTCAGGGTGGAGCGAGAATGGGAGGCGGCAGGTTGACACAGAGCAGTGGTCAGCAAATGCTATTATTATTATACATTCAGAGCGGGTGAGGACTGCGGACTCCCGGAGGTGGGCTGTTTAGAGCTGGATAGGTTTCCATGGAATAGGGAGGGCACTCCAGGAGGCAGTAGCCTGAGCAAAGACAGGTGTAAAGGCAGCGAGCGTGGCTGGGTGAGCAGCCTGGAGTGGGATAATCCTGCAGTTAGAAAGGCAGACTGGGGCCGGATCAGGGAGAGCCTTGCGTGCCACCATCTAAACGCACCCAAGCTTGATCATTAGGCAGTAGGGAGCCAGTGAATGTTTTTGAGCAAAGGTGACAATTGAAGAAGTAGTATTTTAGAAAGATTGATTATAGCAACTCAGATGGACCAAGGAAGCGAAGAAAGACAAAGAGCATGACTGCTTCATTCAAACTCCATCTCGAATCCTTGGGATTGTATAAAATATGCAAGGGCTAGGAGGAAAAGCTCTGACAGGAGACAGATCTGGATCCAACTTTACTATCTGGCTGACACTTAGCCAGTCACTTCACCTCCCTGGGCCTCAGTTTCTCCACCTGTGAAATGGAGATGTTAATCTCTATCCTGCCTACCTCACTGGGCTTGTGAGAATCAAGTGAAATAAAGAAGGCACTCATTCAAAAATCAAGCCTCGCCGGGCACGGTGGCTCACGCCTGTAATCCTAGCACTCTGGGAGGCCGAGGCGGGTGGATAGCTCAAGGTCAGCAGTTCGAAACCAGCCTGACCAAGAGCAAGACCCCGTCTCTACTAAAAAATAGAAAGCAATTAATTGGCCAACTAAAAATATATAGAAAAAATTAGCCGGGCATGGTGGCGCATGCCTGTAGTCCCAGCTACTCGGGAGGCTGAGGCAGAAGGATTGCTTGAGCCCAGGAGCTTGAGGTTGCTGTGAGCTAGGCTGACGCCACAGCACTCACCCTAGCCTGGGCAACAAAGTAAGACTCCGTCTCAAAAAAAAAAAATCGAGCCTCAGTCATGTGTCCAGTTCTGATGTGCTGGGGAGACAGAGTTAAAGCGGAAGTGATCTGAAAAGAGGCACACGAGGACCAGTTATTGAGTGTCACTGTGTGAGGCTTTCCACACATCGTCTCACTGAATCTGCACAACATCACCACCAGGTCAGTACTAATATCAAATCCATTTTATAAATGAGGAAACAGAGGTTCGGAGAGTCTGAGCACCCACCCAAGGAGGTTCAGCTCTTCCGTGGCAGGGCTCAGGGCTGACCCATGCCTGAGATGACCTCCTCCCCTCTGCGGCTACATGCCTCGAACACACCAGGCTATTTCCAACCTCCACACCTTAGTCTTGCTGTTTCCTTCATGGTAGCCTGTCCTGCCTATTTTTTAACCTGTGAAACTTCTACTCTTCTATCAGGTTTTGGATCAGGCTTCAGGAAGCTTCCAGAACCCCTGATTGGGCCCCTCCTCTGAGCTTCCTCAGCACTTAAACCAAACTTCTCCCATGACTTTAATCACACCAACACTCTATCCCTAGTCTCCAAGCCTTTCAAAAAACATGTCCCCTATCAGGAAAAAATATTTAAGTGTACACCCCCAATATAGGCACATTTCTTTATAAATATATACAAATGCCTCTGTCAATCATATAGTAAACATTAGTAAATCGTAGTTACTACTTTTTATGAGAAATAAAGATGAATACAGGATCCAGTCTGATATTTTCTTCCCACAGCCCATTGACCACAGGCAAATTACAAATCGGCATCTCTGACCCAAAGCTCCTGGGCCGTGGTGGAGCTGGTACCACTGTCCTAGGCTTGGGGTGGGGACGGTCTGAGAACTTGAGAGTTCAGACTGCTCCCTGGAGTCCTGGGCCAGTGGGGGAGGGTCGGGTCATTGGCTGTCACCCCTCCCGCAGTGCCGCCAAGCCGCCACCCTGTGAGTCCGGCAAGGTGGGGTGAGTTGAGCCGGGAGGCAAGGTGGGGTGAGTTGAGCCGGGATTAGCCGGAGTGCGGAGAGGAGGCTCCTAGACCGGCGGGGTGGCCAGAGAAGGGGGTGCCCATAGGCGAAGGCACCATGCCGCTGCAGGACGACACCCTCCGAGAGGTGTGGGCCTCAGACAGGTCTGGAAGCCTCCTATGTCACCCTACCTGAGCCCTGGGGCACCCAGATGGAGGGGCTGGGCGGGGGTGGACAGGGAAGCGGGAGAGAGACGACTGAGTCCCTTGCTACCCTCAGCGGACACGAGGAAGAAGGGCCGAGCCCGGAGGTCCAGCGGCGCCCCAAGCAGGTATGTCACCCGCTTGGAAAGAAGCAGAGGTGTCCCCACTGCGTGTACACCCACAGGGGAGGGATCTGGGGATAGGGAGATCCCCTTCAGCAGCGTCGGGGGGTTACCTGTCTGGAGTTGTCGAGAGGAGAAAGAGGTGTTTGGGGGACATGGGGCATCAGGGGAGGCGTTGGGACTTTGGGGCATTGTAGGGCTGCGCTGCATGAAAGGGGTCATCCTTCCTCACCCCAAGAAGGGGGCTGCGGTCCCTCCCGATAATCCGCGGTTATTTCTGGCGGCTCAAGGGATTAGAGGCAACAGGCAGCCCTCGGAACCCCCCTTTCCTTCCTCGGCCTCCTCTTGACCCCCACTCTGCAGCGACCCGCCCCGGGACAGAGGCTGAGGAAGAAGAAGACTGAGGCCCCTGAGTCCCCCTGCCCCACGGCACTCAAGCCCCGGAAACCTGGAGGCGCGGGTGAGGGTCGCCGCCAGGAGGGACCTGAGGGTGTTACGAGCCCTGGGCGGGGGAGGGGGACTGGTCGGAGAAAAGGGGGAGGCGAGCGAAAGCGGGGTGTAGGGTGTGGGGAGGTGATGAAGGTGCAAACCGAGCCCAGGAGGGAGTCGCAGGGGGAGGAGTCCGAGCGGGACGCGCCCCAGGCGCGGGGTGGGGCGCTGCCTTGCGGACCCCGCGGGACCCGCCTGAACCCCACGTCTCGGCTCAGCGGGGCGGAGGGGGCGGCCGCGGGAGGAGCCTGCCCCTGCGCCCACCGTCTACGCCAAGTTCATCAGGGACCCCGAGGCCAAGAAGCGCGACCCTCGGGAAACCTTCCTGGTAGCCCGCGCCCCGGACGCGGAGGACGGTGAGAGGGCGGGGGAAGGAGGTGGGGGCTGGGTGGAAACAACCAGGGAGAGGCAGAAAACAGCCTCCACTTCCCTGGCCTTGTGTTTGAGCCAGGGGTTGTGCTGAGCACCAGCCTTATGAGGTTGATCCTCTTGTTCTTTTCTCCCATTTTACAGATAGGGAAACTGAGGCACAGAGAGGTTAAGGGTTTTGCCTTAAACTGCAGCTAGGAGCCAGAAGTAGCCCAGATGGGTCTGACTCAAGGTCAGAAACAGAGACAGACGAGGACAGGAGATGCACAGTGGGCGAAGGGGGAAGGGGGACGTGCAGAGAGTGTGAGGAGGGGGGG
>VBSM01000361.1:4221565-4234979 GCA_008086735.1 Cheirogaleus medius | reverse complement strand
AAACAAACAAAAAAAAAGAGGTGGGGAGTGCATTTAAACATGTTTTCATACATATATGGCATCTCTGGGAAGGCTCCCCTGTAACTAGTAACACTGGTTATAGCCCTGGGCAGGGGAATATGGATGGCTAGGGGAGAAAAGTGAGGGGGATATTTTTCACTGTATCCTTTCCAACTTTTAAAATTATGAATATATATCTATATATAACCTATTCAAAAATAAAATTAAATTTACACATACATCAAAAGAATCCCACCCCAAGGCCCTACAGCTATTAAGAGGTGGAGCTAGACTGACCATGCAGTCGGCTCTCTGTTCCTGACAAGCCCGTCACAGGGCACCCTCCATCACTGAAGGGCTCAGAAGCCCAGGAGCCCCATGCTCCTCCACAGCACTTCAGCACTGCTTTGTCCACTCCTACCCTAGGCAGCCTGCTCACCTGACGCTCCAGGAGTGACTGCAACACCAAGAAAGTTTTCTCCTTCCAAGGCAGCTCCAATATCTGTCTGCAAAGCAGAGGGCACAGTAAGAAAAGCCCACCCGCCCACCCAAGCCTGGCTAGCTTCTGCTCCAGCTGCTCACAGCAGGCCAAGGCCACCAGAGAGTAGCCAGAGCCCTTCTGATGCTGGCAGCAGCCTCAGTAGCCAATGCCACAGAATCCACAAAAGTGCCAGGAAGGTCACAACCCTGAAATCCCCAGAAGCTGACAACAAAGGATTTGGTAATGAGATGTAAAAAGGTCCCCTAAAAAATAACTAGTACCAGGCCGGGCGCGGTGGCTCACGCCTGTAATCCTAACACTCTGGGAGGCCGAGGCGGGCGGATTGCTCAAGGTCAGGAGTTCGAAACCAGCCTGATCAAGAGCGAGACCCCGTCTCTACTAAAAATAGAAATAAATTAATTGGCCAACTAAAAAATATATAGAAAAAATTAGCCGGGCATGGTGGCGCATGCCTGTAGTCCCAGCTACTCGGGAGGCTGAGGCAGAAGGATCGCTTGAGCCCAGGAGTTTGAGGTTGCTGTGAGCTAGGCTGACGCCACGGCACTCACTCTAGCCTGGGCAATAGAGTGAGACTCTGTCTCAAAAAAATAAAAAGTAACTAGTACCAGAGACTGCACCCTGAGGACAAAAGGTGAAGGAGACTCAGAATAGGAGGACAGTGGAGTAAGATGACACACATGAGGCTTCCTAGAGAAGGTGAGCCTTCCTGTAGAGTCCAACCCACGTGCTATCCACTCCAGCTGCGCTTCCTGTCCCACTGCAGTCCTCACCTTGTTTGGAAAGGCAGCACGTACAGTGGAAACAGTGTGGCTTCTTGGGTGGATAGACTTGGGTTTGATCTCAGGCTCTATCACTTGCTGGCTGTGTGACCTCTGCCAAGTCCCTTAACCTCTCTGAGCACCTTTTCCATCTCTAAGGCAGTAGCAGCACCCACCACCCAGGATTGCATGAAGACTAACTGAGAATCTAAAGCATAGAGAAAGTGCTCAATAAATGGTGGCTGATATTATTTGGGGGATGTTCTATTCTTATATTATACTTAGCGTTTTATATTCATGTCTGTGTCCAATGGGTCTTACTCATTATTTCACGTCTTTATCCTGACTCCCTGATTTTAGTACTCAAGTTTAACACCAACTTAATGCCAATTTTTGAACACTTACTAGATGCCAGATATTGTGTTAAACTTATTATATGCATTATCACATTTAATGTCTAGAAAAATCCTATAAAGTAAATATTATCTTCATTTTTCATATGAGGAAACTAAGTCTCAGAGACAGTAACTTTTTGAGTTCACACATTTAAATAAAAGGCAGGGTTGATATTTGAAACCATGTCTGGGCTGGGCTCGGTGGCTCACGCCTATAATCCTAGCACTCTGGGAGGCTGAGGTGGGAGGATCACTTGAGGCGAGGAGTTCGAGACCAGCCTGAGCAAGAGCGAGACCCTGTCTCTACTAAAAATAGAAAAAATTAGCCAGGCCTGGTGGCTCACACCTGTAGTCCCAGCTACATGGGAGGCTGACGCAGGAGGACTGCTTGAACCCAGGAGTTTGAGGTTGTTGTGAGCTAGGCTGATGCCACAGCACTCTAGCCTGGGCAACAGAGTTAGACTCTGTCTCAGAAAAAAAAAAAAAGTCTGACAGACTCCAGAGCCAATGCTCTTAACCATTGTGGCATGTTCCAACTATGCAGTGAACTACTCAAAAGCAGGGACCGCCAGCCTCTTCTCTGGATTCCCAAGGCACTTGGTACGGAGCCAGCTGCACACCCTGCAGAGGCAGAATTGTGAAAGACTGCAACCATGGGCTCAGGAAGGTGCACAGGATGGCAACTCGCAAGGGCCCATAGGTGGAAAGGCACAGGGCCTGGTGCCCCCGTGGCTCCAACCCCAGAGTGCCAGGAGCAGGCCTCGCCTGGGGGAGAAGGTGGGAGTGGGGACAGCACGGAGGCCTGCACACTCACCCCAGCATTAGAGCCAGGGCATCTGGCTCCAGGGACTCATCCTTCACAAGGCAACACAGTAACTCTGTCTGCGCTGGACCTAGGTAGGGGAAAGCAGAGGGGAGAAGTCTGGTGGGAGAACATGGGATGAGGGGGAAACAGAATGCCCAGCCTGGGACCATCAGGGAAGCAACAAGCATCTTTACCCACTAAATACCCAACTCCAGCCAGGACCACCCTGGGATGAAGGGTGCTGGGAACAGAGTTACCAGGCCTGGGGCTGGTTCGAGAATTACCTGTGCCTGGGGCCTGGAGCACAGGGCCAAGGAGGGCTGTGCAGACAGGGTGGGTGTACTTGGCACAGAAGGAGGTCAGGGCAGTCGTAAGCAGGCGAGAGGCTGAGGAAGTCAGGGAGAGGATCTACAACCAGTGGGGAGGAAAAGTTCATTTCTTTCTTATTTTCAACAGTGTTTTATCAGACATCTATTTCAGATGGTGATATACATTGCAAAGGAAAAAAAACAGGTTATTGTATTTAGGACTCACATGGACCCACCCACTGGAAAAGATACATAGCTCCCTTCCCCAGCTCCCAAATCCCTGAAAGCCCCTTGATCAGCTTCTTGAAGTGTTCTAGGACCCAAAAGGGAGGACTCAGATGCCAGGTAGGTAAACAGCCTGGGGGTCCATTCCCCGCCAGTTAAGCAGGATCCTTTCCTTGCCCAGGCTGCCCAGACAGACCAATGCCTGCACAGCTGGGAATGCCCTCTCCCCAGCTCCACCCTCTGAAGGCTCAGACACTCTTCCCCATTGTCATTGGCACTCTGAGTGCCTGCCAGTGCACCTACCCGTCCAAGAAAGAGGCTCCTGGTCAGCACAGTGGCATTGCTGAAGCTAAGATCTGGTGACAGGAGCAGCAGCCAGGTGCAGAGCTGCAGGAGACCTGTGTCCGAGAGCTGCGGGAGCTGCAACTGGGCACACAGCAGGTCCATCTGCTGACAGGGCCAGGCAGGGAGGGGAGGAAGGACATGGCGCACTCAGTCTGCCTCTGCTAGACTATCTCAAGCCAACTGAGCAGCAGCAGGAGCAGCGCAGACACTCCAAGGCAAGGTAAGGCTGGCAGAGCTGCCCTAGGGGGAGGAACTATGGTCTAAAAGAAACCACTCAGGGTGACCCATAGCTCTGAGAGACAGAAAACAACAAAATCCCCTACCAAATTTCCCACACGAGGCAGGGAAACATGAATAAGGAAAGGTAGGGAAGAGAAGATATAACCTCAGGGCCAGGCGGTCTATCTGGACTCACCTGGCTGGGACTGCATTCGTGCAGAAGCTGTAGCTCAACTGGGGGGGCATCCTCCAACCCATCCAGCCCCTGGGGAGAGAAATCCCACATCAGGGCTGGCAGAGCTCTTGGTGACAAGTCACTGAGGTCATCCCTTTAGTTGGCAAAGGGCTGAGATCAGGAAAGGTGCTACCACAGGAGAGGAAGTTGCCTGGGGTTAGATGACATGTCTATACTTGGGCGGAGAAAAGCCCCTGCAGAGACTGTTCTCAGACCTGTACTCCAGCCCTGCCTCCCCCAAGCCCAACCCACGCCCCCCCCCCCACTGCACTGGAGCCTCCCTGGGTGAGGTCAAGGTCTGGGCAGAAGGTGGAAGCAGGGCTAGGGGGAGCAGGGTGGGGCCAGTCACCTCCCCAAAAGTCTTCAGCAGCTGCTGCAGCCTGGGAACCTGGTCCTGTGGAGGAGAGCACTGTCACCACCAAGTCCCTACCCCTGCAGCACGGCCTCAAGCCCCGCCTCGGCTCCCTCTCCTGAGAAGGCCCCGGGTCAGTGGGAGCTGGTGGACAAAGATGATTCAACACGGCCAAGAACATGAAGCCTCTATCTTGAAAACTGCCTGACTAGAATCCAAACTAGACAAGACCCATGTGAAATCCAGTTGTCTGTTGTCTTCTCCATATCCAACCCAAATGGGGGTAGACCCAGGCCTTGGACAGGGAGGGCACCCTGGACACTGGCACGATTCCCCCAGCCCATAGGAGAGGGTTGCAGGGGTGGCTCCAGAGCCTCTACTCTTGCCTGGCACCCTTTAGCCCCACGTTATAGACAATTAGGACAAGTGTTTCCCACCTCCACTAACTCCCTTCCCCACCCCTCCTTAAGAGTCTGTGGAGTGGAGGCTACATTCCCTCAACCCTACCCGCCTCCCCCTTCCTCCATGAACTACAGAGTCATCCCTATTGGGAAAGTGTCCAGACCAGCCTTCACCATGGATAAACCCACCACCCCTGAAGGATCACTCCAAACCCAGCCTCCCCAGCCTTCCCAGCACAGTACCTGGAGAGCTTTGGGCAACACCACACCCTCAGCTGGACCCGTAGCATCCTCCAGACTCGCACTAGCCTTGCTGGTCTCAGCTCCCAGGACAGGCTGGCTCTTAATGGGAGATGCACCTTCTTCACCTGCCAGGGACTCCAATGACTCGTGTGCAGGTCCCTCCTCCTCATGCTCCTCTTCTTCTTCTTCTCCCCATTCTGAACACCTGAACCTTTTGGGGGCTCTCTCCCCCTCAGGACTGGCAGCCTCTTCCTCTGGCTCCTTTCTGCGTTTCCCAGACTGCTGAGAGTCCCTGTCCTCTTCCTCAGGGTCTGGAACCTGGGGCGATTTCAATCTCCTGCCCCCCTGGCCCAGCTGCCTACACAGGCCTTGGAGCTGACTCTGGCACCTTTTGGACAGTAAGGAAGCTCCCTCAAGGGAAGCCCCAAGCCCCAGATCCCTTTGCAGCAATTCCCCCAGGACACGGAGCCAGGCATCAGGGTGCGAGTCTAGGTCCTGCTGGGCAATCTGCAGCACAGAGAGGAGCCCACTTTCAGGCAGTGATGACCGAACAGCCATGAGCAGGGACATCAGGTTCCTCTGGCATAACTGGGGCAACCTCAGCAACAGTGGCTTCCTGAGAAGCAGAAGGAGAAAAAGCAGTTAGAGCATCTAGCTGAAGGGAGCAGAGCACAGGGCAGACTGGGCAGAGCTGAGGGCCAGATGGCAGTGGACATATTGGGGCAGGCAGGTGATACCTTCAAGTCAGTGTGGATGGAGAAGACAGCATGAGAGTCATTCAGCAAGTGTTCAGTGAGCATCTACTATATGCCAGGCTGGCCTGTTCTTTGACCTCTTTGGAATCTCCTATTTTAGCTCAAAAATTCATGCTGGAACCTACCCTACAATAGATCCATGCTTGTTTTACATTTTTAAAAAGTCCTTTCCAAAATTTTAGGCAAAATAATATTCCAGGATGTTGTGCAATGCTTAGTCTGTGGCCCTGTGGCCACCTTTGGTAATCTCCTGGTATTCACCTGTCCAGCTCTCATGTTCCTTTCACCAAATTGTGAGTTCCTGAAAGGCAGAAGTAGTGTCCTCCCTCTGTGTCCTAGTATTCAGCACAGTGCCAGCCCAGAACAGGCACTTGGTACACATTCACCCAATGAATTAACTGTCTGAGAGTAAGTGTGCAGAGATCAGCAAGGGCTACTGTGGAGAGAGGCGGCTTCACAGACGAGGTGAGACTTGAAACAGAGGAATCAGGTAATAAGCATCCATGACACCACTTTACAGATTCCAAACAGTGTTTACAAAGGCAAATGGGGAGACAGAGTGGGTTGAGGGTCTTTTCTTTTGGAGCCCCAGGGGTAAGAGCACAATGAGTGCTCCCTCCTGCAAGCACCCAGCATCCTCTGATTTAACACTGTTCTCCAGTGCTCCAAAGGCCCATGATGCAATATAGTTGCCTGTAATTCCACTGAGGCACAAATCCAGGTCCTGTGTGACCTGAAGCATGGTTTGGCAAGCAAGTCATGGCTGCATCTAGCCCACCACCCAAACTTCTGCCCCTCCTTATCCATGATTTTGCAGGGCTGTTTGTCAACACACAGAGGCACGTGGGATCTAACGGAGGAAAAAAACACCCATTTCTTTTTGGAATATAGATACTATGTGAGATTAAAAATAGAGTCAAAGTTAAAAAGATGGTTAATTTGTGGTGGGAGGATTTTGGGGGTAGAGATAGGGAAGATCCTACTCCGAGGGGTTTTAACCTTTTTTAGTGCCACAGACCCTTATCAGAATAAGAGTGTTAAACACATTAAGTGAAATACGTAGGATTACAAAGGAAATCAATTGTACTGAAATACAGTTCTACACAGGGGACCTAGGTAAGCCCCCTGCCCTCCCCTTATCCTATCCAGAATAAGCCAGGCAGCCGGACAAACATTTCTATAGCCTCCAATGTGAGGGTTCAGAATTGCTCCTGACCCATCTCTTCAAAAAACTTCAAAGTGGAGTGTGAGAAGAAAATATTAGAACTCCTATTTCTACTTATTTATCTAAAACATAAGAAATTAAGCATTTTGAGTATTCAACATATGGAATGGCCTTTCATACACCAGTTTCCAGCCCAAATGTTGGGGAGGGGCATCCAAGAAGAGTGGAAGGCCTACACCAGGAGGGGCTGAAGGCAGCATCTCACTCATTAATTTTTTTTTCATCTTCTGTGTATTTTAATTACCTTTATAGTTACATGCATTTGACATTGTATTCTATTTTTTATCAAAAGACATCCTCACAAAATGGACACATGGCTTAAAAGGATGCCCGCAAAGAAACCAAAGACTGAAGATAATACCAACAATAGAAGGGCAACCAAATAAGAAAATAGTACAGCACGCACTTCTGCACCTAGTAGGAATTGTCAGCCACATAAAGAGGCACCAAAAAAGGTTCATTGTCATCCAAAAAGCTAGAAATTACCTAGAACATTAAAATATGGATTCACAATCACCATCCTATGGAAAGTGATCTTGCCTTAAAGTGCCCATAATGCTTTGGAGAGTTGATTGTGTAAAGCCACAATTAGCTGTTTATTCCATCATTTATCACATTTTAAATATCTATTTTTGTTTACTTTAGTATTTTAACACACGTGTACACTTTATATATATGTCCGTTTTTTTAGAGATGGAAGTATGTGATTAAAATTGATCTAACTCCGCTTATAACTACTGCACTTATTTACGCCGAAGAGAAGGCGTGTCTTAAGTCTTTGTATCCTGTGTCCCGCACTGCCCCGCACACAGCAGGTGCTTGATGAAGAGTGCCTCTCCTCATAGGGTGCGCGGCAGGGCCCCCCTCGCTGTGGGGAATTACAAGATCGTCTAAGACAAAGGGTAGGCAGCGACAGCCCCAGCCTTCCGCGACGCTGAGGGCCCGCGGGCGGAGGACTTACAGCTCCAGGCGGCCGTCGGGCCCCTGCACGACCGGCTCCTCCCGGCACAGCGCCTCGAGGAAGCGGCCCCAGCAGAGGGGCTCCCCGCCGCGCCTGCCCAGCGCCCGCAGCACCCCGAGGCCGCGCCGCGCCCCCTCGGGCCCCGCCTGCAGCGCCTGCAGCACGAGGCGGGCGGGGGCCTCCAGCTGCGCCCAGGGCGCCGGCCCCGCGCCCTCAGCCCCCGGCGGCGCCGCATCCGGGGTCGCCATGCCAGCGCACCGTGCCGCGCCGCCCCTCACTCGGGTCTGGGGCCTCAGCTCGAAGGCTGGGGGGAACGGAGGACCTCAGCACTGTCCTCGACGCGGCGGGGCCCTCGGGGTGCTCCGGCGCCCGCCACAACCCCTCCCCGGAGCTCGGAGAGGAGAGCCCAGCAGCCAGAGCCGCTCGCGCGGTCGCAAACGGACGCCGGAGGAACGTCTGGGGGCGGGGCCAGAGTGAGAGGCGGGGCGCGAAGGCAGGCCGGAAGGGGCGGGACCAGGAACGACTTGCACGAGTAGGGAGTGGAGCCAAGGCCGAGGGCGTGTCCGCCGACGGGGCGGGGCCAAAACGAAAGGATTCGTGTGTGGGCGGGGTCAGGGCAGGGAGACTGGAGCGGGGCGGGGCTCGGTGAAGGGGCGGATCCACGGCTGCTGACCCTCAGCTTCTCCCCTCCTCCGTCACTCCCTGAAGCAGTGGGTCAGAAGGATGTCCGCTAGTGCTGTACTTAAGGACTCCAGCTGTGTTTGATTCTTGCTCGTAGATAATGAGCTTTGCCATAGGATTCGACCATAATTTACCACTCCACTCAACTTCGCCTCTTCCACAGACCAAAAACTGCCATCATCAGGGTTTTAGTCCTCTTTAAATATTATGTACAAATATCCTTGATAATGGGGTCACAGTAAAACCTAATGCCATCAATATGGCCAAAGACTGTGAACTTGCTTCCAAAGACCAAGCAGCAGCCTTGCTCTGGTTGTGTATAAGGGGCTGGGAATAGCTGTGCCTCCCAGGGTTTCAGGGGGTCTGCTTCCAGTCAAGGGAGGGGTCACTGCAGAGGGGAGAAAGAGAAGGGCTCCACAGCGCCCCTTAACCCTTGCTTTGGGGCCAGCTTGTATTTCACATCCTACCAGCTTCTGCCGCCACACACATCCATTCATCCAATAAATGAGTACTGAGCACCTATATTCATGGGGATACTGGGAACAAAACAAAGATCCTGGACATTGTTGCAAGTGGGGAGAGGCAGAAAGCCAAATAAGTAAACACTAGAATGTTTGTAATAAGTGCTTTCAAGAAGAATATAGCACGGAAGGGAGACAGGGTGAGGCCATTTTAAATCAGGTTGTCAGGCAAGATGAACCTGAAGGAAGTGAGGTGAGCAAGCCAAGCAGAAGTCTGTGGGGAGCCCATTTCAGGCAGAGGGACCAGCAAGTGCAAAGACCCTGGGGCAGAAGTGTGGCTGGAGCAGAGGGCACTTGCTGGAGGGTAACAGGAGATGAGATGAGAGAGATAACTGGGTCAGGCCTTGTGAGGCCTGAGATCAGAAAGGACTTTGGCTTCCACTCTGAAGAGTATGAAAAGACATGAGAGTATTTTGAGCTTGATCTGATTTCCATTTGAGCCAAAATTTTTGGTTTTCCAAAATGATTTCAAGGGAGCTGTTGGAAAAGACTAAGAAAATTTCGTAGATAGTGCCTGCTTTGCAAAAGCCAAAATAGCAGGAAAGAAGTTTCTTCCAGGCACCTTCTATTTCAGGTAAGTAGCTCTGCCTTCACAGGGAATTTTAGTCTTCAAATGACCAGCTGTTGGAAGGGTGGCCCAAATAGTGGGTGGGGCCAAGAATGCTAAACAGCCTGCAGCACTCTGCCCATCCCCAACTACAGCTTTTCTCCTCAGTGCTATTGCTACTGCCAAGTCCTGCCCTGCCAGCCATCTGGAAGGAAGCAGGGAGAAAGAGTTCTGCACTTCGTTCAAGGCCCCTGGTGGATCCCCGAGACACTTTCGTAGGATTTGTGAGGTCATTACTATTTTCATAGTGCTCAACTGTTATTTGCCCTTTCCACTCTTATTCTCTTACAAGCCTACTGCGAAGTTTTCCAGAAGCTAAATGGTAGGTGATACTGCAACAGAGTGAACGCAGAAGCAGCCTTATTGCCCTTGGCAGTGGGGGTTGGACTATGAGCAAACCCTCTCCAGACATCACCAGTGATAGCTTAGGTGCATTTTATTGGTTTTCTTTCAGAATCCTTCTACAAAAGAGCAAAGTCAAAAACCAAGGCCCTGGCAAGACAGTGCAAACGCTTCCTCATTCCAGGAGCCCTCCACCCCTCCCCATGCCCCCCCCGCTGTGTCTGAAGCAGTTCATGAGGGTGGGGGGCTTGCTATTTATGCCCCCACTCAGCCCCCAAAGGAAAAGACTTACCACCTAGCAACCCCTTCCCCTCACCCTCATCTTGCTCAAGTTGATCCCAGTTACAGCAGGCCACAGTAAGAACTGCTGGGATCTAGCAGCAGTTCTGAACCCCAGAAGGCCATGGCCAGGGCACAGTCTGTGAAGAGCACATGGTCCTCAGGCTCAGTGCCTCCTAGGAACGATGCTGGGCCCAGCACCTGGGAGTAGAGAGAGAAAAATCAGTGAAAACCCATCAGCTTCAGCCTCACTTGCCCCAGGAACAGGGGAACTCAAGACTCACACGTAAGATTGGGCAGGCTGTACATAGCACAAAGGTGCCACCTCTAAGTAGGCACCATTAACATCACAGACATCATACACAGGTTTCACATTCATCACAGACACGTATTATAAGCCATGACCAGCAGCCTCCCCTGCCCCGTATCTCTGCTGTTACCACCTCACTCCCGGAGGCCAGGTGCACACTCTCGGGGGAGGGAGGACCAGAGGCCAGGGCCTTAGCTGGGAGCTGGTGCAGGTAGATGCAGTCGGATTTGAAGGGGCAGCGGCCATTCCCCCTCATAAAGAACCGGCATCGGATCTGGCTGTGAGAGGACAGAAAGAGAGAAGAATGTTACCTTCAAGCTCTGTTGCTCCAAGAACAAGGGGCGCTCACTGCTGACATATAAATTCGGGCAGGTTATCCACAGCTTCGGTCCCCAACACCCAGTCCGGGCCACACCGCTGCCTGAGCTCCGCCCCTTCCCCCCAACCCAGTCTGTGGAAAAACTGCCTTCCATGAAACTTAGGAACTGGGCTGCACAGCAGGAGGTGAGCAGCGGGCAAGTGAGGGAAGCTTTGAAGCTTCATCTGTATTTATAGCCGCTCTTCATCCCTCCCATCCTCGCCTGAGCTCCGCCTCCCCACCCCAGTCCCCGAAAAAATTTTCTTCCATGAAACCCGTCCCTGGTGCCAAAAAGGCTCGAGACCGCTGATCCACAGCACAAAAGCCCCACATCTAAGCAGGCACCTCTCAGATCGTCGTGTAGATTTTACATTTATTCTAACTATCTTCCAGCAGAGGGCAGTAGAGTATCTTAAGGGGTGACTAATTCTCACGAAATCTCCGTTTGGGCCCGCAGTGGCCCTGGAGATGTCTCTGGAACAAGGCTGCCTGTCTCCGGGGCAGAGACAGCACCATCCTCTTTGTCCCTCCCTGGACCCACATACACTTTGCACATATCCAGTGTGAGAGCAACCTGGAATTGTAGCGAATTCCAGATTTTGTATAAATGCTTGCCCTCGCCAAGAAATTAAAACCTACCCAGCTTTTTTTTTTTTTTGAGACAGAGTCTCACTCTGTTGCCCGGGCTAGAGTGCCGTGGCATCAGCCTCGCTCACAGCAACCTCAAACTCCTGGGCTCAGGCGATCCTTCTGCCTCAGCCTCCTGAGTAGCTGGGACTACAGACATGTGTCACCATGCCTGGCTTTTTTCTATTTTTTGAAGAGACAGGGTCTCCCTCTTGCTCAGGCTGGTCCCAAACTCCTGGCCTCAAACGATCCTCCTGCCTCGGCCTCCCAAAGTGCTGGGATTATAGATGTGAGTCACCACACCTGGCCCACTCATCATTATTGACAGGGCTCTGAAATAGTGACAACAGCTCACACCCTTGCCTGCCACCTTCACCACTCTGAACTCCCAGGGTTTGGGGATCCCGGGCTGGGAACCATGGCTGAGCCAGGATGGCCCAGGGGCTACCTTCCCTTCCTCCCCATCCCTGAGTCATGTTCCCCCTGCTAATCTCACCTGGTCCGAGCCTTGAAGTTCCTGATGAGCTGCTCCTTCTCAGCCCCCTTGCTCACCCAGAACTTGTGGGGGATGATGTAGCTAGAATGCACACGGCACTGGGGACAGGCCCTGCGCGGCGGGGTGGGGTGGAAAGTAGGAGACTAGTCACAAGCCTGCAGGCCGGCCCCTCACCCACACCTCCCTGGGGCATTTCCCTTCTCCGGCTAGCCCTCTGAGACACTGACTTGATGACATCCAGCGGGAAGTCCTGCCGGTTCTTCCGCCAGGTGCGCAGGCAGCCCAGGCAGTGGGCGTGGGTGCAGTTGGGCAGGATGCCGAAGACGCGCTCGGCCTCTGGCTTGTCCCACACTTTGTCCATGCAGATGCCGCAAACCACATCCTGACTGTTCTGCGTGCCCTACAGCCACGGGCAGGTCAGACGACCCCAGACCCCCAAACACAGCCCTGGGAGCTACAGAGCCCTCCCCGGCCCCTCCTCCCCAGCAGCTCTGGGTGTCTCAGAGGCCCAGCAAGCCATCCTCTGCCACCTCCCCGCAACCTACTGCACCTCCAGGTCCAGGCTCTGAAGCGGGGCCACCGGCTCCTGGGCAAGGTCTGACTTGGGCTGACACTCCTGGGAGTGGCTGTGATCCCCCTCAGCAGCTGTGGGGAAAATGGGTCCATTCGCTCATTCATGTGGCATCCACTGTTTACTGCAGCAAGGTCCTGTGGTGACCCCAAGTCCTGCCCCCAAGTAGCTCAGTGTCCAGCCAGACTCACAAGTCTCTCGTACAACCATTCAGAACTACCCTGTCCAATACAGTGACCACTGGCCACACGCGGCTCCTGAGCACCTGACGTGGGGCTAGTCCCAGTTGATATGTGTATAAAACATACACAGGATTTTTAATTTTTTTTTTTTTTTTTTGAGACAGAGTCTCACTCTGTTGCCTAGGCTAGAGTGAGTGCCGTGGCGTCAGCCTCGCTCACAGCAACCTCAAACTCCTGGGCTCGAGCAGTCCTTCTGCCTCAGCCTCCCGAGTAGCTAGGACTACAGGCATGCGCCACCATGCCCGGCTAATTTTTTCTATATATTTTTAGTTGGCCAATTAATTTATTTCTATTTTTAGTAGAGACGGGTCTCGCTCTTGATCAGGCTGGTTTTGAACTCCTGACCTTGAGCGATCCGCCCGCCTTGGCCTCCCAGAATGCTAGGATTACAGGCGTGAGCCTCCGCACCCGGCCATACGCAGGATTTTGAAACAAAGACTAATGTATTTCATTAATAACTTTTTATATTGATTACCTGTTGAAATGATAATTAATACTGAATACAAATTTTGCTTATGGGATAAATAAAATGTATCATTAAAATTAATTTTACCTGTCACTTTTAACATTTCAAAATGTGGCTACTAGGCCAGGCTCGGTGGCTCACACCTGTAATCCTAGAACTCTGGGAGGCCGAGGCGGGAGGATCGC
>VBSM01000361.1:4199975-4221426 GCA_008086735.1 Cheirogaleus medius | reverse complement strand
AAAAAAAAAAAAAAAAATGTGGCTACTAGAAAACTTTAAATTGCATATATGAATTATAAAATGGCATAGCCACTTTGGAGAACAGTTTTGTCAGTTCCTCAAAATATGAAACAGAGTTGCTGTATGATCCAGCAATTCCACTCCTAGGTATATACATAAGAGAAGTGAAATTACATGTCTACATAAAACCTTATACATGAATGTTCATAGGAGCATTACTCATAATAGCCAAATAGCAGAAGTAACTCAGGAGGCTGAAGTGAGGGGATTGCTTGAGCCTAGGAGTTCAAGGCCAATATGGGGTCTTGCTCTGTTGATATACGGGCAACAGAGCAAAACAACAGAGCAAGACCCTATCTCTATAAAATTTATAAAACAGCAGAAACAACCCAAATGTGCATCTGTAGATGAATGGATACACAAAATGCAGTATATCCATTCAACAGAATATTATTTGGCCATAGAAAGGGATGAAGTACTGATACATGCTACAACATGGATGAACCTAGAAATTATGCTCATTGAAAGAAGCTGACACAAAAGGCCACATATTGAATGATTCCATTTATATCAAATGTCCAGAACAGGTGAATCCATAGAGACAGAAAGCAGATAAGTAGCTGCCAGGGGCTGGGCAAGGGGTGGATGAAGAATGACTGCTAATGGGTGTCTTTTGGGGGGTGATAAAAATGTTCTAAAATTAGACAGTGGTGATGTTTGCACAACTCTGTGAACATATAACACATTGACATGTACACTTTAAATTGGAAAATGTCTTGGTTTATGAATTATAGTTCAATAAAACCATTATAAAATTACATATATGACTTGAATAACACTGATTTAGAGCAATAATTTAAAAAAATAACCACAAACATTTATTGCTTACTCCATGCCCAGTACTGTGCTAAGCACATCACACCCTCGAAGGGACCTTGTGAGGTGAGTACTATTATCAGTGCCCTTTGAAGATGAGGAAACTGAGCTCAGAGAGGTTAAGTGACTTGTCCAAGATCATACAGCTATTAAGCGGTGGAGCCGGCATTTGAAACTAGGTGCTTTGACTCCACCGGCACCATGGTGTTCCGCTTTTAGAACACAGAAAGCAACAGAGTCAGAGGAAAATGTCCCTTCAGTTGGGAATCCAGAGGCGGCAGAGGGATGGGAGGAATCACAAAGCTGTTCGGACAGAGCAGGGACCCTGGTCTCAGATCCTGCTTGCGCCCACCTGCCGTGCCCCTGATGACTCACATGATAAAGACAGGGACTTCAGGGAACTGCCACCAGCCTCCTCGGCCTTGCGGGCTGGCCCCTCCAGGGTGGGCTCCGCTCCCCGGCTGGCCCTGGCCCCGGCCCGGGCCACAGCCACAGAGGACAGGCAGGTGGGCTCGGACCCCCTGCGGCTCAGTCCTGGGCGGGGCCTGGGCAGGGTGACCAGTGGCTCAGAATGACGCCGGCCCCACTCCAGGGGGCTGGGGGCCTTCGGGTGCCAATAGCTGTGGGGGAAGAAGAGGGTGAGGAGACGGTGGCTCTCCGGGCTCGGAGCTACACCTGGGGCTGAGTGGGGAGAAGGGGCTCAGGGAAGATACGGGGTCCCTGACGGGACGGTTTCTCCAGCGTCCCCCACCCCAGCCCCACCCCTGCTGGGAGGCGCTTACCTGCACCGATCTCCACGGAAGCAAAAGCCTTGCTGGAAGTACCTGCAGACCTGGGACATCTTTCTGTTGTGAGCAAAGTGACAGCTCGACCCCCTGTGACAGGCCCCAAAGACAGCAACGTTCCTAAGAGATTGTGTCATGCCCAGCCCTGTTCCACTCCCTGCCTTTGTGATCCTTACAGAGAGAGGCTGTGTGATACAGTGAGAAGAACACAGCCTCTGGAATGGTTCTGTGTTCAAATCCTGACCCCACTGGGGAGCCTCAGGTGAGTAACTCACCTTCTCAAAAGCTTGGTTTCCTCACTCTTAAAAAATGGGGTAACAATGCCTACCCCTCACAGGACTGTTGCAAGGGCTTTAACAATTTTGCACAATGCATACAGCAGGCACTCGGTAAACCGCAGTGGTTACTATTACTCCCTCCAAGCATAGGGTCTGTGGTTTCTGGAGTCAGAATTCCGGGTTCGAATTCTACTATCAGGGCCAGCTCAATGGCGTGGAGCAGTACAGTGACGCAGGGGCCCCATATGCTCGCATTAATGCTCTGCTGTTGCTGTCTTGAAATTATTAATAATTTTTGGCTGGGCATAGTAGCTCACACTGGTAGTCCCAGCACTTTGGGAGGCTGAGGCAGGAGGATTGCTTGAGCCCAGGAGTCTGAGGTTTCAGTGAGCTGTGATGACACCAGTGCACCCCAGTTTGGGTGACAGAGCGAGGCCCTGTCTCTAATAAAACTTTAAAAAATAAGTTTTGCACAAGGGGCCCCTCACTTTCATTTTGCACCAGGTCCCACAGATATGGCCAGTTCTGCCACTACTTCTTGGTTATGGGAGTTTAGACAAGTTGTTTGACCTTTCCACACCTTAGTTTTTTCATTTGTAAAATGGGGATAATAGTAGTGCCTACTTCATGGGGTGATAGGAAACTGAAATGAGACAGGGTGTGTAAGTAGCTGGCACCTAGCAACGTGTGATACGTGTCGGCTGTGAGCGCTGCTGTCATCATCACCATGCTCCAGCAGGGGCCTGGGGGGTCCGGGCGGGAGGTGGAGAAGGTGGGAGGAAGAGGAGTTCGGCAAACGTTCCTCGAGAGTCTAAGCGTCCAGGCCTGGGCAAGGGGTTTGGCACAGGTACAAGGTAGAGAGGAACTCTGCTCTTGTCGTGCCCTGCCTTGCCTGCAGGGGGAATGAGCTCACAAGGACAGGGCAGGGACAGGAGCCGAACTCCAGTCCCATGAGACAGACTGGTCCAGCCCCAGTGGAGGGTCTGCCGTAGAGCAGCTCACACCTCTCCCCAGGGTGCGCCCAAGGGCAAGGCGCCAGCAGAGAAGCAGGCAGAGGAAAGCAGGTGGGTGACAGGTCCCTACTCTCGCTGGTGAAGGTGCCAGCTGGCCAGTCACAGGCCCTTTGTTTGTGACAGTGTGTGGAGCCCCTGCCTGCTGACCCGGACCCTGCCTGTGGAGCTTTTTCCCAGGTGAGGGAGGCGAGAACCACGAAGCCAGAACCAGGACTGGGGGAGGGGAGGGAGGCCCTCACCTTGGACACAAAATTTCAGGGGATGCAAAAAAATCCCTAAACAGGAGAAATAATATTTTAGAGCAATGTTTTAAAAGATCAAAATTAATGCAAAAAAATCTGTGATGAACAAAATATCAAACTTTTAAAGAAAGGCAGGGGGGAACGGGGGGCATGGGCAATATACGTAACCGTAATATTTGTACCCCCATAATATGCTGAAATAAAAATAAATAAATAAATAAATAAAAATAAAGAAAGAAAGGCAGGATCCAACCGTGCCCGACTCACCTCACTTGCCTCGTCCTAGCCCAGGCCCTGTGGCAAGGGCACAAGTAACCGAGCCACGTGCAGATTGTGACGGGGCGCTGGCAGAAACAGAGAGGCGACGGGGAGAGAGTGGCTGGCAGGGTGGGGCCTACTTTATTTATTTATTTATTTATTTTTGAGACAATCTCACTCTGTTGCCCAGGCCAGTGCCATAGCGTCAGCCTAGCTCACAGCAACCTCAAACTCCTGGGCTCAAGCGATCCTACTGCCTCAGCCTCCCGAGTAGCTGGGACAACAGGCATGCGCCACCAGGCCTGGCTAATTTTTTCTATTTTTAGTAGAGAAGGGGTCTCGCTCTTGCTCAGGCTGGATGGGGGCCTACTTTAGACAGGTGGTCAGGGAAGGCTTTGAGGAAGTACTAGCAATGATAATCATTATTACAATTATGTTACAGAATAATATACTTATAACCATCTTCATCATCATAATTGCTATTTTTACAAGAGCTGTTGAGAACCAGAGGTGTCAGTGCAAGGCCATTAAACAGTGGTTTGTGATGATTATGTGATTTTTGGCATTGATTAGAGGAGAGTCAAAGAGCTGAGTGCCCTTACTGCAACAAGGCCTCATTCATTCCCTCCACTTCTTTATGTGAACAAGATTTCCAAGTGCTTCCATGTATAAAGATTTAAAAATAAAAATTGACCAGTCTGGGCAATATAACGAGACCCTGTCTCTACAAAAAATGATGAAAAAATTAGCGGGGCGTAGTGGTGTGTGCCTATGGTCCCAGCTACTTAGGAAGCTGAGGCAGGAGGATCATTTGAGCTCAGGAGTTAAAAGTTGCAGTGAGCTATAATCACACCACTGCACTCCAGCCTGGGCGACAGAGCGAGACCCTCTCTCAAAAAAAAAAAAAAAAAAAAAAAGGAATTGATGTTGAACCCTGTCTCATTCTAGCAATAAATAATATCGATCCGTAAATGCACAAGCTTTTTGGGGAAAAAGGGAAAGAAAGCAACCATCCCATCTATCTCAGGAGAAAATTTTCTAAAGAAAAGTGTATTATTTAATAATTAACTGCTAAAGCATGTAATATATTTAAGTTGCTTTGATCAACTGAGTACTGCTACTAACTAAATCTAAACAAAAGTTATATTTCTGGTTTGCTGATATTTTTGTTGCAGGAACATATATTGTGGCAAGTAAAAGACTTGTAAGAATATTTACATTAAGATTAAACTCTGTGGGGAAGTAGAATAGTCATTCAAGGAGAAAAGGGAATTATGAACAACTATAACTATCTGTTCATTTTTTTAAATGGATGACATTTATGTTACATCTCCATGGTATTTAGATGCCATGGGATACCTTTAAAAGTGTGACGTTCTTACTCAATCCGCTGTTTTCCCGCCACTTCTGGCCAGCCGCCCACACAGCAAGCTCGCTGACAGGACGCAAAGCAGGCAGCCGGGGTACTGGGACTGACATTCTACACGGAGCTACGGCCTGCGCCAGCCGGGCGGTGCCGCACAGCTGTCGCCAGCCTTGTAACCATTGTCACTGCACAGCTTGGAAGAACTGAGAAGCCCCCGTAGCAGGCGCGGCGGCTCCCGCCTGTAATCCTAGCACTCTGGGAGGCCGAGGCGGGCGGATCACTCAAGCTCAGGAGTTCGAAACCAGCCTGAGCAAGAGCGAGACCCTGTCTCTACTAAAAAACAGAAAGAAATGAATTGGCCAACTAAAACTATATAGAAAAAATTAGCCGGGCATGGTGGCGCATGCCTGTAGTCCCAGCTACTGGGGAGGCTGAGGCAGGAGGATCGCTTGAGCCCAGGAGTTTGAGGTTGCTGTGAGCTAGGCTGACACCCGGCAAGAGAGTGAGACTCTGTCTCAAAAATAAATAAATAAATAAATAAAATAAAATAAAATAAAAGGAAATTGAAGCCCCTCCGTACCCCCCTTCATATTAAAAAAATAAATAAAAATTAAAGGAGGGAAAAAAAGAGAGATGCCCCCACAGGAAGATCAAGGGCAAATTCTTGTGGGTTGAGGGTTTTGTACACATCCCTCAAAATCTCAACTGAAGTGCCAGCCTTGAAAGAGAGAGATTCAGAGATGTGAAAAGCATTTGACTTAGTAATATAACTTCTCTTTAAAAACACCTTTTAAAAATCTTTTAGAATTTTTAAAAAAGGTAATCATTTGATTGCATAATACAATTGGAATATTTATATTAGAAATTATAACCTTTGCAACAATTTGTGCTTATGATGAAGAGCATTAGATAACTTAGAGTCTAAAGGTGATACATGGCTTTCCAAATTTCTTTTAGGAGGTTTACAAGTAAAAATGGGGGAAGAGGCTTGGCCTGGTAAGTGGGTGGGGAGGAGGTGGGGTTGGAGTAGGGACTAGATCGCTGACAGCCAAAGTTAGGGAGGGCTTAAGGCTGGTGGGGGTGTGGGGGCAGGGTGGAGGTGAGGCAGTCACCTTAGAAGGGGTGGGTGAGCCCTGAGAGGAAGAGTCAGTAACCATCAGAGCAAGGGGCTTGAAGGCCTCACGTCCCCAGTTCCCTAAGCGGGGGATGTACTGGGAAAGCTTTGCCTTTCCCTCAAGGCCACCAATGAGGCCGATCTCCAGGCCTGCCTAGAGAGGCCACCACACTAGCTCTTTCACAAGCCCAAGAAGTGTAGTGACAGAGCTCTCCCAGCGTGTCCAGAGGGACTGTCAGCCCATTGGATAAACCACAGAAAAGGGGGATAGGGGCTTTGTGATCAAATCAATCTGAGAAACTCTTCCTTCTATATGTTCTTAGGGACATATTGTTGTATAGTGTTCATTGTACATGAACACAGTAAAGGCTCTGATAAGTCCTGCAAAGGTTAATTTGACTTAACCTAGCATTGCTTAAACTAGTCCTTTTTGTTGTTGTTGTTTTGGCCCTCCACCGAGACACCTCTCAATGTACCAGTAAAACACATTTTGTTTTTGGGGAAATGTCTAATTAGTTCATTTGATGCTTAAAACAAGTCTTAAAAGCTGGGAGTCATTTTTCCTGTTTTCCAAACCTGAGGCTATGACAGCTAAAGTAACTGGAGCTAAGACTATAACCCAGGTGTCCTCACTCAGCCCAGTAACTCTCTAGTTAACCAAGATTGACTTGTTGAGGGTAAGGGCTGCTGGATTTGGGGAATTTCTCAGACCGAGTTCCGAGGCCAGAGAACTTTGGTGGGGCAAGGCAGCCGCTCGTGCCAGGTAATGCAGGGCTGGGGGCAGCCAAAGGGGTTTGAGGGTGGGAGAGCCTAGGAGGGGGCTGGGGCGGTGGAGCCAGAGCAGTGAGCCTGGGAGTCAGGACTGGACTGTGGGGGGCAGGGGGCTGAGAAGGGCGTGGCTGGGGACAGGCCAGGTGGAGCCTGCCAAATGAGCCCTCAACCAGGGCTTTACAACTCGACAGCCCAAACTCAGTCTAGGCTGCTACCTTCCTGCCCCAGCTCAGAAAGCAACAGTTGAAAATCTCCCTTAGTGAATATCTCTTCTTTTCTTGCCTCCCTCTTCCTACCTGCTGCCTTTCTTCCCAGCCCGGGAAAGCCGCTTCACACTGAGGCCCCAAGCTCCACAAGCGTCCCTCCTCCACCCAGGCTCCGGGCCTCTCTGGAGAACTAATCTCTTTCAGCTGCGGGCAACATGGATCTGTGCTAGGCGCGCCTGTCTGGGGGAGCGCCGGTGGGCTCGCACGCCCCACACGGGCAGGCCCGAGGAATGACTACCCGTGAAACACTTAACCTGAAGTGTCCCGACCAAACATCCACACCTGGCACTGTGCTAAGTGCTGGGGCTACAAGGGTGACCAGGAGACCAGATCCCACCTGCACGGAGCTGTTTGGTGTTTCTGGGCAAGAGAATCCTTTATTGGGTGGAAGAAAAAGAAGGCAAGCGGAGAATCTCTGCCCTGAATCGGCTGGGCAGCAGTGGTCTGTCTGTTCCTCTCTCTGGTCTCGTCTCCCGCTCTAGACTATGAAGGGTGGGAGGTGATCCCGCCTTTCCAACTTTGGGGCAGGGGGCAAAGAAGCCCCTCCTCCCCAGATGCACCCCAGATTCACAGAGTCTGTGCTTACAGTGGCCAGGCCAAACCCCAGAGAATTTTTCCCACCTTCCCTGTGTTCCCCTGAGACCCGGGCCCCTACCTGCATGGCCGCCGGGCGTGGGGGCTGCTCTCCCAGCCGTGGCCGCTGCCATCCAGCCCTGCGGGGTCCATCCCAGCTGCAGCCCCTAGTGAGGACCAAACCGGCCGGTGCTCCTTTATGCCACGCTCCGGGGCGGGGCCCAGGGGAGGAGGGGCTGCAGCCAGCCCGCCCCTTCCCACTGCCCCTGCCTGCTGGCCTGAGGCGGGGGCTGAGGGATCCAGGTGTCTGTCCAGGCTCCAGGGATGAGGGTGGGGTGTGAAGGCCTTCAGGGGTGTTTGGGTGATTATTGGAGGGAATTGGGGGATGGATAAGACTTTAAGGGTCTGGGAAGGCAGGGTGACTTGGGAGGGGCCATGAGCACCTGGGACCCAGGATGCTGGAGTCCTGGAGCCGGAGAAGTAACTTATATTGTTTGAAGGGATTTATTTTATTTTATTAATTTTTTTATTCCTCAATAGTAATCTTAGAATTTTATTTATTTATTTTTAAGAGGTGTGGTCTCGTCATGTTGCCCAGGCTGGTTTCAAACTCCTGGGCTCAAGTGATCCTCCTGCCTCAGCTTCCTGAGTGGCTGGGACAACAGGCAGTGGCCACCGTGCCCAGTGTGAGGGTGTCTTTAACTGAGGAAGCCACACAGAAGCCTCCTGCAACCCCAGAGCTGCATGAACCCTGCATGCGGCACCGAGGCTGGGTGGGGACATCGGAGGGCAGGCCGGGGGATGCTGCGAGCTGGGCACGGGGCACGGGGGCCTGATCCAAACTGGCCATGCACCGGACAGATCAAGGAGGCTCAGGACACGTCCCAGGCCAGAGACATTCTTTCTACAAAAAGTCACTGTTGCCTGGTCTGTGTTTGTCAGTGAGGCCAGCTTGCTATGCTGGTCACAAGAAACTAGACTAGAGTTGATGCCCCAGCAAAGGCCACTGTGAGAGGTGGCCAGGAGGGGGCTTGCCTGAGGTTCTGTCCAAATTGGATGGTAGCAAACCAGCCAGCCAGAGCTTCTTTCTTGGGTAGTAAAAATTCCTTGTATCTTCAGAGTAGGCAGGTCACTTGGCCTGGACTAACCTTGAGTGATCCCAAGGCTGAGTCCCACCCCTCTGGAGGCCTATGGAGATGCTGTTTGGCGGCACTCGAACAGGGTCCTCAAACAGATGCTGTGTGCCTCCTACGTGCACCCCTGTGGCCTGGCTCATGGGTTCCTGGGAACCCACCCGCCCCAAGAAACAGGCTTGACAGGGGGTAAGGGAGTAGGTTTACCCTTGCCTGAGTCCCCTGCCCCGCGTGGTGAGTCATCCCCGCACCTGGCCCTGAGAGCAGCACAGCAGCGGGCTCGGGCCCTGACGGGGGTCGGTCTTGGCTTCCCTCCCCGCTGGGGTGCAGACGCTGAGCAGTCCCGTGGGCAAAGGAACGTTGCTCCTGGCTGATAAGCCTCCAGGTGTGGCCACTGGCCTGCCGGCAGGTTCTGTGAGCTGGCGATATGCTTTTCCAGCTCCCTTTTCCAGGTGAATAATCTGTTGCCTTACGTTGTTTGCAGCCAAGAAGCCTGATTATCTGATAGAGCTGTGAGGATGCAATGCGGTCCTGGAGGAGGACCGCTTGGCGCAGGGCCAGACACACAAGAGCTCACGGCAGGAGCCAGGAGACCTAAGGTGACCTCGGACAGGGCACTCTTGGGCCTGGGCCTCAGTCTCTTCTACACAGTATGTGCCTGAGGAGATGGGAAGTTAGGGAAGAGGAAGATGGCTTCTAAGACCCCCAGCTCCCTCAGTTCCCATCTCAGTCCTCCAAAGCCCATGGTCTCTCCACTGCCCCATGGGGGACGGAAGTTGGGAAAGTTAAAAAACACCAAATAAGATGAATTCACTTAAAAGTGAAAGGAGAGATTTTTAAATTGAATTTTAACTATTTTCTATGTTTATCGGTAAGTTGAAACACCAGATCGGGAAGACGATAGTCCTGGACATTTTTGTTATGTATTTTACTTTTGCTGAACCAAAATTATTTTTAAAGTATTTTATAGGTATTGCCAATATGCCCTCCATGAAGGCTGTGCCAGTTTACAGTCCTGCCAGAGTTGGTACATACTCTTGCCAACACACTGTTATCAAACTTTTTAGTATTTAATTTGGTAAGTAAAAAAACCCAGTATCTCATTGTAGTTTTAATTTAGATAATAATTTTCTTATGAGTGGGGTTAAGCATCTTTTCACATGTTTAAGAGGCGTTTTCTTTCATGTTCATGTTCTTTGCCCATTTTTCTATTGGGTTGACCTTCTACTTATTGATTTATAAGTGCTCTTTATATATTAAGGAAACCAGTCCATTGTCTGATTATGCCACTAAAATTTTTGCATGGTTGGTTTAAAACTTTTTCTTTATGGTGTTTTATTCATGCAGTAATTTAAAAAATGTGTTTGTTGTAAAATTTTTTCATTTTTTTAATCTTACAGACTCTAAGTTCAGGTATATTAGAAAGGTCTATCCATTCCAAAATTATATAAATTTTTTAAATGTGTTTATTCTAGGTTCTTTTCTTTACATTGTATACTTATTTCAAGTTTATTTATCCATTTTCCCATTCATGAATATTTTTGTTGTTTCCAAGTTTTTGCTGTTGATGTGATGAACATATATATAAGTCTTGGTGTAACCTGGTGGGTTTCACTGTAGGGAATTGTCTCAGGTTGGCTTCTCTAGGAAATGGATTTGGAGGTTTACTTGCAGGATACTTCCTGGGGAATGCTCTTTGGAACGACACCTGTAAGGAATTGAAGGAAGCAGGATTGAGGAGAGGAAGAAGTTAAACTGCAACATAGTTACAAGAGAAGCCTCGGCTCTGAAGCTAGGATGACCCTTCCACTTGTCCCAAACTGGGCAAGAAGGCTTGGCCTTCATACTCCCATGCTGGACGCAGGCAGCCTCCTGGGGTAAGGGCAGTGCCCTGAGAGGAGCTCAGCTGTGAGCTCAGCTCCCCAGACGTGGCAATGAGTGCCTGGGTCCTGAGAGGTGGCAGCTGGGCGGTGCCCCACCGCACCCACAGGTACATCTTAATAGGGAAATGCAGGGCGGCAGAGTGTGGGCATCTTTGCTAGATTTTGCCCAGCTGTTTTTCAAATTGATTGGAGAGAACCAACGTCTCCCTTCCGCAGTGTGTGAGATTTTCACCGCCTTCTTCCTTTCCATGGCTTCTGTCCTGGCCTCCCTGTGCTATTTTCTGGATTTCTACAGAACTTTCTTGAGGTGCAAAAATGATCTCTGCCTGTGTCTACTCTGTTTTTTTAACTTATTGAGCGTTACTTTTTCTTTTTATAGATGTTCCAGGTCCAGGCACTCCTTTTAAAATGTTTTTTTCTCTCTTAAAAAGCAAATTATTCATTTCTTATGTTTTGATTTCTTAACTGGCCTCCAGAATGGTTCCCAGGGATATTACCAGTCCAGGACCCCTTTTTTGCTTCTTTTCTTTTCTTTTCTCTTTTCTTTCTTTCCTTCCTTCCTTCCTTCCTTCCTTCCTTCCTTCCTTCCTTCCTTCCTTCCTTTTCTTTCTTCCTTTTTTTCTTTCCTTCCTTCCTTCCTTCCTTCCTTTCTTTCTTTCTTTCCTTTTTCTTTTTTTCTTTCCTTTTTCCCCCTCCCCTCCCTTCCCCTTCCTTCCTCTCATTTCAGAATAGTTTTAGGTTTATAGAATTATCGCAAAGGTAGTATCTTCTCATTCTCTTTAAAATTGCCTTCTTTTTTATGCTTGATTCATTTGTCCTGAGTCCCCAAGGCTTTGCTCACAGGGGCAAAGCAGGGATCCTAAGGCTGTGGATGGAATTCTGGCCAAGCCTCTTCCTAGCTGAGTGACCTTGGGCACGCTCCCTGGTCGCTCACGTGCTTCCTTGCCTGTAAGATGGCAGGTGGTAATTTTTACCTTTGAGGGTTGTGGTAAGGATTCGAGGTGATGCATGGCACACAATAGCTGCATAATAAAGAATAGCGATTAGTGATAGTAATAACAGGCACCAGAGTGACACGATGCCCTTTGTAGAAGCCAGGTAACAACTGAAAACTGGTCCTTAGCTTCAGGTCTCTGAACTGAGTGAGATCTATTAAATAGTTATTTAATATCCTATAGTTTTACCTCTTCAGTGCTGGGAAGAGGATGGGCCTTTAACTGAGTTATAGCTTTTGACTATTTTTCTCCCATTTGATGGTGTGGGAAAGGATAGGGAGATGAGAAAAATAAACCAAGTAAACCAGGAGACTCCATTACAAGCACGGCTCCCAGTATCAGAGATGCCCCTGCTCCAAGCATTCCTTCTCTGCCTCCTCCTCCTTCCTCCTGTTCCCCTGGGGTAGTCATCTGGCTGAGATGAACCACATAGGACCTGGGAGTTCAGATTGCTCTGCCCAGCTGACCAGCAAGGAGAGAAAACAGGGAGGCAAGTGTCACGTGTGACCATCACCGTAAGCCGTGAGCCCGCCTGGGACCCCTCACCTTGGGGCTGCTGTTTGTACTTGTGCTAGTGGTTTGCCCGCTGGCTCTTTCCCTCCCGTGCGCTCCTCTGTACTGCAGGGGTGAGGAGTCTGCAAACTGCACCTCCTGGACTGCCTGACACTTAGTCCCCACACCCTCCAACGGGAGGTTTAGGCAACTCTACCCGCCTCCCCCAAACTCTGATGGCACATCTGGCAGGGGCAGCTGAGCTCGGGCTGCAGGCTTCTTGCTGCAGCGGCGGGGTCCGCAGCAGGGTGGTGGCTGAGGCACTCCAGCAGTCCCTATGCACAGTCGCTCTGTGACTCTGGCTCTGCGTCAAGGCAGCAGGAGATTTCAGGCTTCCGGGTTTCTGCATGTCAGCGCGAGTTCTAGCACGGTGACCCCTGAATGACACTATTTGCCCGTCTACTAGCCCTGGAAGCGAGATGGGCTTCCTGCACTTGCTCATCTCGGGATGGCCTCAGTTCCCCCGTTGATCCTTCAGTACTTTCAGTGCTTTCGTAACAATTCCCTGTAGTAAATTCCCCACTTGGAAATATTTCGCAGGTTTTGTTTTCCTGACTAGACAAACACACACCCCGTTACAGACCCTGGCCCGGCCTCACACTGCGGACAAACCCTTGCCACGGGGCTGGGCGCCGCAGAGCCTGTGAAGACGGCACCCCTGACAGTAAGGGACACCGGAGTGTCGGCTAAGGAGAGGAAAGCCCTGGCCTCTTGCGGGGGTGACACCTGGCTCTGGTGATCGAGTCCTGCGTACTGTGCAAGGCCTGCCCAGGGCATGCCGCCGCCTCCGGGGCCTTCCGTGTCCCTCCCAGACCCCCGCATGCTCCGCCCCATGAGCGCCAGGGCACCACACTGCCTTTTCTGAGTGTGCGCGTCCCTTCTCCCCTCCTCCCTCGAGTTCTCTCGGCAGGGTAGGGATGGCACCTTCTCAGTCCTCGGCAGCCCCTGCTGGTGGCCACGCCTGAGCAGAGCAGGTGAGGGAAGGACCCAGGACCCCAGAGGCTCCCCTGCCCAGCCCGTCCCCTCCTGCACCCATGAGGAGGGGACAGGATCCAGTCAGCCCGGGGAAAAACATGCAAAGCACAGAGTCAGCCTACAGTCAACTCTTAAATACTTAATTCCCATTTATTTAAAGTCTCGTCAGTCTGTGTACACTATTTATATTAAAAACACAGGAAGCTGGGGCTCCTAGCAAAAATATACATTTCAATTTTGGAGATTGTTCAGACACTGAGAAGAGCTGTATCCTCAGCACCAGACCTGGGGGGAGGGCAGGCACAGCCGCTCTCCCTTCACAGCCTGGCCTGAAAGGAAGCGCCCCAACCCAGACCCCTGGTCGGCCAGGTGGGGGCAGAGGGAAGAACTGCGCCAGGAGAGTGTGATCCTGGGCCATAGAAGGCCACAGCGTGGGAGGGGCAGACGCAGGGCATTTCGTCCCAGAGCCGCAGTCAGGTGGAACAGCTCCTTGGGAAGAAGGAGCAGACAGGACCCGGGTCTCCCACCCAGCCAGTCCCTCACCCCGCAGCCTGGGCAGGCTCAGACACGGCACCCCAGGTTGTGCATCTGTGCGTCGGCCTCTGCTCTGAGGCGAGTGCGCCTCCACCTGGGAGCAGGGGAGGACGGGGCCAGAGCTGTGGAACTGCGCTCTGCAAGGTCTCTGGTCACTGAGGCTGTGTAGGGAGAATTTCAGGTGACCAGCTGGGCTGAATATAGGGGGAAGGGGAGGGCAGCAGAGCTGTGGGGACAATGGATGTCAGAATGAACAGGTTCAGTTTGTCCCTGGCAGCTCCCGCTGTGCATGGGTGCCGGGTGACTCGACAGGACACCCATGCCTACCCAGAGATCCGGCTCTGCCCGCCCACCTGCAGGCCTCTCTCTCTGGGCACTCACTTGCCTCGGGGAAGGGAGGGGGCGCAGAACCTGCAGGTAAAGTGATTTCAGTGCTTGCGGCGTGGGCTGGAGTCTGGAGGCGCAGCTCCAGGGAGTGTGTGGGGCCTACAGCTGAGCTGGCTAGAGAAAAGAGGGTCACTGGAGGGCCTGCCCCAAGCTCTCGCTGGCCTGTCACCCCAGGACGCACAATCCCAGTCCTGGGGGCAGATTTGAGTCTGCTGCTTCCTCCAACCACCAACCTCCACCTCCCTCCCTGGAGACTTGCTCCTCTTCAGCAGGGGCACGGGGTCTCCCACCTGGAGGGAACCCTGCCTCCTTCCAGGCCAGGGGGCTGCCCCGCAGCGGCCTGCGCAGGGGCCATCAGCGCCATTGGCCTGGAAAACCAGTGTGAAGAATGGAAGGATGCTGGGTGCTGGCAGGGCTGGGGTGCTGCTACAGTAGGGCTGGTTGGGTCGGGGGTTGGGGGCAGCCTCAGAGGGGCAGTGACAATCTGGGGGAGGTGCTGGCTCTCAGCCTAGGTCCCCTGCCCACTGTCCTCCATGGCAGGAGCCCATGACTAGGCTGCTGCCATCAGCCCAGGCCATGCTCGGCTTCCCGGGGAGGCCAGGCCCAGAGAGCTTAGTGTTTCTTTGGATGGCTCAAGTCTTGCTCTGCAGACAGGAGACAGAAGTGAGGCCCTAAGCCTGCAGGTGCAGTGACAGGGCAGGTGGTGGCCCCACTCCCTTCTGCTCCTGGGGAAAGGTGTGCAAAAGCAGAGGTCCCATTCTGTGCTGCTGGTGAAATAATACAAACTGTTTCACAGAATGAGAAAGAGGGACAGACATAGGGGTGGGGACAGAGAAAAGGAGGGCAAGGGAGGAAGGAAGAGGGAAACCTATAGAGAAAGGAAGAAAAAGAACAAGGGAAATTAGACGAGAAAGAGGAACTAAGAGAGAGACCAGGAAGACAGGCAGAGGCGGGCGAGGAGGGAGAGGGGGAGGAGCACAGGGAGCAGAGGCCGCGTGTGTCTGCGCGCCAGTCCGTGGTCCCGCCGCTCCAGGCTGGGCTGTGTGCTCGTGGACTGGTCAACGGAAAAGTCACATGGCCCCTCCACGCTGGCCTCGTGGGAGCCTGCAGGGAGGCCTGGGCGCTGCCCCTCAGTACATGTCCTTGTAGATCTCCTGGAGCAGGGGGTGCAGCGAGGTCTCGGTCTCGGTCTTCTTGATGCGCTGCATCATCTGGGCGTGCTCGGTGACCAGCTGCCGCAGGTCCGCCATCTTCTGCAGCAGCTTGGGGAAGAGGTACTGGGCGTCGGGGTGGTTGGCCTGCAGGTGGAATTCGAGCGCTCGAAGGATGGTGTCCTGGATGGCCTCTACCTGTGGCACGTTCATGAGGCCCGGCCGGTCTGCGGGGACACAGAGCACGTGAGGAGCTCCCCTCCCCCCACCCTGCATGGTGACTTGGCCCAGGGGACAGCAGGCCGCCTCGGCTGTGACAGAGCAAGCCTTGTCCTGTTAGCGATGGCTCCAGAGTGTTCTGGTCCCTTTGACCCTGGTCTTGGCCCACTTCTTTTGTTTTTGCCAGTAGTTTATTCCCCCGAGTAGGCAGCAGAGCATCGTAGTTAAGAGACTCGATGCCTGGACTCAAATCCTGTGTCTGCCACAGACTATGGTGAGGCTACGGACAGGCCACTTGGCTTCTCTGGGCTCCGGTCTCCTTATCTGTAAAATGGGGATAGTAAAAGCACCTCTTCTACAAGGTGGTTGTGAGGATCAAATGAGTTATAGCAATGAAAAGGAACTAGAACAGTCCCTATGCCACTGTTAGTTAGCATGGTTTTTATTGTATTTATTGTGTCAGAACCTGAAAAATGCATGGAAAATATCAGCAATTTCTCTACTACTCAGAGATAGCCCCCTCTAGAGGGCCTATTTCTTTGCAGTGTTTTCCTACCGCTACCTCCATCTGCTGAGGGAATGAGATGGAGCTGATCCTGCGTGTTCAGGCAGTTCCTTGCGTGTGCCACTGCCGCACCACATGGACATGTCCTCAAGCTGTCGGAACTCCGGCCTGCTGCCCTGCAGCGAGGCCAGCCCCCAGGGGGTCCGGCTGCGTGGAGCTGGCCCACCTGCCCTCCCCCACTCACCTCCGCACAGAATGATGGCTGCGATGAACAGGGCCAGGTCACTGTCGTCCAGTTCCAGGGCATTGAACTTGACAGCAAACTCGAACTTGGGCTCAACAATGTCACCGAAGGGCTTACGGAGGCTTCGCAGGAACTCACGAGTGACAAAGCCACTGCCGTTGGCCACCAGCAGCCCATCCTTGTTGACAATGGAGGCCAGCATGGCGAAGATGGCCTCGTGCACGCCGTACTTGAGAAGGGTCACCTGGTCGTTGAGGAAGAGGCTGCTGAAGCTGGGGATGCTCTTGGCGAACTCGATGAGCTCCCGCACGGTCTCCACCGTGGTGCACTGGCAGCGGTAGAAGACGTGCACGCTGATCTCCTTGTACGGCGGCAGGCCGTTCACCAGCTGCTTCCACACAAGGCCCTTCTCTGCCTGCCACAATGTCTCGATGTCGTGTATCACAAAGGGCTGAAAATCAGGCCCTGTTAGAGGTGAGGCCACAGGGGACCCCCACCCTGTGCTCCCCACAGCTCCTGCCTGTACCATGAAGCTGGGGAGGGAGGAGCCCTGGCTCTCCCCGGAGTCAGGCAGGCAGCAGCAGGGCCCAGAGCCCAGGATGCTGTGAGGCCAAGCAGTGACACTCACCGCCGTGTGGCTGGCTTTGCCGGTGAGGATGCTGCGGGCCTTCTTTTTGGTCATGTTGAAGTTTTTCAGGTAGGCGTTGTAGATGTGCTTGGAGAAGGCCTTCAGGTCAGCCACCTGGGGGTTGAGCTGGCTCCCCTCGCTTGCCGTCAGCCCCGCCACCAGCTTCCTCTTCTCAGCCTCCGGCATCCGGCCGAAGCGGATGGCTGCACAGGAAGCAGGGACAGTCAAGGAGCCCAGGCAGGGGCCAGCACCTCTAAACTTCCCATCCCTCTACAGGTGCAGGGCAAAGGCGGACAGATCCTTCTTGAGCCCAGGGTCCTCAGAAGCTCTAGATTCAGCAAGGCGGGACTGTTGGGCTGGCCCCTCCAGAATGCAAGCTCCACGAGGGCACGATTTTGTCTGCCTGGTTCACAGTGCCCAGCCCACAGGGCCCTAACTAAGTGACTGAGCTACGCTGGCCGAGAGGCAGTGCAGTGTGGAGGATGGGATGACAGTATTGGGTGACAAAGGCCTGTGCCCGAGTTCCAGCTCAGCAGCTTATTAGCTGTGTGGCTTTGGACAGGCTATTTCACCTTTCTTTTTTAATCAGAAAAATGAGGCTAAAATTCCTTAAAACTTACTGGGTTGGTGGAATAATGATACAAGAGCACTCTAAGAGCAGGAGTGAGGGGAAGGATTCAGTCAGCCCTGAGATTTCCTAGGGAATCTCTTGAAGCCACCCAAGGAATGGGTCAGGGCAGATACAGACTGAAGGGGAAGGATCACACCCCAGACCTGCCAGTCCCCATCAGCCAAGAAGAGCCACAGATGAAGGGGGCCTGGGTCCTGTCACCCTCTAAGATACAAGATAGTTACGGTATCCCTGGGTAAAAGTCTGGCCAAGCAGCTACCCATCCACAGAAATAATTAAACAAAAGGCTCTTCCCTATTCTCTGGGTCCAACCCAGAAGGGTATGGGGGAGTGGGCTTTGTAATATCCTACCCTAGGGGTCTGAAGACAAGACTCTGGGAGGCTTGGAGCACAGGGTAGGAAGGCTCTGTCCCCTGGGAGTGGCTGGCCTCTAAGATAAACTCCTGCCTAGGTCCTGGCAACTGATAGGTGGTCACTTACGAGTGACTGCCCCAAGCCTGGGGCCCCCAGTGGATGCCAGGCAGTCTGGGGAAGTGGCAAGTCTTAGGCTCCAAGACCCAGGGTCCAGATTGGCACAGTCAACAGCAGACACCCAGGGCTTACTGGGTGCTAGGCACCGCTCTATGGCTGCCTGCTCCGGGCTGCACTGGGTGCTCCCTGAACCTGCTTTCAGGCCATGTGAAGCCAGCACCCACGCAACTTGCCCTGGTCACTCTCACCATTGTGTGACATGCCCAGTGCCAGGCATTTCTGGAAGCGGCAGTACTGGCACTTGTTGCGGTTCTTCTTCTGGATCTTGCAGCTCCGCTCACACTTCTCGTACTCCAGCTTCATGCGGATCGTCCTCCGGAAGAAGCCCTGAGGGACCGAGGACAGGCGAGGAAAGAGGTTGAGAATCCTGCTCTGCCTGCTGGGTCGTGCCCAAGGGCCTAATCATCAGAAAGATGTAAAACTTCCTGAGATTTGGAAATAGTGGGAGATTTTGGGGAGGGGAGATGGAGAAGAAAAGTAAATAACTCTAAAACTTCTAAAATAATTAAAATAATCTTTAAATTATTTATTTCAAATGCCTAAAGAAGTCTTGAAGTTTCTTATTAGTTTGGTAACATAAAATCGTATCATGGTTAACTTGATTTATTTATAAATGTGTTTGGTTCTGTGTATTTTCTAGGTGGTGGTTTAATAAAACAACTTGTGAAATTTTGATGGTTTGAAGTTAGGAGGAAGGACTTAGAAGGATCCCTGGAAAAGGAAATGCCATGTTTCCTTTTCTCTCAAAGAGCCCCTTCAAGCCTTGAGACACAGGAGACTGACCTCAGGTGGGAAGATGGCTCAGCCCAAGACCCTCGTTCTGTCCTGCCTACCTTCTGGAGCCTGGTCCCCAGGGGGCGCCAGCCACCCACAGAGCCTAAGTGAGTGCCTGTGTCAGCCCGGCAGGTGCCCAGGGCAGGCCTGACAAGGGAACCCCTCCTCTCCTGCAGGGCCAGAGCTGAGGCTTGGAACAGGCTCAGGGGCCTGGCTGCCTCCTGGGCAGGAATTCTGCAGTGGGCACTCTCGGGGCCTCAGCCCTGGCTGGGCAAAGCCCTTGTGGCAGGTCAACTCCCCATGTGACCATGACCCCCAGTGGCCAGCCCCGGCCCCTCCCCACAGTCCGTACCTTGCACCCCTCACATGCATGAACACCATAGTGGAAGCCTGATGCCTTGTCCCCGCACACCCGGCACTCCATGTTGAGGCTGCCACACGAGGCCCCGTCACAGCCCATCTGCAGCTGGTCCAGCAGCGAGGGTGGTGAGGAGCTCTGGGAGAGGTCTGCGGACACACGACGGAGGGTGGCTTCACACTCTGCTGGGCTGGGGGCCAGGGCTAGGAAGAGCCCCACAGCGCTCGGCTCAGACACTTGAGAGCTGTGTGGCCTCGGGGAGTCAACCTTTCTGAGGACCAGTTTCTTCACCTAGAACATGTGCTTAATGACAGCTTCTCTGGGAGGACAGGCAGAGTCGCCAAAGCATTTCAGAGCCTGATGCCCAGCAGATGCCTGATACATGGCAGCCATCACTGCCGGGCCGAACTCGGCCGATGGGGAGCAGGGGCGGGGCTGGCTGTGGGTCGGGAGGAGGGAGCAAGGGGCCGAAGCAAACAGAGAATCTCTGCACAGTCCTGGGAAGCTGCTATCCTGGTTTCGAGGTTGCCGCTGTGTAAGCCCAAGAGGAGTTGTGTGAAATGTGTTTTGTGGCAATTGCAGAAGTGCAGACCTCTGCACCCCACCCTGCAGGGCGTTCTGTTGTTGCGTGGACTCCGGGAATACGGCAAAGGGCCTCTCAAGCAGCACACATTCCCATGAAACTTCTTGCTTGAGTAGAAAGAGTACAGGGGTCAGTCATATTGACTGAGCATCACACTGAATTTCTCCAAGTTTTTTCTATTAAATACTAGATGTTTGAACCAGCAAGGAAAGCAGTGGGCTATGCCTGTGACCGCAGGACACACGTGCTGCCACATGACTCAGAAAGCACTGCTAGGATCCCTTCTGAATCTCTCCTTTGGGCACTCAGAAAAGAGCCCCTCCCTTGGAAAGGGGACCTGACTGAACCTTGGTTTCCTCGCTTCCAGTCCAGTCCAGTCTCACGACCCACGTGCTGCCTGTCCTGCCTCTGCCGTGACGGCCTTCCGTCTCCGCACTCTTCTCTGATGACTGAGCAGGTGCCAAATCCCCAAGCCAGAGAACCAGCTGCTTCAAACAGCCGCTTCCAACAGGAGGGCACCTTAGGAGAGCCAGGACACGGCAATGAACCCAGAGACTAGCATTTTCCCGGCCTGCTGTGCTACCTCCCTACAACACGGGCCAAATGACCTTGACTTCCCCACCACGGAAGTAACCAGCACCCCTACTGACCAAAGTGCACCCCGTCCCTCTCCCACTCTTCCCTCCCCGTTCCTCCAGGTCCCCTTTGGGTCACAGGAGTAGCAGCAGGAAACCTCCCTTCACCATCCTGGCCACAGGAGGTGGGGGCACAAGTAGCACCCGACTGCGGCAGAGGGCCCAGGGGCCTGTTCCCCTCCTGGCTGGCGAGTTAAGGGGTGACTCAAGTTCCTGGTTCCTAAAACATCCTGTCCCGGTGCCTTAGCTCCCAACTTCAGTCCTTCCAGGGAGTAAAACCGGCCCCCTCGGCCCACAGACGGGGAGAGTAGGCCCCCTAGATCTCTTGGGCCTGACAGGAGAAAGCTGTGCCCTGGGAAGGTGAAGCCACTGTGGCCTTCTCAGCAGCCTTTGTCACCACCTGACATATCCCATGTGTGTGTCTGCACCTTGCTGGGCGCCATCTACTAGACGTAAGAGCCACAGGGCAGGAACGGTGTCCGGCGGGCACAGCTGTGGTCCGGCACGAGAACTGTGTGGGGTGCAGGGCGCGGGGCAGGCACGCACTGGCTCTGCACAATCAGCAGCCTGCAAGCTGCCGGGTGTCCTGGCCTCAGCACCAACCGGCCGGTGGGCCTGCGCAGGATCTGCCACTCCTGGAGACATTATAACAGGGACAACAAAACTCACAGCACCAGCTGCTGGGAGAAAATGCGATACTGTGCAACAGAAAGCCTTTGTGGAGGCCTGCGCAGATGCTGGGGCGGGGGTTTCCTGCACTTCCTCCTTCAGCCCCAGCAGTTCGCGTGCACGTTCGCTCCGTGCCACTTCTGGTAAGCAGTGCTGTTTTTGTGGCTTGCACATCTGCTTCCTCTGCTAGATTCAGCATTTCTCCGCTCACGTTCCCCTTGGATCTCAGAGCCCACCACCACCGCTGAGTCAGCGACAGTCACCTCGGATTGTTCGTATCCCCTGGGGGTGTCTTCCTTGTTCTCCCTCACGGCCCTGGAAGGTCGGCAGCTGTCTGGTCATTTGGTTGCTGCTGGCGCTGCACGTGGCCATGCCAGCCTCTCTGTTCACTCAACAGACATTTGATGAGCACCCGCTGCGTGCGGGGCAGGACCCAGACTCTGCCCTCAAACAGCTGAGATAAGAAGGAAATAAGAGGCTGGGCGCGGTGGCTCACGCCTGTAATCCTAGCACTCTGGGAGG
>VBSM01000361.1:4188697-4199875 GCA_008086735.1 Cheirogaleus medius | reverse complement strand
AAGAAGGAAATAAGAAAACTAGAACGCAAGATAGAGAGTGGCAACGCCAGGGCAGGGCCAGTAAGTGGCACGGCGTTTTAGAAGGAGCCATAGCCTGTGCAAGTGGCTGTCAGGGAAGGTGACCGACCCTCTCTCTGGGCTCAGAGAAAGGTGAGCACTCTGGATAACGTCCAAGTTGGCTTCCAGGTGCTTAGAAACAGCAGGCACAGTGGGTGAGAACATGACTGAGGAGCTACGTGGCCCAAGTTCAAATCCCGGCTCCACCATGTCCTAGCTAGTGGTCCTGAGGTAAGAGCCATGTGTCCCGTGCTCAAATCCTAGCTCTGGGCCTCAGCTTCCTCCTCTGTAAAATGGAGATGGTAACGGCATCTCAGAGAGTCATGGTGAAAGGCAGAGGAGTTAATACAGAGAGAGCTCTCCCAAGTTGGAAGTGCAGTGTAAACACCAGCTGTTAGGACGATGCTTACTTGGAAGCCGCAATTCTGCAGTTTCCCAGCCGTGCGCCCCGCGGGCAGGCACCGCGTTTCTCCGCTCCTGGCCATGCCCCCCTTCCCCAGGGCCTTGCGGAGACCCAGTGTGGCGGTGGGGGGGGTCTGTGCATGTGAGGCCAGGAGAGCCCCTAGAACAAGACCTACTCTCCTCTTGCCTCTCATGTCCTGCTGCCGGCCCATGGCCCAGGTGTGTTGGGACCCCTGGAAGCCCTGGAAAAAGCCAGGATGCCTGAACCGCACTGGCTGCTCGAGGTACGCAGAGCTCTAGACTGTGAAGAGAGACTCGGGGCAAGTATCCCACAGAGGTCCCGGTTGGGAATGAGTTGCTAAGTGGGCTGGGGAGAAACAGGCCCGGGGCAGGGAGGGGCCCTTGGGGGCAGTCCCGCCCTCAGGTGGTGAACAGGCATAAGCTGCCTAACTCGAGCAGCCAGGTGGCGTCTGCGAAGACCCACAGTGGCAGGGTGATGGGGAAGTGCATCGCTGCCCTATTGAGAGCAATAAGAGACCACAAATAACTGACACTCAGGCAGACAGAGGCAGGAGAGATGTGGGGCAGGAGAGTATATGTCCTGCAGGGAGGTTTTAGGTGGGGTCTGTGTATATTGGTGATACTGACGTGGTAGTAGTTTGTGGGTGGATTTTCCAAAGATAAAGGTTCTGTTTCTTCCTGGCTGACCACTCGGCTTAAGGGTTTATCCCCAAATCCCCATCACAACCTACCCAAAAGTAACGATGGCAGAATTCTCCCCATTCTAGGGACCAGGTTCTGAAAATGCCACCCCCTTCCCCATGATCCCATGGTCAGAGAGGGGCAAGCAGGAGTCCTGATCAAGTGGGAGGCTGGGGTTCCAGGAGGCCCTTCCTGCCAGCGGGAGTCCCTGTCTCGGTCCCTTGGACTCGCTGGTGGGAGAAGTGCCAGGGCCGTCCACCTGCGTGGCTGCTCTCCCTGCAGCCTGGCACAGGGGCTCTCTCCAAGCTTGGCCCTTCCTCCCTCTGCCTCTGTCCTCCCCTCTGCCTCCCTGCCACTGCTCTCAGGAAATGCACCTGCTCACCTGGCCATCCTCCGGGCCCTGAGCCCTGCTTCTCAATGTCCTCGAGTCCCACCCTGCTGGCCTGCCCACCCGACCTCCCAAACATCTCCCAAGGGCCTCCCTTCACCAGGAAGGGAAGGGGAAAGGGCCAGCATTTATCAGACCCCTAACGAATGCCAAGTATGTCAGTGTCTTTTATGTGTATCATTTCATTATCACCTTGGAAGACAGTGATCACCACCATCTGAAGGAAACTGAGGCTCGGTGAGGTTAATGGGGCCACCCACGGTCACCTGCTTAACACCCGGTGAAACTGGGACTTGAAGCTAAACTAGGCTTCGTGTTTGTCTGATAATACCTTCTTTTTACTGCACGCTGACTGTGTGCCAGGCACTCTTCCAGGCACTTTACTTCCATTAATCTCACGTAAACCTCAAAACAAACCTTCAAGGAGGTCTTCATTCCCTTACTTTACAGGTGAGGAGGCTGAGGCTCAGAAGGGTAAGTAACTTGATGACAGTGGCTGTGATGGTTTTATGTGTCAACTTGATGAGGCCACGGTACCCAGTTTTTGGTCAAACATCAGTCTAGATGTTGCTAAGAAGGTATTTTTTAGATGTGATGCCATTTAAATCAGTTAGATTTTCAGCAAAGCAGATGACCCTCCATAATGTTTGCAAGCCTCATCTAATAGTTGAAGGCCTCAAGAAAAAAGAGTGAGCCCCACTCCAGCCCCCACCCTGAGGAAGATGGAATTCTACCCCCAGTCTTTGGATTTTAGCTGCAACATCAACTTCCCTGGGTCTCCAGCCTGCCAGCCAGCCTGCATGCCTTGCAGAATTTGGACTTGACAGCCCTATAATTGTGTGAGCCAGTTCCTTAAAACATCTCTCTCTCTCTATACACACACACACACACACACACACACACCCCTTATTGGTTCTATTTCTCTGGAGAACCCTAATAGTGGCAGAGTGAGAATTATGACCTAGAACCATCCAGCTCCTAAAGCTGAGCTCTTAACCACCATGCTCTGCTACTATCCATATATACATAATATATGCTCATTACTACTAATCAATAACGTTATTATGATAAACAACAACATGACACAGTCAGTGCTAAGGAGAACCCTGCGTCATCATCCGAATGTTTGGACTTCGTGTAAACACCAGCTCTGCTACCCAGAGAGTTAAGTATCAGTTTCACCATCTTTGATTACAAGTTCAGCAAATAGACACTACTGACCCTTCTTGTATAATTTACGTGTGGTCAAGAGCTCTCTGCATATCTAGCCTCCACGCTGGAGGTCTGCGGTTATCATGGCTGTGGGGGCAGCTGGGAGGGGCCAGACCCGTCTATTTACTAGCAGAGCTCACCGGCAAACCGGCACCCGGACGCTTCTGAAGCCAGGGCAAATTGTGCAGGGATCAGGGGCTGGGTAGCCAGGCAGCCTCCTTTCTTCTGCTGTCCTGTTCCCCTAGACCGTGGGCTCCAAGGTCAGGCACTCAGCCTTGTCCAGCACTGAACAGCGATCCTGGCCCGGTGCTGGGCCCAGCCCAAATGCTCCCCAAGTGCTCACTGAGTGAGAGGTGGCGCTGAGGCCAGGAGGAAAGACCCTGTATCTTCCTCCTTCTCAGGTGTGATGGGATGGCTGGCATTAAAGCCGGAGGGACTGAGGATGGGATGGGGTGTGAGCCCTGGCTCCAGCTGCCCCTGCCCCTTTAACCGGCTGGGGGGCCCCAGGCAAATGAGTTTCTGTCACCTCGGTCTGCCAGGCGCGGAGTGCTAATGGTAAGGCCTGCCTGGGCGCTGCGCTTCCACCCTTGCTGGTGGAGGACCAAGCCCTCGTCTCTGGCCAACAATGACTACACGGTCCTCTCCACCAATGGGACATGGGGAAAGGACAACGCATTTTGAGACGCCCTCTCTGATCTCCAGGTCAGACTGAGAAACCTGCTGTATACCTGGCCATTTGTATCTGTCCTACTGTGAACTGCGTCTGTTTTTCTGTTAGGTGGCTTGTCTTGTGGAATTTGTGGGAACTTCTTATATACTATGGCTTTAACACATGGTGATTATGTTCAACAGCCTTATTTCAATTACTGAATAGGAAGTCTTTCTACTTCCATTTCATCCAATTATTGATAAACGGAATCTATTAAACACCACCTCATACACGGCACTGTGTGAGTGGCTAGACAAATTCCGCCCTGGACACCCCCCCAACCCCCAACCCATGCCCTAAATTCCACAGTAAAGCTGCCTGAGGTGCCACTGCCATGCCTGCCTCACCTGCCTCTGCTCTGGCACTTCACTGTGGCCTGCACGTGACAGCAGTCCTACTTGGGCATGCAGCACTGGCCCCGACAAGGGGTGTGTAGGGAACCCCGGGACAGGACAGTGCTCTGTAGGCAACTTCTATCTGCCTAGGCCCAGATATGGGGGTGAGGGGGGCCAGGGCAGGCGGTGTGGCCTTCTTTAGCCCACTCATTCTGTTCTGGCGTCCTGTGACACCTCATGCTCACTCTTAGAACCCAGGTGTCTCCCCCTTGCTTTCTAGCCCTCCTTGCCTTCCTTAGGTTCAGAACAGTACGCGATACTAGCACTGAGTGAATGATCACTCCTGGTTAGCCATTCCTCTCTGCTGAGTCACCAGCCTACATGGAGTAGCTTATTCTGGGATGGGGTACACCTTCGCTTTGGCCCTGGATCACACCAAGCCTACTTCAGCCACTCCTGGGTGTCTCAGTGGGATCAGAAGGACTGGATGGATGGCTTTTCCTCCCCCTGTACCACCCTTTTTCCTGAAGAGGAAGAACCCTGCAAAATCCCAGGCCTTGCTTGGCAGGTTCAAGGTGATATGGCTCAAGGATTCATTCAGGCCCCTCTTAGCTGCAGTCCCAGGCAGGAGCCGCGCTGCCTCCACCCTGCCTTAACTCGGACGCCACTGCCTCCTTCTGCCCCATGCAGACACAGGGTTCCAGAGCCCATCTCGCCCTGAATTACCACCTGTGGCCCGTGTCTCCTTCAGCTGAAACCAGCAGCAAGATCAGGATGTGTGATCCTGGCAGTATGTCCTCTCGTGACCCTGAGTTCCCTCGAAGGGAGCGAGGATCAGCAGATGTGCTGGCCCTGCGGCCCCCAGGTCTGGAGAGAAGTGGAGGGAGACGCTGAGTGGATGGACGGAGAGCAGGGTAGGGCAGCATTCGCAGCATGAAAAGCCGGGGCAGAGGGGGCGTTCTAGGCGTCCTGAAGGTGGACACAGCAGTGCGGGTACCAGAGAGAACTGTCTATGCTGCTGCTGACAGCAGACAACGTAGAGCCGGAAAGTGAGACAGGAAGCTAAAGCTGTCTGGCTGCACAAAAGTAATATTAATTATATTCATACTATTTAGCATTTTTACCTAATTACAATGCAGCTCAATGATGATGTGTATAATTCGCACCTGATCAACTGAGTTGTGTGTTTCAACTGACCTGACGATCACAGGTACAGCTGATCTTTCCAGTGTGCTGTCAGCGCCTTGTGATAGCAGCGGTGGCAATGACAATGATGAAGACAACATGCATTCCAAATGCCCACTCATTTACTTCTCACAAAGCCCATATCCACGTCACCTACTATCCCAGTCTGCGTTACGGAAAGAAGAGGTGCAACTTGCCCAAGGCCCTGCAGCGGGTGCTCGCAGAGGGGCGGGATACCAGCTCCGCCCAGCTCTGCCTCCACTGCCCCGCGTAGCTGCCAGCCCCTCCTCACCGGTGTAGCTGCTGGAAGGAAGTGTAAGCTCTGGTCCCCCGTTGAGCTCTGGGGCTCCTTCTGCCTCTGCCACTTCCTCTTTCTCCTCCTCTTCCCGGACCTCAGGGGCCTCCTCCTGTGGCTGCTCCATGGCTGATCTCCCCTCGGCGCCACGCCTGCAGGCCCGGTCATAGCTCTGGCATCATCTGGGCCTGAACGCAGAGGGACCTCTACAGGGCGGTTCCAATCAGCCTGGACAGAGGGAAGACAGGAAGAGGTTGGGGGAGGCGGTAACAAGGGAGAGAGGGTGACAGGACTGGGGCACACTAGGGGGCTGTCACCGTGGAGGGGGTTCTCCTGCTCTCACTCCTTCCTCAGTCCCTGCTGTGCTAGTCCATCGTCCCTTCTCCTTGTATCGCAAATCACCTGCCCTTCCGCTTATGCCCTCCTGGCTCTTGTGGCGGGTTTGTGGGGTTCAGAGCAGGCTCCATTAGCCAGGCAGGGTGACACACTGCTGTCCCCCTTCCCTGCCTCCTCTGCTGCAGCCTGTTCTTTGAGCCTCCCTGAGTCTCCAGGAGCCAGGTCAGAATGACTGGAGTGGCTTTCCCCAACTCTCCAGCCCCCTTGGAGACCCAGAGATGCACCAGACCTCCCAACCTCCACCCTGTCCCGACCAGCACAGCTCTCCTGAGCGACTGTTCTTGAAGGGGGTGGGTCTCATCCTTCCTGTGTTGGATGCGGAAAAAAAAAAAAAGACATGAACCCCTGCTGTGCTTGGCTCACACTGACAGCAGATCTGTAATCGACGGCAGAGCCATCGGGCAAGGGGAGACGTGCTCTGTCCTGGAATCTTCCAAGGTGGGTTACTGGGTGGTGGCCCCATGTCCACATCATACAGGGGGAGGCAGTTCCAACCTCTAGCAAGTAAATCATTGTCCACAAATGCCACAGTCAGGGGTGGAAGATCATGAGGTGCTGTGGGAAACAGCAGGGAGAAGCCTGCAGCAGCGCCAGCCTTGTGGAAGGACTGGGAAGGATTGTGGAAGAAAAGGTCTGCCTTAGGGATATCTGAGCGTCTGTGGGACCCCTTCTCTTGGATGTCCCACAGGCAGCTCAAACTCAAGCTGTCCAACAGAACCCACCATCTCCTCCCAAACGCGCTCTTCCTCTGGTGATCCCTACTCCAGTGACCCCCACCACCCACGCACCCACTCACCAAAGCCTGGGAGTGATGAGACGCCTTCCTCTCTCCCCCTTCTCTAGGGCTGCCAACTTGGCTGGACGCTGGAATCACTGGGGTTTTTAAAATAATACAGACGTCTGGGTCCATCCCCAGAGAGTCTCATTTGATTGGTTTGGGGAGCAGCTTGGGCACTGGGGTTTTTATTTTTTAATTCCCCTGGTGACTGCAAGGTGCAGTCAAGCTTGAGAACCACTGCTCCACAGCAAAGCAATTTTCTCCATTCCTTTCCATCCTGGTCTCCCCTAAAGGCAGTTTGGAAATTCAGCCCTAGAGTCTAAGAGATAGAAAGCTGGGGAGCTGGAAATCTGTAGATTTGAGAGGAATTCTTGTGGATGTGAAAGCCACAGGAAGGGATGCAGTTCACTAAAGGAGAGAGCAACATGTCAAAGGAGGAAAATAAATCATTTGGGAGCCAGGTGCCATGGCATGTGCCTATAATCTCAGCTACTTGGGAGGCTGAGGCGGGAGGATCGCTTGAGGCCAGGAATTTGAGGCTGCAGTGAGCTCTGATTGTGCCACTGTACTCTAAGCCTGGGTGGCAGAGTGAGACTCTGTCTCTTAAAAAAAAAATTAATAAGTTTTATTACATAAAAATATAATCTTTCTACATGGTAAGTAAGAACCATAAGAAAAAAAGACAAGCTGAGAAAAATATTTGCAACTCTCATCAGACAATTTAGGGCTAATTTCCCTACAATTGTTTCTACAAATTAATAAGACTAGCAATCCAATAGAAAAATGGCCCCTGATATGAACAGTTCATAGAAAAGGTATAGATTTGTCTCTTAAACACATAAAAAGATGTTTAACATTGCTCATAAAAAAGAGAAATGCAAAGTAAAAAAACACTGAAATACCTTTTTATAATCAGATTAAAAACAGATGCTAACACTTTGTTGCTGAGCATGTAGAGAAACATATTCTCACACATCCCTGGTAGGAAGGTAAATTGGCACAACCCCTACAGAGGGAAATCTGGCTGATCTATCTAACTTACAAGTTCATGTATCCTTTGACGCAGAAATATAACTTCTAGGTTGTACCCTACATCTATACTGCCACACAAGCAAAATGATGAAGTATTAGTGCAAGGTTATTAACTACAGTATTATTTGACTATAAGAGGTGGGGAACAAGCTAAATGTCCATTAACGGGGGACTTTTAAAATAAATATATGGCAACATAGAATTGTATGTAGCAACAGATAAGAATGAAGTTGTTTACAGACTGACAGAAGTACCTCTAAGATATATTGATAGAGGGTGGAGGTTGGCAACAATATTGGAAAAAGGACCTTGCGATCACCAAGAGCAGTCTGTGACTGTTGTAGCATTAGTAAGCGACAAGTACCTGAGACGCTACTGAAAAGCCGGCAGGTGGAGGGGGCAGGGGCAGGTGAGAGACCCTCCTCAACCGGGCCTATGGCTGAGGGGCCACAAGAGGCTTCTGAGGAGCAGCATCTCGAGCAGCACTGGTGACAAGGGTCGGACGACGAGACTCCCAGGAGCCACGGCACAGTGGGGCACTGGCCGGGGTGGGTGGGGTGAGGCTGATGAGAACAAACTGGTTTCGGGTCCATGCAGCCTGGTGTCAGTGGACACAGGGGAAATGCACGCTAGGACGAACCCAAAGGCTGTGGTGATGAGAGCCAGGGAGAGGGGGACGTGAAGGTGTGGGGTCCCCCAGCAGGTGGTGACAGAGGAGGAGACACTATCACACTGCCTTGTATACATATCGACACGGTATTTTCTCACACATCTCACCCTCTGATCCTCTGAGTGACCCTGACGAGGAGGGAGAGAGGTCACATCGTGACTGAACCCGCCGGGCGGGGTGGCTGAGCGCCCCTGGCTGAGCGCCCACCACGCACCAGGCGCCTGCCGGGGCGGGACAAGCTCCCGCTCAGTCCTCATAAGCCCCCCAGCAGGTGAGGGCAGGGACAAGCCCGAGGATCCTGACAGGGTGTCTCTCAGAGAACGTGCCACAGAGTGAAGCAGAGGATAGCGCTCCGGACGCAGCGCGGCCGGGTTCGAGCCTGGCCAGGCCTCTGACGGCTGCGCGCGCTGGGCCACGCTGCCCACCCCTGGGCCTCAGCTCCCACTGCCACTTGCCAGCTGGTAGGAGGTTTTTCTAGCAGGACCAGGAGAACTGCTCTTAGTTTTTAGGGACTGCAAGGGGCTGTCCCTTAGGATCAGATGCAGCTCTGGGCTCCAACTGGAGTTGAGGACTTGGGACCAGTCCCTGGTTCCCATGCTGGCGTTTCTCCCCAGCCCGGAGTTGTCTCTTCTGGTTGCAGCCTCTTAAGGACACCAGCTGAAGGGGAGGGAGCTGTGGTCTGGTTGCTCTGAAGCCCACCCACATCCTGTGGGATGTTTCCTGTTTAGATTTAACACTGGTGCTGTGGACCATCCCTGTATTTTGCCAGAAGCCATCCATGTTTCCCCAGCCCTGATTGTTCCACCTACAGCTGAGGTCTGCCATCCACCCAGCAGCCAAGGCCACTGTTCTCAGCTTGCACAGCCGGGAGCAACCTGGGCCCTCCCCCGACACCCTGGTCCTAGGCCCGCAGCTGGATTTTCACAGGTTCCTACCACCCCACCCACCACCAACCCGGCCATGAACCCTATTCTCTGCTTTCCTTTTTCAGCCCTGGCACTAAAAATAGCACAGCCTGGCAATAGGTCTAACCTGTATGTGGGTGAAAACCCTGGTCTTCGCTGTCGCTCCCAGTGCTGGCTGTCTCCCCTCCACCCCAGCACTGTGCCAGAGACAAGCGCTCTCCGGTCGCGCCACAGCTCTGCCCCACTTAAGAGGCTGGAGCTTTACACCCTTGGACAAAGTCTTTATCAAAAAATTTCTTGCAAAACCAGCCCCTGGACTGCTCAGATCCTGGCATGCATGCACGTGTGTACACACAGACACACACACACACACACACACAGTGCACGTGCACCAGGGCTCCCACTCTAATACCCGGCCTTGCCCCAAGAAGAAACTTAGTCCCTCTCTGGGAGCTCAGGTGCAGGGCAGGGCACGACTCCAACCATTTCCCATTGGCGGGTGAATTTCATGGGCAGAGGTAGTTAGGGCCTTAACTCAAAAGACCCAAAGCTTTAGAGAGGCTGATCTGGGGCCAGAGCAACCAAGCCTCCTAGGGCCTTAGTCCTTCCCCCCAAGTTTAGTTGTCCCCCACCCACCTCTCTGATAGGAGCAGGGAGGGGCTCCTTTTCAAGGCAGCCCTCTGCCCTCCAGGCCAGCTGGGCAACCCCTAAGTGCCTTGTGCTCCTCGTGGTGACTCAGGAGTTTCCCTGATGCCTGCTGGCAGGCCATATGCTCAGTGGGACACTCCTGCCCTGCCCACGGTACGAGTGGGGGCAGTCGGTGTGCCAGGGGCTGCTGGGGCCTCCATCCACCATGTGGCACAGCCTGATGGGCCTTCCTCCTGCACCAGAGCCTAAGCGGGGTCACCACCCCCATCACAATGCTCCCAGCTTCCCTCACTGAGGGCTTGCTACACACCAGTCTGTGTATATTGACACAACTAACCCTCACAAGCCTAAGAGTCAAGTTCTGTTATTATCCCCATTTAACTGATGAGGAAATTGCAGCCCAGAAAGGGAAAGTTAAGCGGCTCAAGGTCACAGCAACTGGACAAGCAGGACCTGAGTCCAGGCAGACTGACTGAAGTCTTAGCCGCTGTGCTGAGTGCTTCCTCTATGGTGCCGGGCAAGATGGAACCAGCAGCTGGCACGCCCTTGCCCGGCCGGGACCCAGAGGTCCGGAAGCTGCTCTTGAGAGCCTGTCTGGAGGTTCTAGCAGGGAGTGCAGCTACTCGTATACCCTTGACTAAAGAATGGTCCTCTGTCAGGGAAGGTCGTCCTCCTAACTGAGCGTGCAGCTTTGGGAGGGACACACCTGGAGCACTGAGGGAGGACGGGGACGCCAGCCACCAGCCAGATCAGCTGAATCAACCCTGGCGATTGATGGGGTGACAGATGTCGCAGCCAGATTGCCCTCACATCCTGGAAGCTGCTCTTGGTGTCAGTCTGGAGTCATCACTCCCGAATCCTCTGTCTGGCTGCCAGTCTCCAGCTGTTTCTGTCAAGAACACCCTGGTCAAAGCCCTTCTGGATATTCGTGCCAGAAAATGACCTGTGTGCTGCAGACAGCCACGGGCTCTGTTCCCTGTCTCCCTCTCCAGCCCCTCCGCACGCCACGCTCCAGCAGCACTCCCTAAACAGGGAGGCTCACGCGGGCCGAGCCTGGAATGCTGCCCCTTCTACTGGCTAAAAGCCTGTCCTCCTTCAAGACCTACCTGCACCTCCTCTTTCAGGAAGCTCTCCTGGACTAGTCCCGTTCTGTTCCTTCTCATTGCAACCCTGACCCAAGCCCTCCAGATCTGCAGTTACTACACCAAGCTGCAATGTCTGATGCAACGTCAGTTAGCAGGTGAGGCTGACAAGTCTGGCCTCGCCACGTTATCAGTTTCCCAGAGAACGCCCTCTATCTCGCTGAGACAGGCTCCTAGAGGGACCTGCCACAGTGCCTGGCATTTAGTGGATGCTCAACATACACTTACTGAATGAATACACTAAAAATACTAACCTTAGTCACAATGTTTTTAGTTGTAGCATTTGCCAGTATATCAGTTTTCTTTTTCTTTTTTTTTTTTT
>VBSM01000361.1:4166055-4185758 GCA_008086735.1 Cheirogaleus medius | reverse complement strand
ATCCGCCCATCTCGGCCTCCCAGAGTGCTAGGATTACAGGCGTGAGCCACTGCGTAAAATGTTTCTTTTTTGAGACAGGGTCTCTTTCACCCAGGCTGGAGTGCAGTGGCACAATCATAGCTCACTGCAGCCTCAAACTCCTGGGCTCAAGCGATTCCTCTGCCTCAGCTTCCCAAAGTGCTGGGATTATGGAGAGAGCCAATGCACCCAGCCTCCCTTTACAATCTTATGCTGGCTGTGGCTTTCAATACCTTCTATATACTGAAAACTCCCAAATTCATTTCTCCAGCCCAGCTTCACTGACATCTCCATGTGGATGTTCAATGGTATTACAAACCTAACACATCCAAACTGAGCCCTTCACCTTCCCCCATGGTCTTTCCCAGCTCAGTAGCTGGGAAGGTGTTTTCTGTTTGCTGATGTTAGAGTCAGCAAATCTTGGTGCTTCGGTCTTTAGTAAATAAGCAGAACCTGATCACTTCTCACCACCTCCATTGCTACGACCCTGGTCCAAGCCAACATCATCTCTTGCCTGGATTATTGTAGTGGCCTCCTAACTGGCTTCTCTGCTTCCAGCTCCCAACCCACCGCCTTCTTTCCATACAGCAGTCAGAGTGATCCTTTTAAAATATAAGTCAGATTCTGCCCCTCCCGTGATCAAATCCCTCCCAGAGCTTCCCACATCAGAGAAAAAGCCCATTTTCACACTGTACAACTAGGTCTTCTGGAACTGGTGCCCCACTACGTTGCGTCCCTTCCAGTATACTATGCACCGGGCACTTGGCCTCCCCTGAACCCAGCAGGCCGCCCTGCCTCGAGGCCTTTTAGCTGCTGTTCTCCCTAGCTGAAGTTCTTCCCCAGTTACCTATCTCCCCAGCTCACTGCCTCACCTCCTTCAGGTCTCTCCTCAAATGTGACCATCTCCGTGAGGCCTCCCAGACACCCCTATTTAAAACCAGCCCAGCCTACCCTCGCGTACTTCCATCCCCCCTCCCCGCTTCAATTTTCTCCATAGCTTTCACCACTGCCTGGCATAGTGGACTTATCTTTTCCCATTTGCTTAGTGCTTGTCTCTTCCCAAAAGAATGTCAGCCCCATGAGCCAGAGATTTTTATCTGTCAGATTCACACTAATCTCAAGTCTTAGAGGAGTGACTGGCAGATAGTCATTGCTCAATAAATACTTGCTGAATAAATGGGCAACTTTTTATAATTGGAAAAAAGATGTCTGTTCACCATTTAGCCTGAAGCAGTCCTGTCCTCCGCAGGCTTCAGTTTTCCAGGGGCATCTGACCCTGTTCTGCAGACCATTCCAGATTGTTCAAAGGAAGAGCTCATCAAGGTTATAATAAATGGGTAGAAATGCAGTGGAGGGCAAAACAGAGTCCAGACACGGCTGGCTGAAGGGGCGTACTTGTGGTCCAGCCAGTTCTTTTGCTAATCTGCCATGTGACCTTGGGGGAGGTGGTTCTCTTTTGGGGAAGGCCTTTGCTTTCCCCATGGGGAGGGAGTGTCGGGTGCTTCTTTCCCCTTTTTGACTCTAAAACTCTCACTGAGCAGACCCCAAGAGCACTACCACTCAATGGAGGTAGGTGACTCAGAGTCCTTAGCTCAGTCTCAGGGTGGGGTGGGGAGGTGGTGACAAATCCTCAGGTGGCTTTAGAGCTCAGGGAGGAAGATAAGCCCAGTACCAGCAACTACTCACGTGAAAGGCTGTACACAATGAGGGAGGCGGGGAGGGCAGCTGAGTTACTGGGAGGAGGAAGTTGCCTCTGCTGGAAGCCTCAGGGAAGGTTCAAGGTAGAGGAGAGCTGGGTCACCAAGATAATCTTAAAAGTATAGAAAATACTTGAGTTCAGAGAAGAAAATAAAATCAAGGAAAGAGAAGACTTTTTACAATAAAGATTGAGGGGTAGGGTGTTCTGGGTAGGGGAACTGTAGGCTCCTAGGCTCAAGAGAGGGAGAAGGAGAGAGAAACAGGTCAGGGTGGAGGAAGCGGGAAAGGCTGGGGAAGCAGGTCTTAGCCAACTGCGCGGAGAAAACCTGCAACTCTGCTCGTGGAGCTCACCCAACTCCTGCTTCAGCCACGCGGCACACAGCATTTCTACGTGCCAGGCACTACTCTAAGCTCCTTAAGCACGTTAACTCACTTAGGCTTCGCAGGTGAACTATAAGGCAGATACCATTATCATCTTTCACAGATGGGAACATCGGAGCATGGAGAGTGAGGGAACTTCCAAGACGGCACAGGAGCCAGGTGCCAGCTGGCCATCAGGGCAGAGGCTCTCCGCCACCCACTTTACGGCTTCTTCCTTCCATCCCCCAGTTCCTCCGGTGCCAGGAAGTTCTTCCATATCCTGACCAATTGGACTCTCCCTCCAGCTAACTGCCATTCCCAGGCTTATGCTGCCTGGGCCCAGTCACCAAGTCTCGGCCTTCACCTTCTCCTCCCCAAACCCATCTTCTCTAGGTGAAATCTCTGTCACTGCAGCATTTTGTCATTTGACAGTTTGCCAACCCCCCTTCTTCCTTAGTTTATCACACTTTCTCAATGTGTAGTTCCTAAAACTCCCAATAATCAAGATGAAGTTAAAGTGTGAAATGATCTGTCCCACTTGTGGTCCACTAGGACTCCCAGGTGGGCCAGCCAGCACGTCAGGCCTCCCTGTGCTGCTTATGGAAATGGAAGGTGGCCCTTTAAATCTACCTCTTTCAAATGCTATCCTGTTGCCTTTGACCTGTTGTTAGAGTCCTTGGAGGTTTTCTAAGCCTGATCCTGTTTTCCAAAGGGCAGACAATCTCTTACTGCACACCATCTGTGAATCTGAGGAAAGAGTCTTCTACCTTTTCTCCCAAGTCAGTGAGGGGCTTCCCTCTAGCAGTTGTCTGTTTATCAACCTTTGAAGATAAGGCAGTTTAACAAGTCTGAAATCTGACGCCCAGCATCTCCCTCTGTATCTGGAGGTGCAAAGACAGTGGGATACAGCGGGGAGAGCACAGTGCTGGGTGCCATGACAAGTGCACCCCCAGCTGTCTTTACTATGCTGTGTGCCTCTGCACAACCTTCTGACTAACCTCTTCCCGTCTGTCGGATGGGAGTCACACTCGCCCGCCTTCCTTGGTGGCATGGCTTTGATGAGATGTTAAATGTGAAAGACATTTGTATTATACAATTTACACACCAAAATTTTATCTCTTAGGGGAAATATTTGTTTCTTCTTTTACTGCTTATCTGATTTTTCTAAATTCTCTTTTCTTTTATTTTTGAGACAGGGTCTTATTCTGTTGCCCAGGCTGGAGTGCAGTGGCATAACCATAGCTCACAGCAACCTCGAACTCCTGGGCTCAAGTGATCCTCCTGCCTCGGCCTCCCAAGAAGCTGGGACGGGGCCATGGGCAATAGACGTAACTGTAATATTTATACCCCCATAGTATGCTGAAATAAAAATAATAATAATAAAAAGAAGAAGCTGGGACTACAGGTGTGTGCCAACATGCCTGGCTAATTATTTTTTAATTTTTTGTAAAGATGGGGTCTTGCTATGTTGCCCAGGCTGGTCTTGAACTCCTGGCCTCAAGCAATCTTCCCACGTCAGCCTCCCAAAGTGCTAGAATTACAGGCATAAGCCACCATACCTGGCCTCTAAGTTTTCTATAATGAACATGTGCTATGTTTAGAAAGCAAATTTTTAAAATAAGATTTTAAAAGCATGATAAAAATAATTTTAGAGAAAAGATAAAGCAGAAAAAGTTGAAGAAGTTTATCTCAAGATGCAACATTCTGGCCCATCCATGCCACAAAATTCTCTACATATGCCCAGAGAACAGGTGGCACAGATGTGGTACCATGGCAGGATAGCCATGACACACAGAGAAAACAGCGAGTGACCGAGCTACTTATCTGCCACATGCCTATTTTGTTAAAAACATCAACAAAGAGCCGCACACGCTTGTCCAACAACAGAAACTACTGTGAATGAAAAATAGCCTGAGAACAAGAGGGAAGGGGAGAAATTGGCAGGAGATAAATATTTTTTACCTTTATACATGTCTGTAGCTTAAATTGTTTTTAAAACAAGCATCAGTGTCTTTTGTAACAAAGCTGAGTAGGAGAGGAGCTGGGAGTTTTGTAAAACTCCTTGCCTTTTCCCTAATAACAATTCTTGGATCTCATTTGAGTGAAAACAGCCCAGGAACTAAGGGCAAATACTAACACTGGGTGAGAGGCAAAGCTCTCCTGGTACTGAATCTCAAAGACGCTTTCAGTCTTGTTCTCTCTTTCCTTTCCAGTGTACCCCTAGCCGAGTGCTTTCTAAGGTCCCAGATAAGGGCCTACATAACAAATATCTGAAAAGCATCAAGACCCCAAGAGAGGAAAGGGAGAACCAGAGTGAAAGAACAAATACAACAAGAAGATTCAAATCTCAGGGAGCCCAGGAAGACTTTTTAAACATCTAAGCACCCTAGAGATTCAGAAAACTGGCCCATGTTGTCACCTCCCAATTCTCCTATCATTCTGACAGCAGCTTCTGGATTTTATGCTTGCATGACAGCCTGCAAGAGCTCTCAGTAAGAAAGCCGGCCAGGAATTGCAACCTCACTCCTCAGGACGCAAAGCCAGGAGTGTGTGGGACGAGATGGGGAAATGCCAGGACTGGAGTGACTTGGTGATGACGCCGGCGGAGTTCATTCAGAGAGTGGAAGGCCCCTCCTGTCAGGTCACGGTAAACTCCTAACCAGCTCAGCTCTCAGCCCCAACCGGCCGGAGGGAGAAGGGGTTCCCTTCAAAGAATCGAAGCCCTGCCTCTGCTCACCAGGTGTTACAACCAGCGCCGGTTGTGATGATCGGGAGTCTGTCTGTAAACACTGTTTCCCTCTGGGGTTCTCCCTCCCAAAGGAACCCCTGCTCCTGCCTACCTGGCAGCCAGAGCCCTGAGGACCTTCCCAAGATGCAGGGTCTGAGGCAGCCACGAGCCAATGGAAAAAGAACTTCCCAGAGTCCCCCCAGGGCCTACACAGCACAACCTGCTCCTTGCCAGGCTGCCTTGGCCCTGGTCCGGAATTTGGCCCCTTCCCTGGAGGCCTGCAGAGATGAACAGCACAGGAAGAGGCAGCTGGAACTTGAGGGAGCTGACTCGCAGCTCAGACTCCCTCAGCTCTACGGCAACAAGATAACATGACCTAGACAAAGAGCACCATCTTCTGATTCAGCCGAAGCCACTGTCTTCCTCTAAACAACTGCTCTAGGGAGGGGCACCAGGGCAGCATGAGGAACAGACACTAGGTCTTTCTACTCACCAAGTGCTCGGGTACTACTTGCCTTGGGGACTGCTGGTAACTGGGCAGGTGACGGTTGGCAGGCTTCTGGCGGGCCAGCTCTGGAATCACTGTCACAGGCCTCCTTTCCGGCTGCCTCCTCGGGAACCTCCACCCAAACCCTGGGGCGTCCTGAGCATGCAGGCGGTGTCTCCCCACCCACGGCAACCTGCTTGGCGAGGCTAAGCACACCTTTTCCCCATTAATGCTTCCTGTCACCCCCTCTCCCTCCAGGAACCAGGCAGGCTGAGGCAGAGCCTTCCTGCATCCGTCTGAACCGTCCCTGGGGTTCATAGGCCAACTGGGGATCCCGGGCACCAACCCTGAGTTAACATGAGTCAGGGCCAGGTACGTGCAGCCTGCACTTCCCTGTCTGGGCAGGTAGAGGCTGGAACGGTGCCAGTAGCTCACCCTTGTGACACAAGCACAAAAGCATTTGTTCCAAAGGTGGCCGAGGAGCGTCCAATAGCCCATCTCCCAACTACCTGAGGTGCCGGGCCCTCCTACAGGACAGCCTGCCACGCGCAGAGGAGGAACCCAGGGGAGAGAGGTGCCTCTCTCCCTCCTCTCACCCATCAGAGCCTACAAGCGTTGGTGTTCTGCTTGGTTCCGAGCACTAGTAAGTCCCTAGTGCCGGTACCACCGTGCTGATGACCAGCCACCTCTCAGGAGGCAGCCTGGCGTAGGGACGAGGGCAGGGCTTTGTTCCCAAACAGAAATGGGTCTGAATCCTAGCGCTACCACTCGCTAGCTGAGCAGCCCTAGGTAAACTGCTTCACTTCTCTGCGTGTCTACCTCCGTATAGGTGCACTCTCATGCAGCTCATCGGGATGAAGTCACCGGCCTATGGTCAGGAGGAGAGATGGCTGCAGAGTTCGGTCCCAAATCCTGGGATACTGGCTCCCAGAGCGTGTATGGCTTCACTAGGGTGTTTCTCAACAGCAGCTACGACTGACAGAGAAACAGTAGTCTTTTTAATAAAACGGCTGTCAAAAAGCCAGCAAAAAGTGACCTTTCCTTCTGAAAAGGTCACTTCCTTAATACAGCAGTAGCCTTCACAGTTGCCGCCTTAACCAGGCGAACAGAGTCAGCCTCACCTTTACAGGGCCAACCGGCACCAGGGTGCCTCCCGACAGATGCACGCAACAGGAAGTGCACATCATCCGTGTGGGTCCCGACAAACACGTAAACCCAAACCTAAGCACAGGAAATGACCCAGCAAATACGGAATGTGGACGACCCGTGAGCACTGTCAGGCAAAGGCAGCAAAATGTTAGCAGCCGGGATCTTACTGAAGGAAATACAGAAGGTCACCATATTATTCTTTTAACTCTTCTCTAGCTTTAACCTTTAAGAATAAATTTTAAATATTTGTGGTATTATACTAAAATCATTAAATAATTTTTATTTGACATTCATTTTATGTTAAGGAATTTCAACATTTTCTACTATCAGATGTCTATATCAGGTAGAGATCACTTTTACATGCTAATGAAACACATAATCTTGTCACAATATATTGGTCCATAATAATAATAATAATAAACCATGCATTTAATATCTTTTTTTTTCACAGAAATACCCCTGAAATTTTATCACAGAAAAATAATTCAGTTTATCATTATGGTTACTCCTTCTTATTTAAAAACTCATAAAGTGTTATTGAAGATACAGAATAACTTATGATTTCAGGAATTCCCAGAATTTCTATTCCTTGTTCCCGAATCCTTAAAAAGTGAATAGCTGTCGGGAATTTGGAAGCACTAGAGTCCTGACAGCCAAGCTTTGCTAGGACTCCCCATGGCAACCTTCCACCCGCCTCCAGCCAGAGAACCCTATTCAAATAAAAAATCATCTATGGGATTGACCTGGGCACTGACTCTGTGCAAAAGCACTTCCTACACCCCTATGGGGGAGAGGCGCCAAAAGGAATGAGACACAGCCTGCCCTTGAAGAGGACAAGTGTACAACAAATAACAACTGTGCGATGGAGAACACACAAGAGGTAGACGCTGCAGAGGAAGAAATATTTCCAACTCAGGAGCAGCAGAGACGATTCTGAAGTAGGTGTTAAGGCCCTTCTTTCAGCTGGGCCAGAAGACTGGGAAAGGCCTCCCAGGGCAGGCCAGGGAGAGACAGGCAAGACAGCAGAGAATGCGTCTGCTTCGGCTGCAACACCCGGTTCTCTGAAGAACAGATAATGGGCCAGCCAGGACATGGCTGACCTTGAACTTCTAGTTACTAAGGAGCATGGACTTAATTCTGAGGCCAGGGGGAGGGCAGAACCAAAGGGGTGCTTGGTTCCAATGACTGTAAGAGACTCACTAGGGGGCCTCAGAAATGACACAGTGAGAGAGGATAAGCGTCTGAAATCTCACCTCTCATCACTTCAAAACCCTGTACTCTGTTCACTCTGAACTTTCCAGCACACCAGGCTTTCTCCACCTCTGAACCTCAGCAGAGGCTGTTCTTTCCACCTGGGGCACCTCCCTCCCTTCTTCACCTGATTTACGCCTATCTCATCCTTCTAATCTCAGCCTAAATATTACTTCCTCAGACAAGCCTCCTGTAATGCGCTCCTAAAGTTCCTGTATTTCCCCACTCATAGCTCTTTTCATACTTTCTTGCTATTGTATTTTACTTATTTTTGGGATGTGCTACTTATTTATTTGCTTGCTTTATAATCGGGATAAAACATACTCACAGTTAGAGTGTGCAGTCTGCATTAATCTTAAGCATATATAGCTTCATGAATTCTTACACTTATATTACTACAAAACCATCACCCAGATGAAGACAGTAAACATTTGCAGCATTCCAGAAGGTTCCTTGTGTCCCTGCCCAGGCAATCCCCCAATGAGAGGTAACCACTCTTCCGACTTCCATCGCTATCAATTATTTAACAGGTTTGCCTGGCTGAAGTCTGAGAGCCCATGGGGAGCAGGCACCGAGTGGTACCTGCTCACCGCTGGCCCCCACAGTGCTGGGCACAGAGTGGGCATTTACAAGCCTGCTGACTGAATATCAGACCAGGGTGGTGGTGGAGGGAATGGAAGAGGCCTGGGGACACCAGCCTTTCACCACGTGTTCGCATCTCTATGCCCATGTTGCTCTCTGCCTGAAATGCCCTCCCCTTTTCCTTCGTCTCATTCCTACCTTCCCCTCTTTTTAAAAAAAGTTTGGCTTAAGTTCCATCCCCTTCTGGGAAGTTCTCCCCTTCCAGCACCCATGGCATCTGCCACCCTCTGCAGATATTGCCTCCCATGTTCTCTCAGGTAGACGTGTGTGCACATCTAGAGCCTGCTCCCCATTCTCAAAGGTGAGTCCCTGTTTTAAGTCTTCACTAAATCAGTACCAATCCCCTTCACTCCCTCATTGTTCACAGAGTATCATTTTTCTTTTCTTTTTCTTTTTTTGAGAGAGGGTCTTGTTCTGTTGCCCAGGCTGGAGTACAGTGGCAAATGGCGTCGTCATAGCTCACTGCAACCTCAAACCCATGGGCTCAAGAGACCTTCCTGCCTCAGCCTCTCAAGTAGCTGGGACTACAGGCATGTGCCACCACAACACCTGGCTAATTTTTAAAAATTTTGTAGAGATGGGGTCTCGCTATGTTGCCCAGGCTGGTCTTGAACTCCCAAGCAATACTCCCGCCTTGGCCTCCCAAAGTGCTAGGATTATAGGCATGAGCCACTGTGCCAAGCCTGTTCCCAGAAGATTCTGAGCTGTAAAAAATTTCTTCTGGTCTATCTTGCCCATGAAGCTATAAGGACCACACTGGAAAACAGCTGTGACAAGGTTTTATAAGCCACAGTCTACTTAACAAATCTAAGACATTTTAATGTCTAGTTACATGAGTGTTTGCTTAAAAATTATTGATTAAACTATACATGCATCGTGTGTACAAAAAAAAAAACTTTTAAAAAAAAGAATGCAGGCTCGTCGAGGTGGCTCACACCTGTAATCTCAGCACTTTGGAAGGTTGAGGAGGGAGGACTGCTTGAGGCCAGGCGTTTGAGGTTTCAGAGAGCTATGATCATGCCACTGCCCTCCAGCCTGTGTGACAGAGCAAGACCTTGTCTCTAAAATAAAAAGAATACAGTGGATCTGTATGTGCTGATACTGAAAGATTCCCAAGATCTATTTAAGTGAAAAAAGCTAGGTGTCAAAACAGTGTAGTGTGTTCCCACCGTCACAGGGGCAGGAGCAGGAGAGGATAAAATATTGATACTCATGGAAATTATAAAAGGACACAAAGGAAACCAATCACCTTCCCCTTCATCCCTGAGGAGTGGGGCTGGAGGAGTGCTGAGTCTAGTCGGTCCTTTTTGTCATATAGCTTTCTAATTTCTTTACATGTTATTGTATATCAATAACATTTTAACATAAAAATAAACTAAAATGAGGGGCTGTACTTGTACTGCCACCACAGTCCTCCCCAACTGCCTAAGTTCATCCGGAGGGTAAACTCTGGGCAGCCTCTGGAACCTGGCTGGGGCCCTAGAAGCCAGGCAGACAGTGCAGCAGGCCGGGAGGCAGAAATTCAGCACAAGTCAAAGCAGAACAATGAAAACAGCCTGTGAGCTCACCTAGAGCAACCGCCGGGCCCAGGCAGGAGCAACAGCTGATGCAATACCGCCTTTTGCTTGGCCCAAAGCCGGGAACTCAGAGCCTAGGCCTGTGGGCCCATGCTGCCCACCTGTTGTGTGACCCAAACTGATCCAGACTCCTGGCAAATATGCAAACCGAAGGTTGGGAGAAGCATCCCAAGGGAGAGGGCGAAAGGGACAAGGGCCTCTTGGGTGCTGCTGGTCTTCCCAGCACTAAGAGCACCACATAGCACAAGGCAGGGCTTCTTGGGGCCAGAAACAACCACGTGCTGGAAGGGGTGGGGGAAAGTCTGCGGCAACCTTTCTGCAAAGCCATGTCTGTCTCTCTCTCTCCCATCGACAGGGCAGCCCATTCTGAACCTGCACTCTTGACCCAGAGTTGACCTTCATGGTCAACCGACAAACTCCCATTGCCAAGTGAACAGTGAGGTAGATTCTGTTATCTTTCGGTTTATGTCTGGGTGGACTCTTGGCAAGGGTCTCAACCTTGAAGCTAACCCCTCATCCCCCAATATCCCTCGAGATCCAAATAATCCATGTACCAAATGAACCAAGTATTGTTCAAGTGCTAAATATCTCCCTGATGCACTGTCATCATTTCTTACCTGAATTACTGCCATAGTCTCTAGGAGGCCCCCTGCTCCACTCTTTGCCCCCTTCCCAGTCTGCAGCCAGACTGATCTTTCTAGATCACAAACCTGATCATATTTATTCCCTACTTAGAACTCTTCAAAAATTCCTTGCTACTGTCACAAAAAACCCCAAACTCCTGATGGTACAAGGTGCATCTTGATCCAGGCTCTGCCTCTCTCTCTAGCCTTCCCTCCCCCGACTCTCCCAGGTCAAATGCGCCTTGCTGCCCACACACAGCCCCAGGCCTTGGCCCTGCCCTCCACCCAGCCCCCTTCCTCCTCTGGCCAGGTCCATTCTGCCCTTGAGGCAGCCCCTCCTTTGGGAAGGAAGGCTTCCCTGCTCAGGGGCGGCCAGCTGGGTTGGCCAGGCTCTGTGCCTCCAGCTTCTCAGCTGCAAATGGGGCCCTCCCACTGCCTGACAGGGCATGACACCCTGAACGTGAAGGGCCTTGAAAACTGTCAAGAGCTATACAAACATAAAGTACTGTAACAGCTACCGGCAAAACACTGCCTTCTTCTCCCCTTTCAGAGGTTCCTGCCACCTCCCCTCGCCCACCAATATAAGAGGCCCTTGGCTGCTGCCCTGGTCCCTTCATCTCACCGCTATCAACCACCTTCCCAAAGCCCTCTCCTCTGTGGGCTCCGCACCCTGCTGCTTGCTCTTCCTTCCCCCGTCAAATGATGATCCCCGCAGCCATGTCCCCTTCCCTGTTTTGTCCTTGGCTGGCTTTCCTGCTCACTGCACATCCACCCACAGATGACTTTACATACTGCAACTGCATCTGGCGTCACTGTCCCGGGCCTCTCTCCTGCTGATTGACCAAATACCACAGAGGCCTCACGGGGACCTCATGATGTGTCCAAAACACAATCAGCTATTCATGCCAGGCCAAGACAGCCCTGACTCTCGTGCCCAGCACAGGGTCTGGCAGGTGGCACACGCTCGGTTTGTGCTTGCTGAACTGATCACCATGTGCTTCTTTCCTCTCCTGCCACCCCCACCTGCTCTGCCTCCAGTGCTCCCAGTCCATGGTCACCATCAGCCAGTCACACAGGCCGAAGTCTGACACCAGCGGGTCCTCCCTCACACTCACTTACCCAGGCTTCCTTTTCCCTGACCTTGCCTTGGTCCCGACTCATGCCCACCCACCCCTCACCTGGACCTGCCTCTAGACACTCCTTGCTCCATTCCAGCCAGCCCACTCCTGCCAGTGACATTCCTCAGCCCAGACATGCTCATGCCCCTGCCCACAAGCCCAACTCCTTCACGTGGCGTCCAGGGCCTTACACATTCTGGCCCCAACACAGGGGTACACATGTTTACCCACTGCCCAGCGGGTAAAAGTGGTGGTAACAGCAGCACCTACCAGTGGCTCTCACGTGCCTCTCAATCCCCACAACAACCCCGTCAGGGAGGACACCAGATCAAAACCTGACGGATCAGGAAACTGAGGACAGGAGAGAAACCTGCCAGGGCCACAGTCCAAGCTCATAAGGAGTGTACTGTGCCAGAACTGACCATCTTTTAATCCGTCAGTCTTCTCTGAAACATTCTAAACCCTCAGGGGCTAAAATACGCCTTTTTAAACACCCTCTGCAGCAGGCTTCCCGTTGCCCCTCTGACGTCCCAAAGGAAAGCAATGGATGTTCCTGGGATCAAAATGAAGGATAATGTGAGTCACCCAAATTTTTCCTAGAATTTCCTTTGAGTTCCAAGAAAGAACATCAATGTTTAATGGTCAATAAATTTTATAATATGTAGAAGTTATATTTTTCACGTATGATTAACACTATAGCACACCAATACTCCTGATTAATCAACGTGGATAAAACATTTATACCCATTTTATGGGACCTAGAGAAAGATTTTACTGTTCTAAAAGCGTGGCACATCCACTTCCACTTCCTTATAAAAACAAAAAAAGTAAAAAAATGTAAAAAATTAAATTTATTTAAAAATATATATATATAAAAGCATAGCACAGGTGATGCCAAATGCCTGGTTAGAACGCCTCTCCTGGTGACCACCCCATTCCTGGAGCAAAGTCTCCTCACAGTGCCACGGCATGTCCAGGAACAGGATGCTTCCTTGCCACCGGCCTCTGGTGGCCTTACTGGCCTGGAACTTGGCTCTGCAAATAGATGGCTCCCATCCCAGAAGTTCCCACTAAGCCACCTACTTCCTGTTCCTACTTCCTCAGGTTCTAGGGGCTGTTGCTGAGGTCAGAATGGAAGGGCAAAAACAAACTCCTACAACAATGATGACGATAATGACAAAAGGGAGAGCCCAGAAGAGGGGACCCAGAGGAACTAAACCGTAGAGAACATCTGACAAACTCCGAAGGCTGCTCTGATGCCCCCTGGCGGGTGTGAGAGGCACCTTCCTCATGCCTTTCTCCTCTACCCCTGGTCCTCTACCATCCTCACTCTGCACTGTCCTTGTTTACTTATTTATGTCTTCCTTCTGGAACGGGGGCACCGTGACTGTTCCTAATAACTATTAGACTGTAGATGCTAAACTAATGCTGAATGAATGGTGGCAGACCCTGCTAACTGTTTATCCAATATCCATTCTCCTCTTCTTTCTTTCCTTTTTTTAAAGACTAGACAAGTGAAACAGTGGGAGTGAATAAGGAACAAAGAAATCTGAAACTGGTTGTGATCAATTAGTCGTAAATACCATTGCACTTGGACTAGCCTACCCCCTTCTTTCTTAGTGACAGAATCCCAATTCTATTTCAGGTGGCAATGTGACCACCTAAAAGACTTTCTTAGCCTCCCTTGCAACTAAGAGAAGCCAATGAGGGGGAAGTTGAAGCTATTGGGTGGGACTTGCAGGAAAGCTCCCTAGAGGGAGCATAGCATGTGTCCTTTCTGCCTTTCCTCCCTTCCCCCTGCTTTCTTCCTAGAAAGCCGACACGATGGCTGGAGCTCCCACAGCTATCTCAGACCGTGATGCAACCTTGGCGTAGGAAGCCCTGTGCTAAGGATGGCGGAGCACAGAGACCAGCCCTAGACTGTCTCCGCCAGATTTCTTTTCATGATAGACAGTAAACGTCTACTGGTTTATAAGCCAGTGCTACTTCTGGTCTAGCTGTCAAATGTAATCCCTAAATCATTAAAAAATAAACCAATTAAATTTTGTTTTCTTAAATTACTCATCGTTTGACCTACAGTTCACAAGGCCAATCACTACCTCTAACCTCTGGTCCTTGTAACGTAATGATACTTTGCCCCTAATTACTGTTCACTGGGAGGTCAGGAGGATGGAAGGACATAAGCAATGGAAGGAAGAGGTTGTTCCAGGTGGAGCAGGGGAGCCTGGAAAGAAGGTAAGGGACAGAGGCAGGAGTGAGAGCAGGAAAAGGGGGGCAGGAAAGGGCGGAGATGAGGGGGGAGTACAGGTAGGAAGAGAGGGCAAAAGACTGGAGCAAAGGAGAGTGGGGGCGAGGGGCAGGCAGAGACCATGGAGAGACGGCGTGGGGGAGATGGGACAGGGAGTGGCGCAGAAGCGTGCAGCCGCGACAGTCACTGCCATCATTTCGAGGACACTGGCTGCAGGCTGGGCATCAAGCACGGGGCACACCACACATACTCTCCCTGGTGCTCGCCCTCCTGAGGTAAGTATTACCATGACCATTTTACAAATGAGGTAGCTCATGCTCTGAGATATAAGTAACTTTCCCCAGTCACAGAAAGTGGCAGAGGCAGAAGAGTTTCTTCAAGTCTCCTTAAAAGAGAGGTGAGACATCATCCTTCTGTCTTTCTTTCTCTAATAACCTATTGCCTGGAATGTGGTATGATAGCTGGACCCATGGTAACCTTTTGGACTATGAGAACAGCAGCCACACCCTAAGAATGGCAGAGCAGGGAACTGGAAGGAGCCTGGGTTGTTCACGACCTAGGAGATTTTCTACAGCTGCCTGGGACTGAAACTACCTAACTCAGTTGGAATCCTCACCCACAAATCCACCCACAACTGCTTTAGATCTTAATTTGCTATATTTCCCTCCAATCTTCAGTAACAGATTCCAAGACACATTCCCAGAGATTCTGATTCAATAGTCACCTTGAAATATATTTTCCTAGAAAAACAGAAAGTCAGACTCACTGAAAAGGCAAGGAAAACATCTGAGATTCCATAGGACAAACCCTGATACTTCAAAAGCACCAACTGCTGGTGACTTGCCCCTAGCAGACCTTAGAGATCAGCATATGACACTGTAAAGTTAATGTCATCATTATTTTGAGAAATGGAAGAAAGGAGAAGTTCATAAAGACTGAGAGAGCACATTTGGGGCCATTCCTCAGAAACAGATAAAAGGTGGTCTTAGTAATTTTAGATCAATCTGTAACAGTGCTAGCAAGTCATCCAAGTATTGAATAAAAATCAACCAACAGTCCAAGCCTCAGAAAGAGTATACTCCTTTTGAGCAAAAACACTAGGAACAAAGGGATAGATTTGCACACAGTAACATCACACAGAATTGCTGTCATGTACCACTGGCTGCGGCTTCCCGTGTGCCAGGAATTCTCCCCAACTAGACTGCAAGCTCTCCTTTCTAAGAAGAGGGACTGTGTCGTTACTATTTCAGTATCTTCAGCAATAGCACTCAGCACAGTCCTGAACACAGGTGCTTAATACATGAGCACAGACATCAGGAAGGAACTAACAGGCTTCATGTGTGTTGGTCAAAGCTGTCTACCAAACCCTACCCCTGTGCTTACCTCTGAGTTCAGGCTGATTCCTGAAATTCTAGCCAAGGGGACTGAGAGTCGGTGCTATCACTGTTCATCACTCCCATGAAACTGCTGTCTCATGCACACTCTGGGGATGCTGAAAGGCTCAATTCCTTTCTCTTCTGAGAATATTCCTGTGATAGTCCCAAGAGTCCAGAGAGTTCAGGTGAAGCTAAGCAGGATGACACGGGCTGCTTAGCTCTGCCCGGGGCCTATCCTATCCACCCTTTTTAGTTGTTTAAGTCTCAGTGGGGAAGAAACCTTAACAGGGTTGGAAGCAGTGGGTGACACTCAGCTCTAGACACCAGGTAGTCAGCTTTCACACCTGTTGTCCTTAGAGGCCCCTTGGCATGCAGAATCACCTACTCCTAAAGCAACTGTCCCTTTCAGAAGTATAGTCTTATTCTAAAATTAAAGATTCTAGGGCCCACTAGGGATCATAATTAGTTTATATTCCTCCACCTGGCACTCAGAGAAGCCAAGTGTGGGGATGGAATGTGAGGCATGCATTCTTAAGGCTGGACACCACTTTAATTTGCAAGGTTTAGTGGCCTTTTCTGGCCACTGGCTTGCTTTTAGTTTTTGGCACTCTCAGCTAGACTAAGAATTGTTATCTGGTGTCCCAGCCACACGGATTGACACCTCCATTAACCTAGCACAAAACTCGCCAAAACACCAAACTTTCCGGCTGTCACTCCCCACATGTGTCCCATACCACTCCCAGTCCTTGCCTTTATTCAACCAGAGAAATGCAATGCAATCCAACTCAACCCACAACACTGAGTGGCCAGCAAATGACAGGCAGAATGCTAGGAGCTTCAAGCACCAAGAAAAACTAGACCCTGCTCTCAAGGGGCTCAGAGTCTGCTAAAGAAAGGAGACATGTAAACAAGCAGCGGCAGACAGTGATAATTACTACACACTGAGACCCCGCGCACAGAAAGAGGAAAGGCTGCTCTGTTGGGAGGGATCAAGCAAAGAAGAAGGGGAGACCAGCACTTCCAGGGAAGGACAAGCACTGCAGAGGCCCAGGAGGGTGGCCTGCTGGAGACCACAACCACAAAGGGAGCCAACAGGGATCGGGCTTGCTATACGCCAGATGCTGCCATTTTATAGACGAGAGAACTGAATCGCAGAGGGGATAAGCAATTTGTCCAAAATCATATTACAAAAGGACAGGTTCCAAACCAACATCATAGTACATGGTATGCAAATAGTTCAGTTTGCTGAAGTGTAAAATTTAAGAGCTAAGTTTACAAAGGAGAGGTAGATGGGCTGGATCATGAAGGGTTTCATGCTAAGAATTTGAACTTGAACTTTCAGCAGGATACTGGAGTGAATTAATGTGAAAGAACTTCCCCTTCCCACTACAGTCACATGGAAATGCTAGATAACATAAACCAAATGTGAGGTTGACTGGGGTCAGAAAAAAGAAAAACAACCAAAAAAAACACCAAATGATGTATCCTTAGACATACAGCCAAATTTGAAAGAGAAATGCCTTATTTGCCAGAAATGACAAGAACTGAAACATGAACAGTGAGTGGAACTGACACCACAATGACCTATGGACTTTTGTACCCACATATTAAGTGGTTTAATGCCTGGCTGTAGCTTTGAGACCCAGTATGAAGATGAGATCCGCAAAGGGCTGCTCAGTCTAAGGAAGCAAGAAGCTATTTCTCCAAGGCTCTATGGAGGGTGGGTGGGGTGGGAGGTCACCCTTTCTTAAACTACTAAGCTAGCCCTACCTAAGGCTATGACTCTGAATTCACACTAGAGTGGTGAAGGGGTGCCAAACTAAAAAATGAACATAAAACCTGGGCCAAGACCACTGAAACACTTATGCCCCGTCAGAAGCAAACAAATTGCTCTGAGGTACATACACTTTCACAACCCAGCACACGGGACTCACCGAGACAAACCAAATCCCTCTTGAAGATGAGCTTACAACCCAAAGTTAGAAACCACACAAGGAAATAAGCCACCAAGAGGGACAAGCATTAGATGCAAAAAGAGAAGTATCATCCCAAGAATTAGATATAACAAGATAATCTCAAAGAGTCTATAAAATAAGATCATTTGGATGATTAAAGAGATAAAGAAGCACAGAAAGAACAAATATAGAGACTTGGGTGGTAGAATGGTCAACATACGTCTAAAAGTAACTCCAGAGGCCAGAGAGAGCCAAAGAGGTAATAGCTGAGTATTTTCCAGAATTTAAAAAAGAATTAGGCAGGGGTGGCTCACACCTGTAATCCTAGCACTCTGGGAGGCCAAGGTGGGAGGATCGCTCAAAATCAGGCATTTGAAACCAGCCTGAGCAAGAGTGAGACCCTGTCTCTACTAAAAATAGAAAGAAATTAATTGGCCAACTAAAAATACATAGAAAAAATTAGCCGGGCATGGTGGCACATGCCTGTAGTCCCAGCTACTCAGGAGGCTGAGGCAGAAGGATTGCTTGAGCCCAGGAGTTTGAGGTTGCTGTGAACTAGGCCGACGCCATGGCACTCTAGCCCAGGCAAAAGAGTGAGACTCTGACTCAAATAAATAAATAAGAATTAAATGTAAGAGGTTAATACTAGGGGAAGCTGAGTAAAGGGATATAGAAACTCTTTAAATCTAAATTTATCTAAAATCATATTAGAATAAAGGTTTTTTTTTTTTTACACAAATGAGTCTTCAGTTAGAAGTAGCACACCAAATCCTGTGCAAGAAAATGAAAAACAAATCCACACTTACTTTCAAATGGTTCTAAACAAAAGTATATAGAGATAAAGAAATATATTAAATGAATGCAATTAAGGAGAATACAGATGTTCATTGTATTTTCTATTTTCACATTTTCCCTAAGTTTGGCATTTTTCAAAGTAAAAAGATGGGAGGAAAGTGAAAATGTTGGAGTAAGAACAGAAATAAAATGTATAATTGTCAAATGAGCAAAGGGAATAAAGAAAAATCAATCAATCCAATAAAGGAAGGAGGAGAAAAATAGGCAAAAAGGAAGATATATGGTAAGTATTATACTAAAAACATAATACAATAATATATTTAAGTCAAATTCTAAAAACGTAATTAAGACAGATTGTCAGATTTGATTTAAGATTTTAAAATCCAGCCACATTCCATTTATGAAAGAAACTCCTAAACATGACGACAGAGAAAGGCTGCAAACAGGAGGCGAGTAACAGGCTGAGACAGCACCATGGCATTAGACTCTGAGGCAAAAGCAGTGGCAATATTAAGGAGGAAAAATGAACAAGACTTGGAGACTGATTAAAAGAGGCACTGGAGAGGAGAGAAATAGAGGGTAACTGTCAGGTGGCCAGGAAACGGGGACACTCCCATTAAGGTGGGGACTGTGGGAAGAAGAGCAGATTTGGCAGGAAAATAAAAGGGGTCGTGGGGGGGGCATGTTGACAACAGCCTCAGGAGTTCTGGAGACCCCTAGGCGAAAATGTCCCATAAGTATAATAGTTACAGTCACCAGGTCAGTGGGTTAGTCCTGGGTTTTCCAGAGAAGATTCTTAACAACACTCAATATGAAGAATGTACATAATTTTTTTTTTTTCTAAAACAAAAAATCCAAAAAGCAACCAGACCCCAAAACCCCAGCCCCAGGACTAACGATGATCTTAGCAGTAAATCTGTGATTCCCATCTATGCCTGGCCCACCTAAGTCCCGTTTCTGCTGGGTGGCGTGAGAGGTGGTGACAGACTCCGAGAGTGGCAGTGCCTCAGGCTGGAGCCACTCCAGGGGCGTGCACAGAGTGGAAACCTCTCTGGAAGCAGCAAGCCCGGAGTCTGCGCAGCCATAGGAGAGCAGACTCAGCAGCAGCAGAGTCAGGTGCCAGAGGTTCGCTACCAGCATGCAGACCACGTCCACCGCTGAATCCCGAGGCTCAATTCACGTAATCAGTACCCAGTGCCCGATCTTGACCTCAGGAAACACACAGTAGAGTGAAGGATATGATAACACCAGAAAGACTAGGACACGCCCCGCATGAGAAAAACCAAGAGCCATGGAGTCCAAAGAACAGAAAGCTCCCCTGTGCAGTGTAAGGACAGAATCATGATGTCATGGAGGAGGCAACACGGGAAATATTCTTTCTCTATGTCTCCTTGTTACACAATTCCAGGGGTACCACGTCGCCTGCAGCTGTATGCCCAGTGGCTCAAGACATCAGTGTACTTACCACTCTTCACAGTGGACGCTGGTCACTTATAATACTGACATCTAATATTTATTAAGTGGTTACAAAGAGTAAGGCATGTGTTGAATGTTTTATGGGCATTCTTTCATTTAATTTTCTCAATTGCCCTATAAGGTATTGCTATAGTTTGAATGTTGTGCCCCTCCAAAATTCATGTTAAAACTTTTTCATTCATTCATTCATTCATTCATTCAT
>VBSM01000361.1:4143806-4154775 GCA_008086735.1 Cheirogaleus medius | reverse complement strand
AAAAAAAAAAAAAAAAAAAAAAAAAAAAAAAAGAAAGAAAAATGGGAAAGGCAAGTCCAAAATGGAATGCTAAATAATATCCTATTATTGAAATAAAGAAAAAATAACTCAGTGAGTGCCTCCTCAGTGCCTTTCCATGTATGAGTTTATTTAATCCTCAGGGCTGTAGGGCCTACAGTTATTACCCCCATGTAGGGGTAAAGTGACTTGCCAAGGCCACTCAGCCAGAAACTGTCAGAGCCAGAATTTAGTCCCACACAGCCTGGCTCTTAACCACTACTCCATATTCCCTCGAAGTTCTCACCCTCAGAAACAGGTAGGGAGCCAGAGTCACAAAGAGTGCCACAGGCTATTTTTTGCTCTGCTCCAGTGGAAAGCTCATTCCCTTCGGAGAAGCCAAAGAAATGAGGAGCGTAGCTGTCTCTGTCTTGGCTGCCCTACCAGCCTCTGGCTACCAGAGCTCTGGGATCCCCAGGGTCTACGGCTGGCCTGAGGAGAAGCCAGCAAGGCAGGCAGGTGGGCCCAGTCCCCAGAGACCAGGCAAGGCCTCCACTGAGATGCCACCTATGTCTGCCTCTTCTGATTCCCAATGCCATCCCTGCACCCTAGCCCCTGCCACCAAGCCAGGAAATGGGAACCAAAATAGAAAAGGCTCTCTAAAAATAAACCAAGGATGACATGGTACGAGAAAGGAGAAAAACATGCCACTTCTGGTTTGGGCACAGTGGGTACTGCCGGTCTGTGTAGGGCCCATGTTCCAACAGGACAGGTACCAAAAGAGCCCCGATTCCCTTTCGGCCTCTGCTCACAAGCCTCCAGATGCACACTTGCCCACACCTCATTCACACATGCCTGGAAAGCCCAGGCTGAGGCGACATCGGCAGGAAGAGCAGTTACTAAACTGAGCACAGGGACTCCAAAGGGCTCAAACTCCAGTTCCGCCACTTGGTAGCTGTGTGACTTGAATGGGCTGTTTAACCTCTCTGATCCTGCTCCTCGTCTATAAAATCCGAATAACAATACCTACATCAGGCTGGGGTGGGGATGGGCGAGCTCATTCTTCGGGCAGCACTGGCCCAAGGGAGAATCTGAATAAAGGCCAATTTCCCTCCCCTTCTTCTCTCCCTAGGTGCACATCTGGGCCAACTTCTTCCCCTTTCACTTCACCAGACTAAAAGCTGCTGATTAATCACTTAGAGCAGAGATTATTTTTTTCTCCTAACGAGTTCCACCCACTCTACATGTCTGGCCCACACTTTGGCTGGTTAGTTTCTTGTGGTTCTAGGGGGCTGCTCACTACCTTGAAGCAGATCCAGGAAGCCACCTCGCATGGCCATTCTCAGGGCCTCCTCTGCCCACTGACCTGAAATGAGACTCTGCAAGAGGCCCCAGGGCCTGCCAAAATTTTGCTTCTGTTCAGTGACCAACAAGAGACTCTGCTACTCTCTGAAGCCCACACCAGTCTGGCCAGTTAAGCAGGTACTTTCCAAACTGGAACAGTTAGATTCAGCCAGCCATCCCTCCTAGGAGGCCCTGCTATTTGGTGAGCAAAGATATGGGCTTTAATCACTTGGGTTCAAATCCCAGTTCTGCCTTTTATTAGCTGTGCAACTTTAGGCAAATTTCCTAACCAGTCTGAGCCTTGGAATCCTCATCTGTAAAAGGGATACAATGATTCCTAGCTCTTAGGGTTGTAGTGTGGATTAGACAGTGATGGATGTAAAGTGATTAGCAAAGTATCAACATATGCAACACATGGAAGCCATACTGTACTCAGTTAGGGTATCCACAGGCTCTGCAATGGAAGCGGATTAGACACAGGTAGGGACCCAAGTCAGCCAGCTCTTGAACTCAGTCCAATAGCAAAGCCTGGAATGTAAGCAACAACTCCACCATATATCCCATGGGAGGTTCCGAGCCTTACCCAGACACTCAGGGAAGGAAGGATGAAGGAGGCAATGAGAAAGGCTCTGCCAAAGCCAAAAATCTCAATTTTCTACATTGAGTATAAAAAAGGGAAGAGCAACAACTGTGAAAGGGTCCTTAAGTGACATGCTGGCTTAAGTTTCCTTCTATAGATGCCTGACTGTTCCCCCATGAAATGGCTTCCCAGACAGGGCTCTCGTGTAGGCCAGTGCCAGGGCCACTCTGTGGGAAAAAGGCCACTTAGGCTGGCCAGCTAGTCATCCTTCCACCTGGCAAGTGCTGAGTGAGCACCTCTGTGCAAAGCACTTGAGGGCTCTATCGAGGAGCCAATGTCTGGAGAGGTGGTCTTTGATCATGACTGATGAACATGCACCAGAACTGAGGATGTGACTGTGCTTTGAAGGCTGCTCCCTGGCAACTCAACAAGGTCCTGACTCACTACGAACGCCAGGTGGATGGAGCCTTTCTCTTGCACGGTGAAAGCAGAAAGGAGGGCAAAGTGCAGGCTGTGATTCCACAGAGAAAAAGCAGCACACAGGCAGGAGCTCAGGGAGTGCTAGAACCAGCTCAGGAAAAGCACTCCTCAGCTGTCTACAGCGTGCCCAAGGCGGAGGTGCAAAAATGAATCAAACACAGATGATCCTGACAGGGAGAAAACCAGACTGCCGTAGGCTTGCAGGGGACAGGGGCAGGCCTTGGCTTGAGTGCAGATATGCCTACTGAGTCAGGGAATGAACTAGAAAACAGATTAAACGTTTTAAAGGTGGTACACTGCAAGGACATGGAAGGCAAATTGTGGCTATATGTTGTAAATACACTGTAGTGTTAAGTTGCCAAAAGGAAAAGTCCTAAGAATTACATGCTGCAAGAGAATATAAACAGGGCTGGATTGACGCAATTTTGATAGGACGCAGTCTGCAATTTGAGAATTTGTTTACCTAGTGATTTTCACTTGGGAGCTAGAAATCATTATTGGTCAATTTATTATCAAATATCTTTTATTTTTCAATGATAATCTATTTGGCCCCACTATTTAAAGTAGATGCTGGGCAGAGTCACCATAGGGATATAAAATAAGGGACACAGGCACAGATTTAATCTGTGGAGACAATTTGTACCCTGGCCCTCAGATGATGACAGAGGTTACTGACAGGCTAGCATTTTGGAGAGTTGCCAGAGCACCAGAACTGTCCTGAGTCTCTGCCCAGGGACAGAGTGACTCTTCAACCTGGGCTTACTTGACCTTCTGGGATCTGATTCTTAGAAACTCAAGCAACACTGTAAGGACCAGAGATGGGAGAGGGGCTGCACCAGCTACAGGCAGGGGGTTTCATCTCTGGAGACAGCAAGGATAAGCATGAAGGAAGACCAGAGTCCTGAGGCTGCTTGGGGCTGGGGGGAGGGGCTGTGAGTGCGAGGGCCCAGGAGACAGCCCCGGCCCCCAGGCTGAGTGCTGGGGAAGATGGCAGACTCCGGTGCTGCTCCTGGGAGGGAAGGGCAAGGCGGTGAGGGGCTCAGAAAGCATTTCAGGTGAGCAACTGCGGGACCCACGCCGGGCAGACCAGGCGGGTGCAGTGGACAGCGGCAGGCTCAGGGGCCTGGCTCTACCTCACGGCTGGGGATGATGGAGGGTAGGACTCCCAGAAACCATCCCAGCACTGCCTGGGGACAGTGCACTTCTGGCACACAGCCCCGCACCAACTCTAACAGTAGAACTGCTTCTATTATTCAGAAAAAGGAGGCTGCGCTTTTTTTCCCCTCTTCTAGTATTTTTAATTGGCTATGTTTACCTACTGATATTCCCTAGGTATGATGTGACAAATATTCTACAGAAAGCAACCGAGAAACACAGGCATAAAAACCAAGAGGTGCTGTGAGGCGGGAGGAAGAAAGGGCCAAGCGCAGTACCGGATTTTATAGTACCTAAGGCCCCATCACACCTCTCACTCCTGTCCTCCTCCCGCCCTCTGCTCCAGCCACACTGTCCAGCCTGGACAGCCTGCCTGTCCCTCAAGCACCCCAGCTGTGTTCCACCTCAGGGCCTTTGTACCTGCTGTCCCTCGGCCTGTAAGATTCTTCCCACTCATGGCTCACTCTCCTCCTTCGACTTAAACATCACCTTCTCACTGAAGGCTTCTCCTGGCCCTCCATTTAAAAACGCCACTGCCCCCCTTTCCTGCATTATTTTTCTATAGAGCATTTATCACCATCTCACATGCTATTTTCCTGATTTTACTCCCTCCCCTTCTCTCCATCTCAACTACCAGGAGGGCAGGAGATGTTTTTTACCTGCTTTGTTTAACCCTTTACCCCCAGTGCCTAGGAACAGTGCCTAGCACATAGGAGGCACTGAAAAATATCTGTTGAATGAAGGGAAGGAAGAGTAGAGGAGATGATGAAATTGGAATCACCTTTTAACTAATTCTGGAACCCCAACAGTCTGAAAGAAGCTCTTTATTACTGATCTGATTGAAGGTGTGAGGAGAGTTCCAAAAGCAAGGATCAGATACTCAGTATCTTTGATCCCAAAGATTACAGTCCATACGCTTCCCCAAAGTGCAGATTGTCTTAAATATTAATTTGGAAAAAGGTTGGGCCTGTACTCTCCTAGCGCCATGAAAGGGATTCCTTAAAATGAGAAGAGATCAGCCAAGTCGCCACCTGTACCTGGAGGCAGATAAGCCCTGTGTTAGCTTCATGACATAACAAATTATCACAAATTTAGTGGCTAAAAACAAAACACATTTATTACTCTTATAGTTCTGGAGGTCAGATATCTGAAATGAGTTTCATTGGGCCAAAATCACGTTGGCAGAGCTGCACGTTCTCCAGAGGTTCTATGGGAGAATCGTTTCCTTGCCATTTCCAGCTTCTAGAGCTGCATTCCTTGCATTTTTTGGCCTCTTCCTCCACATTCAAAGCCAGCAGAGTAGCATCTTGCTGCAGTAGTCACATTGCTTCTTTCTTCTGTGTCTCATCTCTGCCTCCCCTTACAAGGATACTTGTGATTGCATTTAGGGCCCACCCATATAATCCAGGCTAATCTCCCCATCTCAAGATCATTAACTTAATCACATCTGCAAAGTCCATTTTGTCATACATGATCATATCTACAGGTTATGGCCTATGTATCTTTGAGGGCCAGTATTTAGCTTACTGCCAAAGAAGCAAATTCCAAAAAGTTTGGAAGAAACACAATTCAGGCCAGGTGTGGGGCTCATACCTATAATCCTAGCACTCTGGGAGGCCAAGGTGGGAGGACTGTTTGAGGTCAGGAGTTAGAGACCAACCTGAGCAAAAGTGAGACCCCATCTCTACTAAAAAATAGAAAAAACATTAGCCATGTGATTAAAAATAGAAAAAATAAGCTGGGCGTGGTGGCACACGCCTATAGTCCCAGCTACTCCAGCTACTCGGGAGGCTAAGGCAGGAGGATGGCTTGAGCCCAGGAGTTTGAGGTTGCTGTATGCTAGGCTGACACCATGGCACTCTAGCCCGGGCAACAGAACAAGACTCTATCTCAAAAAAAAAAAGAAAAAAAAAAAAAGAAAAAGAAACAGTTCAGATACCTGGTCCAAGTGAAAGAAGTGTCAGATCAGGAGGCTCAGTAACACCCCCAGGCCAAGGTCTTTCTTCCGCTGTAATTGCTTGCTATTTAAGCAAGTGGTGGAGAATCAAGTTTATGGAACTGAGCATTTTGGCCCTTGCGAGGCCTCCTTGGAAGGGAAGGGCAGTTTTCTCTTCTCCAACCTGAAGCCCCCAATGGAACGCTGAGGACTACTACATTCCAGGATGTGCGTGCTGAGGGTCAAGAGGAATGGATCACAGCCTTTGACCTGTCCTGAAGGCTTTTACAGAAGAGGGAGCTACAAAGAAGTGGGTGAGCCAGACACACAAGCTCTAGATCAGGATGGCAAAGAAGCTTTCTCTCATGAGCACTGCATCTGAGCTTGGAGAGGAAGACTGCTGTGACCAGAGTGCCATGACCACCATGTTGGACACCAGGAATGGGCAGGTTAATGGTGATCCATGTGCTCTTGCCAACTGTAATCCACATGGCATCTCTGGGCGCTAGAGGAAGGTGGCTCCTACACAGACACTAAGTGACTTGGAGAAGCATACCCTGAGAAACACAACCACTCAGGAGATAGCTTTATGCCTTGGACACTGCCCTTCTGTTGTGTGGACATCATATGGTTTCTTAGTTGGAACATGCTGCTAATTGTAAGATTTTTACTCCTCCTCAAGGCCCTCGATGGCCCAGTGATGTGACTGAGGAGGGTAAACTTCCAATGTAAGAACTATATGCTCATTTTACCTGGTTTAAAGATGTAATCGATGTTCACCAGTGGACCCAGGTGACCAGCAATATTTGTTGTGGAAATGATAGAGCAGTGGTTCCTAACCAGGAGTGATTGTGACCCACAGGGGACTTCTGACCATGTCTGGAGACATTCTTGGTTTTTACAACTGAGGAGGGGAGAGTGCTACTGGCATCTAGTGGGCAGAAGCCAAGGCCACTGCTAAACGTCCTACAATACACAAGACAGCCCACACAACAGACAATTATCTGCCTGGCCCAGCATATCTACAGTGTGGGGGCTGACAAGCCCTGTACTAGAAGAAATGGAACTGGAGGCAAAAAGAGTTGACAGTTACCAGCATGGAATGTTTTAGGCAATTAAAGGAAACCGAGGAAAAGCACACCTTGTTTGCTTGTTTGGAAAAGGGGATGATGAGTACAGCTCTGGGCACTGACAAACTCAGAACGGCATGTTTGTGAGGGGAGAGGGGGCCCACAGACCACGTGGATGCAGGCGGCCTGCTCCACTGACGCTGTGGTGGGAGGGCAGAGCTGGCTTATTCTCCCACTGGGGTGGCAGCCAAGTGACTCTGTGCCTCTGAGGTCACACCCCCTGGATGAGGGAAGTGCCAAAAGCAGTGATAAGGATCACGGGATCACAGCAGATCAATGAAAGCAATGACAATCTATTTTTGGATACCTATTAACACTAGAACTAAGAGCTACATCCATGTCTGCCCAGCACCAAATCCACTCAGGCCTCTTCACAGACAACGAAAGGGCAACAGATGCTCCTCGAGTTACAATTGGGTTACATCCCAATAAACCCATTGCAAGTTGAAAATATCACAAGTCAAAAATGCATTTAATACACCTAACCTACAGAACATCATACCTTAGCCTAGCCTACCTTAAATGTGCTCAGAATACTTACATTAACCTACAACTGGGCAAAACCATCTAATACAAAGCCTATTTTATAATAAATTGTTGACTAACTCATGTAATTTATTGAATGTTATATTGAAAATGAAAAACGGAATGGTTGTATGAGTACTTGAAGTACAGTTTCTGATGAATGCATATCGTTTTTTCACCATCGCAAAACTGAATCATAGTAAGTCAGGGACCATGTGTGCAGAAAAAGGGCAAAGACACCAGGTGCCAAACACCAGACGCCAAGGCCCCAGGGAAGCATCCCGGCCTGCTAACATCCCGGCCCCATACAGGCCTCCTCTCCGCCTCCTCCGGCAGTTGCTCCAATTTCGTCCTCCTTCAGATTCTTTTTGCTGTTTGCCCCTCTTAACTCCTTTCTTGCCCTCTTTTCCCTCTCCCCACCATTCTCTAATTTGTCCTTTCCCTTCTTTCTTCTCCTTGCTCCTTTCCTTGCTTCTTAATGGTCTATGACACTGAAACTGAAGCGTATTTGAAACACGGTTAGTGGTATTAAATGAAGTTTCATCTTTCCTGTTTTTTATTTTTGAATAATTTATGCTTAATTTTTTATGTGCCTTGACAATAAAAATCTACATTTAGTTGCTTTCTAACTTTTGTGAACCCTTTAATTAATCTCGCTTGTACATCAATAGCCCTAAATGGGGGTGGGAATAGGGGTGGGTTACTTCATCCACGCTCTGGGTACTTAATCTGTGTGGCTGATAGATCAAAATCAATGCATTTAATTGCAACCAGAAGAACTCAGATTTAAAGTGAAAAAGAATTTCCTTACATTTAGACCATTGCAGTAGCCTCCTACCCATCCTCTACCGCCAATCTTTCTTCATTCAGTCTACCTTTCTGAAGTAGTAACACCATCATTTTTTGCTCCAAAACCATCAATGGCTCCCCACTGTCCAAAGAACAGAGTGCAAATTCCTTCACCTGGCATTCAATGTCCTCTATCAACCTACTAAGAAGTTCCAAACTAAAAGCAGCTTTCAGGAAGGGAAATTGTGAGGAGATGCACTTTTCTCCTAGAAGTATTCATATACAGGCCAGGTTACCCATGGAAGCATTCATATAGAGGCCAGGCCAGTTTATATACAGCATAAGGGATGCTAAAAAGCAGTAGCTGATCTGCACGGAAGCCTCTTTCCCTCCTCAATGAACTATGCCTCTTAGTATTTATACCCTGTGTAGTCCTCTCCTTGAGTCTGAACTGGTCCTGTGACCAAGAGAATAGAGGAATGATACTGTGTGACTTCCCAGGGTAGATCAAGAGAAACCTTGCCAATTCTGTTGGCATCTCTCAATATCACTCACTTTCAGGATGCTTCTGCTCAGAACCCAGCTGTCATGCTGTGAAAAGCCCAAGGCACATGGAAAGGGCACTTGTAGGCACCCCATTCAACAGCCAGCATCACGTGCCAGCCACATGAGTGAGCCACAGAGTTCAGCCTAGTTGAGCCTCCAGATGATGTCTGCCCCAGTCTTCATTTGACTACAACAACATGAGAGACGCCAAGCAAGAACCACCCAGCTGAGCCCAGTTAATCCACAGAACCATGAAGATAACAAAATGCCAATTTCACTTGAGAATGTCCTAGATGAACCAATGAAAACTAACTTTATTCAATCTCAACCCTTGATATATGTCTTTTATTCTTTGTAACAAAATAGAAATTACATGATTGTCTCAAGAAAAAGCACTTGTGTGAGTAAATTGCAAGCTAAAATAGCCACTTTCTTGATGAAACACCATTTTTACTTGAAAGAAAGATTAACAGGCAAATTTTGATTATTTAGACTTCAGTATTTGAGAGACTTTTTCCTGAAAATGAAGTGAGATTATCACTTCAAAAAAAAAGAACTGACAGTATGTTACCAATTATTAAAACCAAGCTTTTAGCCAGGCGTGGTGGCTCACACCTATAATCCTAGCACACTGGGAGGCTGAGGCAGGAGGATCATTTGAGCTCAGGAGTTTGAGACCGGCCTGAGCAAGAGCGAGACCTCGTCTCTACTAAAAAAAATAGAAAGAAATTAGCTGGACAACTAAAAAAAAAAAAAATATATATATATATATAAAATTAGCCGGGCATGGTGGCACATGCCTGTAGTCCCAGCTACTCAGGAGACTAAGGCAGGAGGATCACTTGAGCCCAGGAGTTTGAGGATGCTGTGAGCTAGGCTGACACCATGGCACTCTAGCCTGGGCAACAGAGTGAGACTCTGTCTCAAAAAAAAAAACAAAACAAAACAGGCTTTTAGGAGAAAATCAAATGATGGAAAACTTGAGTCTACCACTGTCAGCCTGACAGCTTCCTAATACTTGAAGACTTTTCTGATGAGATCAGTGGTGATATTAATGAATATGATTTTTTGACATTATAAAATGTATCAACATTTGGAAGATCTATATAACATAGTGAAACAATATTTCCCAGTGACCAATTCAAAGTAAAAGATCTATTCAAAGTGCAAGACAGACCAATGGATTTTAATGTCACAAAGTATAGTAAGTTTGTCGATAAGGTTCCAGACTTCACATTGCAACTAATCTTTAAGAAATCACCACCTTCCTCTCAAATCCTGTACAATAAAAATAAAAATAAATGGCCGGGCGCGGTGGCTCACGCCTGTAATCCTAGCACTCTGGGAGACCGAGGTGGGCGGATCGCTCAAGGTCAGGAGTTTGAAACCAGCCTGAGCAAGAGCGAGACCCCGTCTCTACTAAAAATAGAAAGAAATCAATCGGCCAACTAAAAATATATAGAAAAAATTAGCCGGGCATGGTGGCGCATGCCTGTAGTCCCAGCTACTCGGGAGGCTGAGGCAGAAGGATCACTCTAGCCCAGGAGTTTGAGGTTGCTGTGAGCTAGGCTGACGCCACGGCACTCTAGCCCAGGGAACAGAGTGAGACTCTGTCTCAAAAAAAATAAAAATAAAAATGAATTAAGGAATCAAAAATTCTAATTGTGAAAGAAAATAAAATATAAAATAAATTTAAAATGAAAAAAAATCACCACATGTTGAGTTTGGTATAGTATCAAAGAAGAATAGCCACCGTTATCTGTAAAGGCTACTAAAATACTTCTCTCTCTCAACCACGAATCTGTGAGACCAGATTTTCTTCATATCCTTCCAACAAAACAACATATTGCAAAAGATTGAATATAGAAACAGATATAAGAATTCAGCTGTCTTTTATCAAACACTTTATGGCAAAAATATAAAACAATGTCACTCCCCTCAATCCTTTTTGTTTTCAAAAATAGCTATTTTTCATTAAAAATGTCATGATAACATGTAATAGGTTTATAATTACATTATTATATTAAATGAATTTAAAAATTAGTATTTTAAAAAAATTCCTCAGTTTTAATTTCTAATATGGCAAACAGAAGCTCTGGGGTTCTCAATAATTTTTAAGAATGTAAAGGGGTCTTGAGGCCAGAAAGTTTGAAAATTACTGTTTTTACAATATTTTAAAGTTGACTTCAAAATAAACTATCTTTCTTTCAAGGCTCAATCTAAGACCCAGTTTCCTCAGGGACAAAGCCAGCCCTCAGTGATGACTTGTTCTTCTCAATGTGTATCCCTGTACAGCATCATGTTCTCACTACCCACCAGTTCTCTAATATTTGAAAAATCTTAGCTCAGCCCAGTGGCTCACACCTGTAATCCCAGCACTTTGGAAGGCTGAGGCAGGAGGATCACTCCAGGCCAGGAGTTCAAGACGAGCCTGGGCAACATAGTGAGACCCCCGTCTCTACAAAACATTTTTTTTTTTTTTTTTTT
>VBSM01000361.1:4133598-4143706 GCA_008086735.1 Cheirogaleus medius | reverse complement strand
GCGCGCGCGCGCGTAAAAATAAATAAATAAATAATCTTTTTTGTGCACATGTCTTCTCCCCTGAGCTAGGTTCCTCACCCCTGGAGGCGGCAAGGGCAGCCAAGGACCATGTCTGACTGTCTGAAACACCTGTCACAGTACCTGGTCCATGAAAGTGCCTCAGGTGGGAAAGACTAAGATGGCAACCACTGTAGCTTTTTGAGATTAACATTGAAAAATATGATAAAGCTATAGCTTCATCTTTGCCAGAGGAAACCAAGAAAGAAAATTTCTAGCTGGGACTGGGAGCTCAAAGCTCAGTGATGAACTGGACAAATGACCCCTGGACATGTACAACTGTTGCCACTGTGGCTAGCTGCTGTCAAAGCAAACGACAAAGTAAATCAGTTCAACTCCCTGTCCCTGCTCAGGGGGAACTTCCACCTCACCCGCTCTCAGGGAACCTCAGAAGCCTCCAAATTCCCCCTCCTCCTCCCTCACATTCCCTTAGAGGAAAGGACTGAGTATGGGTTTGAGAACAGGAGCGGCCCCTGCCTGGGACCTTCCTGAAAGATCCACAAACAACCTAACCCCCACAGACTGACAGACGCAGGGGCTCACCACTCTGTTTGGCAACAGGAAAACCCTCAGAGAGTTAAAGGCAGAGAAAGGGAAGTAAAGCCCACAAACAGCTACTGGAACCACTGAACTTCAGAGATTAAACAAGTCACACAGGAGGCCCCCATTTCCCCTGGCCCCCAGCAGGGACCCACCATAACCCTGCCTCCCAAATGGTTGGGACAATGAACGTCTAATTCCCTGGAGCTCCTCTTCTGAGTTTATAAAACCTGCCAGGCATCCTGAGAACAGGGAAACAGCAACGGGAAACCCAGAGCATTGTTCAGACTCTGGTGAGGATCCCCGACCCCATCAGAGATGGAAGAAACAAGCCTGTGTGTTATGCCCGGCTCTCGTATGTGCCAGCGTACCACGGACCGGTGAGGCAGGAGAGGAATCTATTTTCTACTATTATCATTTTCCAAGTGCCTGGCACATAGTTGGCACTCCAAAATATTTGTTCCCTAAATGAGAGTGAATGATGGACATCTTTGGGGCCTGGCACCCTATACACTCATCAAGAGCAGAGAAGAAAGTCTGTTCATTTATTCATTCAACAAATATTTATTCAGTGTCTCCTCTGTGCCAGGCACTGTTCCAGACACAACAGGAAGCAAAATAAGTCCCTGCCCTTGTCGAGTTTATGTTTTAGTGGGTGCAAAGGTGAGAATCTGCAAGCTCCTGAAAAAATTATGTAAGCCACAGACATTCAATAATTATTTATTAAGTGCCTATACTATGTGTAAGTGATGCATACCAGATGCTCTGACAGGCACACCTTGGATCTGGGACTCAGCACTGGTGAGATTATTTCATATTCAAGGCTGGGACCCTAAATCTGGATCCTGTGCCAGTCAGTTGTCAGAGGACCCTGAGTAATGGAAATGAGATTACCTCTTTGGTGCATCTGTCTTCATCTATTGGTGAGCAGAAGCCACTGTGTGAGTACCACGTGCATGCCCAAAACACCACACAAGACTGCAGGACAGAAAGAAAACCAACATCTTTAGCTGAGAGGTGCCAGGAGTCCAAAAAGCAGCTCTAATAAGTTATAATTAAACACCAGGGCTCAAGGAGTGCTCCCAAAGGTGAGCAATCTGTCTCCTCGTCTGTCCCTCGCACACACACCCTAAGATGCAATTCAGAGCCTGAGTCAGCAAACATTTCCCAATCCTGGAAGTAGTCTGCTCACTCCCAAGCAAGCAGACACTGGCCTTACTGACTTTTCCAAGGTGGGGCAGAAGAAGCTGACAAAGGAAGGAAGGACCTGGTGCCCAACACTCCTCCATGGGTGGCAGCTAGTAAATGGAGACACCCTGAGTCACGCTTGATTCCTTGACCAAAGCCATGTGGAGACCAGATCAGAGTCATACCCCAATCACCAGCATGGTGAGTTACGAAGGTGAGGAGGGAGGGAGAAGACCCACATGTCTGAAACCTGATGCAAGGGGCCATTCTCTCCCTGCCAGGGTCAAGCCAAGTAGGCAGCTCTCCTCTGACACCCTAGAATCCAGCTGCTACAAGCAGCCTTTCTTCCTGGCTCCAGTGGCAGAGAAAAATGCTCAGGGACATCAAACCATCTCAAGAAACAGCGATTGGGCAATCTGGGACAACATGGCACAGACAAGAGCATCAGGCACAGGGCTTCTGACATGATACAAGCAAGGGCCTGGCAGGACAGACAATCCACAGAGATGCTGGATAGGGAGGAAGAAGAGAATGTTTCTAGTGTAGACAATGCTGAGCAAAAGGGCTGGCTCCTGGCATTTCCAGGCCCTACAGGGGCACTGGAGGAAGGCACTACAGTTCAGCTTCCCAGCCTGTATGGATCACCCAGGAAGGTGAGCCTTGGTGACAGGATACAGCTGAAACCTTTAGACGCAATAGATCAACTCCTGCAAGGAGCTGCACTGTCCCACGACATGCCAGGATCTACAGGCCCTGAGAAGAGCTTGCACAACAGCCAGGGCAGCTGCATTCTGCCCAAAGCAGAGGCCCACTGACTTCCTAGGCCAGCACCCTATGCTGGCTGTCCTCTTACCAGGCCCCCAGGCAAAGGGTCTAAGGGACCACAGGTGGGGTTGGAAGGCTGAGACATATACAACAAAGCAGTGGTGAAGAGGCAAGGAGAAAGGCAGCCAAACAGCAGTCAGTTCCTTAACCACTTCGGTCTGGCGCTCACCGGCCGCGAAGCCTTGCCCACAGCCGGCACTCACAGTCCGCACGGTAGTTTGTGCTGTGCATCGGCGACACATCCGTTTTGCTCTTGTGTGATGAGGAAAGCTTGAAAGCACTGAAAGCTTGTTTTACTTTACAGGCAGCTTTAGGAAAATAACTATAATAACTCCTACTAAGGACTTGTTAAAAGGTCACAGATTCGTAGTAACTTATTAGCTGAACGTACACACTGCAACTGCAGAGATAAAAGCAAAAGCTTTTGGCTGTCAGCTAAAGTTGACACTCGGCTGCGCTGTGCGCGCTCATCTGTGGCTGTCGACTATAGTCGACGCTGGTACCGAAGTGGTTAAACTAGGGAGTTGATGAGTTACATCATCTGCCGACAGTGTCAGAGGCCTAGCCGCCCATATCTTTGCAGAGGCTCTGCAAAAATTACTGAATGGGAACTTGGTAATTGATAAGCACAATTACTCGCTCAGAAAATGACAGACCAAACAAACTGCAAGAAGCTATGCAGCCAGGGCTGCCGGTGCCCAAGCTGCTCCACAAGCACTGGGCTTGACTTGTTCTCAAGCCCTCTCATCTGCTGCCTCAGCAGAGAGCACTACTAATTACTAACGGGTAAGCACAGACAGAGGCGTGGCAAACTGCTCAAAAGGGTCAGGTAGAGTCCTTCTTGGGAGCCAGAGACTGGATTAAAAAACTGCCAAACACTCGTCCTCAACCTCTTTAGAACGATCCATTAAAACCCTTGGAGGGATGTTTTTCACAGGAATAAGGGACCCTTCTGATCCATTCTGCTCAAATCCCCACCCCCCCAAATGCTATGTAGAGGAGACTGAGGGTCAGCGGAGCGGGAACTAGCTCAACAACAGGCCATCTACGATCCTACTGCTTTCACAGAAAAGGGTCAGTGCACAAAAGGATTACAAAACTTTAAAGTCTGGTTGAGCTGGTTCAGTTGGCTCTCCACCACAGCTCCTGAAGGTTGCCAATTCTGTGTCCACTCTGGCTCAAAGACAGCACAATCCTCAAAAGAGGAGACCTAGAAACCTGGTGCCAGGTGAAACAACAGGCCTTCATTTCTAAACCTGAGAGTGGGTCATGCTTTCAGAATCCTCCAAGATCAGGTTGAGCAGAAACAGAGGATATGTTATTTCCTGAAGATTTCTCTAGGGAACCGATGCCAAATAAAGGAGCTGAAATTGAAGGATATGAAAAGACCTTTCTGCCTGGCAAGAAGGTTAAACACCCAGACACACCATTAAGGTGGTGGGCTCTGTAGCCTCAGAGAAGATGGAGTACGTGACTGGAAGCAGACAACTCGAGTCCTGACAAGGTCTAACTAACAACCTCACGACCTGCTCAGACAGTATCAACCTGATACTCCTACCATGTGTGGACAAACGAGACAGAACCCTAGTGTCAGCCTCCCTCGAGGATCCGCAGGAAATTAAGCTTCCAAGGAAAAAGGAAGGAGAAGAGAGACTCCAAGAGAACCTGTTCAGTGACCGACATCAGAGGAACCTTCAGTCTGTCAAAGACCTATGAGAGAATATCAGCAGCTGGTTGAAGCCACCAATAGTAAAGGGGGCCGATGCCTGCCAGTCACAGGGCTATCAGGCTGGCAATCTATGTCAAAACTCAAAACAGGAAAAAATGTTCTGGAGCCAGTAAAGGGAAACAGGTTGAAGACCACAGGCATTCTCTGGGGCATAGCTTCTGGAGACTTCTCTTAGCTCTTTGGGATGGGGCATAGGATGGATGGTGGGAGTAAGGGCAGAGATAGGCTGCGGTAACATGGTTTACATGTGTTCCACACACCCAGAGTGGGAAGACACAGAATCCTGTTTCCTGGAAGGGGAAAAGAGTTGGATGAGGCCTCCGGCTACCCCTGGCACACACCCAACTCAGAGAGGTCTCTCTCCAAGGGTTCGTGGAAGTCAACAGACCCATAAAGCAGAAGTATTAATGCTGAGATTAGAAGAATGGCCTACAAATTGGACATCATCTCTGATGCAACATCCAAGTGAATTCTCCCACACCGACACCCCTGTTATTTGCCAGACATTCAGCCTCGTAATTCAATCGGGGTCTGAACACTCTCACCCCACCCCATGGATATTTCTGCTGCAGGTCAAGTGAAAGCAGAGCGGAGCTAGCGCTTCTCCCTGAAGCAGAGGCGAGGGAGGGAATGGGATGTGGGTGATAGGAATGCAAGGGACAGGGCTGATATGAAGGAAATCAGAGACGGGCAAAAAAGCAGGGCCTCTGGAGGGAGGTTTGGGTAGACAGGGATGGCAGGTACCCGGCTGGAAAAAGCCGAAGAGCACACTGAGGAAGAAGATGAGGACCTGAATACTAGGAGGGCTCGCGCAACAGGAGAAGAAGGGGACAGGGCTGGGAAAAGAGTGTAAAGACTGAGAGGGCAAGGGGGGGGCATGACAGCAGGAGACAAGGATAACGAGGGGTTCAGAGGAGAGGATCCCCAGGGAGACCCTAGGCAGACAGGGCAATGGATTTGAGGACACCAGAAAGGGATGAAAGAAGAGGTCAGAGGCAGGGAGAGGGGTGGGAGAGGACCCCCAGGCCTGAGACGGAGCCACGAGGCCCAAAAAGGGGCACAGGGTCGGGCGGAAGGAGGCCCGCGGTTCGGGCTCAGACAGCTGTGGGGGTCCCAGGGCGGGGGTCGCGGGGGCAGCGGGCGGGGTGCCAGCAGGGCAGCAGACTGGCGCGGGCCGGCCCGGGCCGGAGCGTCTGGAAGCCGCAGCGGCGCGCTCCGCGGACCCCCGCCGCTCCCCACCCCGCTCGCCGCCGGGCCTCGCGCCCCAGCCCCGCCGGCCGCCTCGGCCCGGGCCCGCCGCTCCCTCCGCTGCTTGCCTAGCCGCTTCCCCCGACCCGGACTGACCTGACCCGGCCGCCTACCGCGCCGCCGCCGCCGTCCCGCAGGCTCCGCGGAACCCTCCGGCTCCTGCCAAAACTTTTCCCATTAATCCCCAGCTCCGCGGCAGCCGCGGCGTCACACGCTCCGCGGCCCGGCCCCGCCCCCGCCAGCGTGACGTCACCGCGCAGCTCGGCCCACCCTGCCCACGCCCCCTGCCGCCCTGCTGTGGCCAATCAGCGCTCGGCCTGGAGACGCACCCGGTTCTGCCCTCCGCCCCGCGCTCGCGGCCCCGGCTGCCTGCAGTGCCCTCTGGCGCGGCGAGCGGGCGCAGCTGCCGGGCGCGGAGCTGGGGAGGAGCCGGGAGCGAAGGGCCAGTAAAACGAGTCCAGCAAGTAGCACAACAGGGAATTTAAAGGTGGAAGGGAATTTAGATCATCTACAACCTCCTCATCGTCCAGAGGAGAAACTTAGGCCCAGAGAAGCAATGCTGAGCCTAGACCTCGGTCTCCAGACTCCTAATTCAGTGCTCAGTGCACTAGAGACCATGTCAAAAAAGGCTTTCCTTTCTGGAGAGGCGTCTGCACCTGGAAACTTACGGTCCTGGACTCTTACCTTTCTTCTCATGTGCTTATCTAATATGCTTGTTCACCTAAATGGGGAGCATCCTCCCTATCGTAGAAAGTTCTGTTCTTACTTCTTAACCCAGGTCTTTAAGACCTGGAAGGGACCTGTTATCCCAACCTGTGCCTCAAGATATACTGTAAAATGGTACCTAGCAGCTGGGAGGCAGTCTGGTGGAAGAAGCTGACTTTCATCAGGAGATGAACAAAATTTGACCCTCAGGTTTATGACTCTCTCCTCTCCACCGTCATTAAAGTAAATACTACCCCTCCCTTCTGTCATGCACTCAGGCCACACCCTCAGGTGTCTGGATAGTGGAACTATGAATGATTTTTTTTTTCTTCTTTCTACTTCTCTTTTTTTACTACGTTTTGAAATGAATGTTCATTGTCTCTGTAATTTAGATGTCAACCTCCTTGACCTTTGAGACCGAAGTAAAAATGGACTGTGGAAGTCAAAGCCCCACCACCCCCCTAAGATTTTTGCAAGTTTCTGGGGACTTATATCTCCTAAATATCTCTGCCTCTGAGTTTCTGCTTTTGCCAGGCGGTTGCTGTGCCACAGTTCAGATATCTGGAGATGAAACTCAGCCCTTCTTGACGACTGCCCCCACTTCCTCCCACACAAAACATTCCTGAGTACAGAAGAGGTTAGGATGCTCTGGGCCCTGGGGCAGGGTCACATGGTACCTAGCAAACAGTTTAAACTCACCCATCCAAAGTTCTTTAAAATCCTTTCTGCACCCTGCACTGACGTTTTCTAACTGGCCCTTCACCCTTCAGGGCCTGGCCTCCTCCCAATCTCTAACTTTCCTCCCCTCTCCGTGCTGCCCCACAGTTCTCTCCTCTGTCCCACCCTCTCTGGAGAAGATACAAATTCTCTGACTTTGCAGGCAGAAAGAGATATCTTAACCATATCTTTTCACTGCTTGGGTTCCTGGCAACACGCATGCTTTGAAGATCTCACTTTCTACCCCTAACAGGTTTATTTTCCCTAATAAAGACAGTTCTCCACCTAAAAGAAATTCTGGGAGTGCTGTTAAGTTATTACATTTTTCTCTTCATTTAATTTTTATATTAGGAATATATAAAATTGTAATCCCAGCCTTTGGGAGACTGAGGTGGGAGGATTGCTTGAGGCTAAGAGTTCAAGATCAGCCTGGGCAACATATGGAGACCCCATCTCTTCAAATAAAATTAAAGGAACACTCATTCTATTTTATAGAATGAGGTGTTGCCTAGTTCATTTAAAAAAAAAATAATAGAAAAATTAGCCAGGCATGGAGGCACACGCCTGTAGTCCCAGCTACTCCAGAGGCTGAGGCAGGAGGATCCCTTGAGCCTAGGAGTTTGAGGTTACAGTGAGCTATGATTGTGCCACTGCACTGCAGCCCGGGCAACAGAGTAAGACCCTGTCTCTTAATAAATAAATAAATAGATAAATAAAATTTAATATAATATATTTAATAAGTATCTATATATTTATTGTTTAGACCCCATAACTCTACTTTGGGTAATCTATCTTGAGGAAATAACCCTAAATACAGAAAAAGCTTTACATACAAGAATGTTCATTACAATATTATGTGAAACAACAAAAATAACAAAACAATAGAAAACTGAAGATGCCTTAGTTGTCCAAGAACAGAGAAATGTTTAGGTAAATTATCCTGTATCCCTCTGGGAATATTATATAGCCATTGAAAATGATGCCTAAAAAGAGTTGGTAATAAAGTGGAAAAATGTTATGATCTGATATTAAGTGGAAAAAGGAAGAAGATGATGGTATGTATAGAGTGAAATCACACTGTATGGAAAACTAAAAATTGGTACAGGAAAAAAACTGGAAGGAAACACACTAAAATGTTATGAGCAATTATCTTTGGATTATGGTTCTGTGAGTTATTGTCTTTCTATGTTTTTATTCTGAATATTTTTTTTCCATAATGGAAATGGGATTCATTTGATTTTTAAGAGAAAAAAAGAAAAATCTTCCTTATATTGAGCAAAAATTTATATTCCCTGGTGCTCTTACCCAATAGTCTTAGTTCTAGCCCTTGGAGGTAAACTAAGTCAAATTGTTTTCCATATAAGACCTCTTCTGATGTTTGACCCCATTCACCTATATATTTTCTTTTTCAAGCTACAGCATCCTTAGTTCCTCATATAAAATAATTATGGCTCCCTTTACCACAGAGATTGCTGGCCTCAGAATGTGTCATTTTATGTATATCCATCTTCTTCAAGACTTTCCTTGTATCAACCTAAATAAACAGAGAGAGCCTAAGAAAAGCTATTTATCTGGGAATAGAGCATTGCAATGGAAATGCACATGCCATAGTAAACTATGTATGTATTCAGGGAGTTAAAGGAAGACAGATTTTTAAAGGAAAAAATGAGGAAGATTATATAATTGTTTTGAAGTAATTACCCTTGGATACAAAGATCAATAACAAGGGTGATGCCAGTCTGAAGCTGGACAGGCAGTTGCTGGGCAGATGTCCTTGCACAAGTATTTTTTTGTGTAACGTGATGGCCCTTGTGCAAGGTTATGGTTTTAGTAGAATATTTTCTGTGATCAAGTACACATGCTTGGGTTCCTGGCAACACGCATGCTTTGAAGATCTCACTTTCTTTGATCACATGCACAAGAACACTCTCTCTATGGCCTTCCTTGGCTTTATTTGTTAGTTTTCTTAACATGAGTGACTCCATTTTGATTCTGACAACTTTCACACTTATTTTTGACCATCCAACTTCTGAATCATCTTCCCATATTTGGGGAATCTCCCACTTTAGACTCTTCCTCCACTTTAGAAGCTGAAAATGTCAGGCAGTTGCTCCCAGCTTCCTTTGCAGCTAGGGCATGGCCATGTGACCGGGGCTCCTCCAGTGAGACGCGCTGGCAGTTGGGAAGAGGAAGAACTAGGAAGCACACACAATCCATTCAGGCAAGTGCCGCAGCAGCTCCGCCCGAGCTCCAGAGACAGCCGGGCAGCCGCTGTGAGAGCAGCATCCAGCTGTGGTGATGTCGGCCAAGGATGCAGCAGCACTCTGCCCAGAAGTGGCAGCTGGGGTGTCTTCACAAGAAATGTCGTGTGGTCTGATTTTAGGTATTGTTTCTGACTACACACCTCCAAGCTGGCTCACTCGTCCTCCCAATTATTTAAGGCACTCTCCTATATTCTACAAATAAATATGTTTTCTGATAAAATCAGCCAGTTGCTGTTACTTGAAGGAAGCACAAACCCAGACTAAAACAGCTTCCCTGAATCTTCATGTTCACTCGGTTTGCCCTCAGGGACAGCTCAGAGTGGGAACAGTTGTCCCTGCCAAGCTGCTACCGTCCTTCCCAGACCAGCCAGGGCTCTCAGCTACCAAAACCTGCTCTGATGCCCAGTTTTTTTCTTTTTTCCCTTTTTCTCCCTTACATGTACAGGGTGAAGGAACTGATGCCCAGTTGTTTGTAACTAAATAACTTGCAGCATGGAATAAGAAAGCTATTGTGAATTAGATTCTGACCTCCTTCATAGCCATTTTGGGCTCTAGCCAGCAGGTGGCCACCTCCTTAGTCTGAAATCAGACATTCCTTCCTCTCTCACTGCCACAGGGACCAGAGCAGTGACTTTCAACCAGCACCTCTTTGGCTTAACCTGTGGCCTCAAAGGCCACATGTGGCCCTCAGGATCCCCGAGTGCAGCCCCTCGACCAAATCCAAACGTTATAGAACAAATCCTCAAAGTTTGGATTCAGGCTGGGCGCGCAGTGCCTCACACCTGTAATCCTAACACTCTGGGAGGCTGAGGCGGGAAGATCGCTCAAGGTCAGG
>VBSM01000361.1:4108446-4119420 GCA_008086735.1 Cheirogaleus medius | reverse complement strand
GAGCCCAGGAGTTTGAGGTTGCCGTGAGCTATGATGATGCCACTGCACTCTAGCGGGGGCAACCAAGTGAGACTCTCTCAAAAAGAAATTTTTTTTGGTGACTGTGTTTAATGTCACTGAATTGTACACTTAAAATGGTTAAAATGGCAAGTTTCTTGTCATTTATATATATTTTTACTCCTATTTCAAATATTGCTGTTTAGGCCTCTAAAATAATAATGAGCAGAGCCAACGGAGGAAAGGGAGAGGAAGAGGGAGAGGAGAGGGGTGTGGAGGGAGAATAGGGACGTATAGAGCTGACAAAGGGAATGAAATTTGGGTAAAGGAGAAAGACCTTTAAAAAGGATTTTTAGAAAGATTGGCTGTATAGTGTACCAGGCGTCCTCAAACTACGGCCCGCCGGCCGCATGTGGCCCGCCGAGGACATTTATCCTGCCCCCCCGGGTGTTTTTGCCCATTTTGTTTTTTTACCTCAAAATAAGATATGTGCAGTGTGTGTAGGAATTTGTTCATAGTTTTTTTTTTTTAAAAACTATAGTCCTGCCCTCCAACGGTCTGAGGGACAGTGAACTGGCCCCCTGTTAAAAAAGTTTGAGGACCCCCTGGTCACTGTAGACATAAGCCATCTCCTCTGAAATCTTTAGCAAAATCCATATTATTCACCAATGACTTTGGGATTTGAATTGCAGTTTTGGTATTTTTAAAGTGCTGACCTGGATGAGAATGGCCTTGAGGCACCCAGATATATTTGGGTTGCACTAATCTAAGCAGAAATTGTGTCACTGTGGCTTTTCTCCATTCACCTTCTGACCCCCTTGTCTTCACATCACCCGGCGGCCCTACGGGTGCTCCACCCCTTCCCCTGCCCCTCACCTCCACACAGCAGTGTGCGTCCAGTGGGATAGTGCCTCTTTTCTCCTTGCACTCTTCGCTCCCAAAGTAGCAGAGGCAGCTGGGCTGCAGCTGGAACCAGCGTTCCGCCCAGTTCCGCCGCAGGTGCCCTCGCTTCCACAGATAGCCCTGCCGGCCAGAGTAAAGTCAGAGGCGTCACAGGTGCCCCCTCAACCCTCCTGTGCTCCTCCCCTAGTTCCCAGCCTGGCTGACCTGCTTTAGGACATCTTGGATGAGCTCCTGGTAGACCTCGTGGATGGCCATGCTGAGGGTGTCCCGCCCCACGCCCCGCAGGCAGCGGCCTGAGTTGAAGAGCTCCAGGAACTGCCAGACGCTGAGGCCCCCGGTGGTCTGGGCCGCCTGGGCCTCCTGGGCCTCCTGGGCCAGCAGCTCCTCCAGCTCACCCAAGCTCACCTCCAAGCTCATGCTGCTGAGCACCTTCTTCAGCAGGTATTCCACCTGGAGGTGAAGGAAGGCTTGGTAACTGCAGCAGGCAGTGTTGCCAGCACCAACACCAGGGGGCGCTCCAATCTGGCTCCCCGAGCCTGGGCGGAGGGACCAGGGACAGAGGGTTGGAGGGGCCAGAGGACCAAAGGCTGGTGGAGATCAGGGTAGAGATTTAGGAGGGGATCCTGGAGCCCCAGCCCCAACTCGGGAATTCTCTCCCCCTCCCCAACCTCCAGTCCCACTCCTTCCTGCCTTAAATTGAGGGCAGGGTAAAGGTGGGAGCTGAGAGCTGGGGGCCGGGCAGAGGCAGTGAATCATAGAAAGTGCCAAGGGGGTGCAAGGGCCCTACCGTCCAATAGCCTCACTCTGCATATGACAAAACCAAGGCCCAAAGGGGGAAGTGACTTGCTCTAAGTCACACACAGCAAGTTGGGGGCAGCCAGAACTCTATTTGGATCTCCTGAATCACATTTAGGTCCTCAGTCCAAGCCCCCAAGCCCCAACCCTGGGGATCCTTCCCTTGTTGGAGGGCAAGGGGATTTGGGGTGGGGTTAAGCAGGGCAGGGACAGGAAACCTGTTACAGAGGAACCGGAAGTGGTGGTTGGGGTACATCCTGCTGCAGTTTGTTCTCACTGTATGTTGATCACAGAAGCAAGTGGCCTCCTGGCCTCTTTGCCCTAACTGGCAGGGATCTGACAAGGGCAGCCACATCCCTTCACCCACCCCAGGGGCTTCTTGGGAAACTCTCTTTAGGACTTTCTGGGGACTACTGGATCTCAGCTGGGCGTTCAGTGGAGGGTAGCAGTTCAGATCCCAGGTGGTGCCCTGTCCCACAGACAGAAGCAAGGAAAAAGCTGAGTAGAGTTACATATGCTAGGACTGCAAGCACAGAGGCCCCCTCCCTGTACACTTTATTTTTTTAGTTTTTTGAGACAGAGTCTCACTTTGTTGCCCAGGCTAGAGTGAGTGTCGTGGCGTCAGCCTAGCTCACAGCAACCTCAATCTCCTGGGCTCAAGCGATCCTCCTGCCTCAGCCTCCCGAGTAGCTGGGACTACAAGCATGCGCCACCATGCCCGGCTAGTTTTTTCTGTATATATTTTTAGTTGGTCAATTAATTTCTTTCTATTTTTAGTAGAGACGGGGGGTCTCGCTCAGGCTGGTTTCGAACTCCTGACCTTGAGCAATCTGCCCGCCTCGGCCTCCCAGAGTGCTAGGATTACAGGCGTGAGCCACCACGCCCGGCCCCCTGTACACTTTAAAGACCTACGTTCACTCTGGCACCTCCAGAGCCACCAAGAGGACTAAAGAGTGAAAAGGCTGAATGGGCTAGGAGAGAAGCAGGGAAAGAGGGAGAGCGCAGGCAGACAGGAAAATGGCTTCCCCGTGATTTAGGAGGTAGGGGCCGGACTCCTGGCCTCTTGTCCCAGGATGCCCTGTCTCTGGGGCTCTGGGCTGAGTCTGCCCTGGCTCTCCAGAAGAAAGAAGACAGAAAGGGAAAATCTGGGACCAGGGCCAGGCTTGGTTGCCCACCTAGAGTAACGTCCTATCTCAGGAAGGTCTCCCTTCCTTTTATAAAGCACCCTTCCTAGAGTGCTGCAGTGCCTAAAACCCCACCATTTGATCTTAAATCTTCTCATTTTAAAATGCTCAGTAATGTATCAGACATTTACACCTCTGTGTAACAGAATTTGCAGATCATTTTGCTACTGCGAGGGCCAGCAGAACCGTGATGGAAATATCATTTCAGTTCTCCTGGAAGAAGGCACAGTGGCTATAGCTGGGTGAGGACAGGTACGAGCATGGGGAGACAGTGAAGAAAGGGGATGTGGGAAGGTATGGAAGGTGATTTGGCCTCCTTCATGGTTTTGCTGAGGCCTGGCCCCAACTGACTCAGTCCCTGGGGCTGCCATCACCCTCACCTCATCAGGAACCATGATCAGAGGGTACTTGTCCTCAGACAGGAAGTTGAAGAGGCACCAGAGGCGGAAGGCATCCTGATTGGAGAGCATGCTGTTCCCGTTGCTATCTGCCCGATAGTTCTTCTTGGCCGTCAGGGTCCAGCACAGCTCATCAAAGTGCTCTTTAACAAAAGCCCCCTCCTCCACCTGCACCAGGCCTGCAAGTCAGTCAGCTGCCCCACCCCTGCTCTACCACCCAACTAGGCTCCAGCTGGCTGTGCTGGGTCATCTATGCCCCTGCTTCCCACCCTGCCAAGTCCAAGGCTCTCACTCAAGGAATCCCTGAGCTGATGACCAGGTAACTAGCTGGTTCCAAACACTTCACCACCTCAACACACACACACACCCACTGAAGTCCCCTAACAACAGAGAAACTCCAGACCCTCAGCCCAGGGCAGAAAGGTGGGGAAGCCCAGCAAGGAATTGACAGCCAAGAAGCACCTGGGAAGACAGCGACAGGTGGGAGGAGCTGGGGGGGACAGTATGGGGGGAATGGAGAGCCCTTTGTAAAGGCTATAGATGGAAGCTGGAGATGGCCTAGGCACGGGTGGGTGGAAGGTTATGGGAAGGATAGAGACTAGGGTAGAAATGAGGGACACTGAGGGTGAGTTGAGAGGGACGAGGAGCTGACAGGTGGCTAGGATGTGAGGGTGGAGACGGGTGAGCAGAGATGGACAGAGCGCACAGAAGTGGGAGTTTACTGGGGGGAAGAGTTGCAGTGGCAAGGTGTTAGGGTGCCGGCCAGGCTGAGGAAGTAGGGAGAGGTTAGAGGTGCCCCCCATAAGCCGGGCCCCACCTTGTCCAGGATGTACTTGTTGAGGTAGGGCATGTAGCCCTGGCTGGACACAGGGCCGTCGTCATCATCTCGGAAGTGCTCCTCCAGGGCCACGGGGTCATGGGGGATGTGCAGGACTGTGTACAGGTTGTGGGATAGCACCTGAGACAGAGGAGAGTGGCAGTTTGCCTTCCTGCACCCCAACCAAAACTGAGCCAGAGGACTGCCCCCCACCCCCTGCCCATCCCCACCCCATCCTGCCTGAGTTCTCTGCACATACTGTTCAGTCCAGTATTAACTAAAACTTATATGCTGTGTGCCAAGCACTGAGCTAAGCACTTTACACATCATTGCTTAACTCCCGTAACAACTATTCATATCCCCATTTTATACATGAAAAAACCCTCAGCTTTCTGACTCAAGGTCATAGCTGGCCTAGCTGGGATTCAAACCCAGGCAACCGTAATCTTAACTATTAATACTTGATTAGGTATCGGTGTCCTCCTTCTACAGACAAGGAGACTGAGGCTCAAAGGACTCAGTAACTTGCCCACGTACCCTCAGTGAGCAAGAACTTGGGATTCAAACCCAGCTCTGTCAGACTCCGAAGTCTAAGTGCTTCCCACAACGCTGGCTGTCTGCAGGGAGGCAGTCTGCAAACACGGGGCAGAAGTCCCACATTTATCATAGTTTCCATCAAAGACCCGATGTTCGGGCTACAGTGTGCCCAGCACTCAGGTGTGTCTGCTCCGGCAAGGGCCCCTCAAAGACTGAAGGGAGCTGGAGAGGGCTCAGAGAAGTGCTATGGAAGCTGGTCCGTGATATGGGGAGGGCAAGGCTTGGAAGAGATAGTGGCCGTGATTGTGTGCTGGGGAAACAAGTAAATCCATGATATTAGGACAAAGGAGTTTGAACAAGGAGATCTGGTGAAAATAAAATCACCCTGTAGTAACTTTGTTATAGACATATCATGGACATTGTGAATGATTAAAAATAGTCACTATGCACACTATCTGGCAGCCATTGTATGAGGTGCTTTTTATACCCCATTTCTAGTCTTCACAACCACCTTGATACACAGATATTGTTATTCCTGTTTTTCATATGAAGACATGGAGGCACGGAGAATCTAACAGCAAACGGCAGAGCTGCGGTTGGAACTAGCTGTGCCCGGCTCCAAAGGCTGCCCGCTCTCAGAATACGGATGCTGAGCCTCTCCCCGCAACTGGACTGTGAACCTTGGAGACAAGGTCCTCGTTAATCTTTACATCCCTTAGCACCTACGTCCTCTTCTGCACACCAAACGCAATCAATAAATGCTGTGTTTGGGGGCTTCCTCTACCACCGGCAGTTCACCTTGGAATCAGTTCCTTGGAGGCAGGAGCCGGCACTGTCTCGTTCACTGAACTCCCATAATGGCTGTTCATGTCCTCATTTTATTTATTTATTTATTTTTTTTTTTTGAGACAGAGTCTCACTCTGTTGCCCGGGCTAGAGTACCATGGCTTCAGCTTAGCTCACAGCAACCTCAAACTCCTGGGCTCAGGCGATCCTTCTGCCTCAGCCTCCCAAGTAGCTGGGACTACAGGCATGTGCCACCATGCCCGGCTAATTTTTTCTATATTTTACTTGGCCAATTAATTTCTTTCTAATTTTTAGTAGAGATGGGGTCTCGCTCTTGCTCAGGCTGGTTTCGAACTCCTGAGCTCAAAGGATCCGCCCACCTCGGCCTCCCAGAGTGCTAGGATTACAGGCGTGAGCCACCGCGCCCGGCCCATGTCCCCATTTTATACACCTTCTCCCTCTAGGTTATAGCTGGCAGAGCTGGGATTCAAACCCCGGCAACTATAATCTTAACTACTTCATTAGGTACCAGTGTCCTCTTTCTACAGACAAGGAGAGGAGGGAGAGAAAGAATCGAGACTTTCCCCAGTGTTCTCCTGGGCCGCCGGTTCTCCTTGGCAAAGTGAAAAGTTAGGGGCCCAGCACAGGGGTCGGTGTTTCTTTGTCGCCCCATTTCCCTCTGGGTGACCCTCCCTGGAGTTTTGGTTATATGAGCCAATAAATACCCTCTCCCTTAAGCTGTTTGATTTCTATCATTTATGTATCTAGAAAAGTCTTGCCTAACACATCTATGGTCATAGGATACCAATCTCACTCGAAGGGGTGCCACTGGCTCAATGTCCAGCACTTAAAATCCAGGGTGACTGACTCAAGAAAATAATGGCAAACATCCCCTGACCACTTCTGAAGTGACAGGTGTTCTAAGAGCTTTACACATACCCATCTGCTGTCTCTTTTCCAATTACCTGTGTCCTTATCTTCCTTCAAGCCTCTTAAATCACGTCTTTGAGGAAGCTTCCTGCATAGCCCCAGCCAGATGGCTACACTCAAGTGAAGGGAAGGCCAGGGACCTTCTTTTGTTTTGAGGCAGACTCTCACTCTGTTGCCCGGGCTAGAGTGCCGTGGCATCTGCCTAGCTCACAGCAACCTCAAACTCCTGGGCTCAAGCAATCCTCCTGCCTCAGACTCCCGAGTAGCTGGGACTACAGGCATGCGCCACCATGCCCGGCTAATTTTATCTATATATATTTTTAGTTGGCCAATTAGTTTCTTTCTATTTTTTTTTTAGTAGAGATGGGGTCTCGCTCTTGCTCAGGCTGGTTTCAAACTCCTGACCTTTAGCAATCCACTCGGCCTCCCAGAGTGCTAGGATTACAGGTGTGAGCCACCGCACCCTGCCAAGTGCTGCTTTTTAATTATCAAATTTACACAGATGCAAAGGACATATAATATCAAGTACTGTGGAGGTTGTGGAGAACTGGGGACCCTACCACCCTACAGGTGAGGTATGAATTGGTAGTCTTGCTGAAGAGCAAGAGTCTATCAAACATAAAATTGGGCATGACCTTTGCCCCAGAATTTCTAATCATCCAACCTACAAATGCTCAAGGGAACAGAGCCACATGTACAAGAATGTTCACTGAAGTATTGTTTATAATATGAAGTACTGGATACCTGAGGCTCCTTCAATAGGGGACAGGTATACCGTGTCATGGACCATTATGTGTAGTTAGATTTTACTTCTGCCACTTGTGTGCTCATGAGCAAATGATTTAATCCTCCAACACCTTAGTCTCTTCCTCTGTGAGGATAATGATGGCTCTGTTCCAAAGGACTGTTTTGAGTAAAGAGCGTGTGCTAAGACATAGTACCTGTTGCCTAATGCATTGCTTAATAGAAGTTGTGAGCTATCCCTATTATGATGTTGTATGAACAGACATGGAAAGATACGCATACTGTACTGGCATGTGAAGAAAAGCAAGCTGCATAATGAAGTGCTTGTAAAATAAACGTGTGCAAAGATTAGGTTGAATATGAAACTGGTATTTTAGTAGGTCAAAATGATCAAGTGTCAGAAATTTCATATGGTTTGACCTAGTGTGTTTACTTGTACATAGAAAGAATCCAGAAGATTCAGCAAACTGTCAACAGTGATCACCCCACCCCTAGGGTGAGGGGTGGAGGGTAGGAGAGAAACTCCATCTTCTTTAACATTATATTCTTCTCTACTCTTTGAAATCTTTTAACCAGTAACATGGCTTACTTTCATAATAAATTTCTTCTTTAACATAATAGTCTTCTGCATTCTGATTTTTTTTAACCAGGAGCATATGTTGTCTTTATGACAAAATTTTAAAACAATAGAGATAAAAACCAGAATGCCATTAACTACTGTTATTAATTTGCCCTGTTATTAAATTGCTCTGTCATAATATTCTTTTGCTGTATATTCTTTGTGTGAGCATTTCTGGGTGTTCTACAGTCCTTGGAGCAGTAAGGACTCTAATCCCAACCTTGACTCCAGGGATCAGTATCTTATGTATCTAGAAAAGTCTTGTCTAACACATCTATGGTCATCTAATATCCCCCGACACTGAATGTTTCCGACTGAGTCCTCAAGTCTAACTTAAATGCTCCAATCATTTCCCATCATGTTCAAAGTAAAAGCTCAAGTCCTTCTGGAAGCCTCCAGTCCCCATGTGACCTGGCCTGCTGTGCCTTCTCTGTCCTCATGCCTCTTGTTCAGGTCTCTCCAGGCACTCTGGCCTCCCTGGTGTTCCTACAACAGGCCGGCCACACTTTTGCCTCAGGGCCTTTGCACTTGTTCCTGCAGCCTGGAAGATTCCTCTCCCAGGTCACCTCACAGCTCCCACCTTCTCCTCCTTCCCATTTTTATTTAGATGTCATCTTCTTAGGGAGGGCTCCCTGATCACTTCATTTTTTATTTAGAGAGGGGGTCTTGCTATATCGCTCAGGCCAGTCACAAACTCCGGGGCTCAAGCGATCCTCCTACCTCAGTTTCCCGAGCAGCTGGGGCTACAGGCACGCATCACCACGCCGGGATAACTTTACTGAACTCTATAATCCAACCCCCCCGACTGCCACACTCCCCATCCCCAATTCTGCTTATTTTCCTTCATGTCCTGTATCATCTTCCATCACACTATACATTTTATTTAGTTTATCATCCATCTGTCTCCTGGGACTAGAACGTCGGCACAAGGGTGGAGATTTTTGTGTTTTGCTCACTGCTGTGTCGATGGGCCTGGCACGTAATGGATGTTCATCTGTTGAATGAACTTAAATACTTCGTGGGAAGAAGCAGAAAAAATACAAAAGCCAGGCAGACATGGCTGATGTCTCTGAGAACATTAACCTCACGAGGATTCAGTTTTCATATCTCTAAAAATGGAATTCACAGCGATACCGTAGGAACCCCGCTCACACCCAGGCTGGAACCTGCCACACAGCAGCCCACACGTACTTGAGCCGCTCCCCTCCTTGGTTCACTCGCCCACACTGTCCTCTAAGACCTACTTAGCCCATTTTCCTCACCTGCACCTTTTGCCACTGGACTCTGAAGAGCCTGGGACAGAGACTCTGACCTTTGCAGGCTGTCAGATATGAGGACAGGGAGGACTTAAGGGCTCCAGGCACTCAGGGCTCAGGGCTTCTCCCCAGAGAGGAGAGGCAGACCTCAGACTGCCAGGCTTCCTGTGCCTGGGTGCGGTAGGGTTGTGGGTGGAGAGAGGGTGCGACTAGGGGAGGACTCACGCTGGAGAGGAAATGGCAGGGGTGGAGGAGCTGAGCGGGAGCTCACTGGCAGATCTCAATCAACCCTCAGCCCTGGAGGCAGGGACTCTCATTATCCTCATTTTACAGAGGAGCAAATCAGGCTCAGAGAGGCAAAGTCTTCCCCAAGGTCTGGTTCCAAAGTCCTGCTCTTGATCTCCACACTGCGCTGGCCCTGGCTGAGCAGCAGAATCACCAAGGAGCTGATGAAACTGAAATACGCCTGCCCTGCCCAGACCTACTGACTCAGAGTTTCCAGGGGTGGGGTCCAGGTGTCTGTATTTTTCATAAGCTGCCATTAGGGGTCCCTCGGAGAGTTTTCCACAGTCTCCCACACCCACCCAGGCAGCCCGTGACCTTTGGGTCAGCAGCCTCTGACCTTTGAAAGGCTCTTACTTCTGGAGGCATGTGGGGGAGTAGCTCTCGTCTGGGGACTTGGAGTCCTCTAAAAACTCAAGTGTGGGGATCAGGGCAGGTGTCATGTCCATGTTCACAAAAGTAAGTCAGTAGGGCTGGGCACCATGGCTCACACCTGTAATCCTAGCACTTTAGGAGTCTCAGGTGGAAGGATCACTTGAGGCCAGGAGTTCGAGACCAGCCTGAGCAACACAGTGAGACCCCTGTATCTACAAAATAAATATAAAAATTAGCTGGCATGGTGGAGCGCACCTGTAGTCCCAGCTACTAGGGAGGCTGAGACAGGAATTTGAGGTTGCAGTGTACTATGATCATGCCACTGTCCTCATACCTGGGCAACAAGGTGAGACCCTATCTCAAAATAAAATAAAATAAAATAAATCAGTAGGGACTGGTTCTGTAATGTCCAGCCTTCAGGATCCTCAACTCCCGGCTGACCAGGGAGTAGATGCAGATATAGAGGTTTGGGCATCCAGAAAAGCACCAAGCAATGATTTCACAAAGAATGAATACTCCCTCCCCCTAAATGGACTATGGCCTAAATGAATGTAGGCATCAAATGATCCTTTTCAAAGACACAGATCCTTTTAAGAGTTACTGAGTGTATTCTACTGAGTACTAAAGCATCACTACAATCATGGAGCAGCACAGGGAATTTTAAAAGGTGGGAATCTCTGGATTAGCTGTGTAACCGGCTGAAAACAAGAAGGGGCTGGAGGGGATGTGTGTAGGCATCAAAGAAAAGATATAGGCCCAGAAAAGGGAAAGGAGAGGCTGCATCAAGGGCCAGTTTCACCTACTTGATGTACAGTAACAGTATTTAAGTTATTTTCATAGGCTGGCTGGGTGGCTTGGTGATCCCTAGTTCAACACTGTTGGTTTGTAGATGAGAAACTGGAGGCTCAGAGGTGGGCAGTGACTTGCTGGAGGCCAGCCAGCTGGGGAGCAGTATAGAGCCAGGCCTATGTGGCTCTGAGTCAAGTGCGCTCCGCACATCATTAAATCATCCTCCCCCCATCCCCACATCCTAGCCCTAGGAGAGCAGCAGCGCGTAGGGGGCAGGGCAAAGCTGGACTGGAGCTGTTCTTAACTTTTCCTCCGTTAAGGAGAAAGTTGTTGTCCCTCTCCAGAGGAGGCAGAGCCTGAAGCTCAGAGACTCTCAGTGGGAGAGAGACTCTCCCTGGGCTCCAGAACTGCCTTGAGTGTCAGCTGGAGGCTCAGAAGCCTGAGAGGCCCCTGTACATCCTCCTTCCCTTCCCCCAGCTCCTGCCAGTCAAGGGGAAGTGCTAGGTCTGCTGCCCCCTAACATCCTCACTAAGCCAGAGACACGCTACACATCTACATCCCC
>VBSM01000361.1:4062304-4074182 GCA_008086735.1 Cheirogaleus medius | reverse complement strand
AAGCCGTTCCCGCGTGTCCCACTCCTCGCGCTGGGGCTGCCGACTGTCCTTCGGCTCAGAGCCCCCAGGCTTCACCCCGGCCGCCGCGGCGCGCCCTCAGCACGAACTGTGCGTTACGCTCCCGAAGCGCTTTAAGGTGCGCGGTCCGCCAGCTTTGCCTACTGATCTTCGAGCCACCCTTTGAAGGAAGCAATTGCAGGTATTAATAGCTCCTTATTGAAAAGGACGATATCGAGGAGCAGCGAGGGACTGCCTCCTTAGGGAGGGCGCCCTGACGGTCCTCTTGGGTTCTCAGTCTGTTCTCCGCCAGCCCCGCCCCCGGCCTCAAAACCCCTACTCCCTCTCGTAGGCTTGCTTCAAGGTGATCAAAACCAAGCCCTTTTACTATTTCCCCTTCTTAGCAGGGAGGGGCTGCGATTAGCGAATTTTCGGAAACCTGAGGGAAAATTAAAAGGGAGTGAGCTTTAGGTATAAAATTAAATAAAAAAGGGGAATTTGATAAGGAACTGGTAAAGATTGTCTCTTAGGGGAGGAACAGGGTGCCTGGGGAAATAAAGTAAGAAACTTCGCCCTCTCTACCCTTTCAGATTTTAACTCATTTCTTTTGTATCTTCCTCCCCAACAATTTAACTTAATAATTTTAAAAGGAAGTAAACTAGAAACATTTACGAAGTACTGGGTTTGGGGCCTATGGTCGTTAAAGATGCCTTTGGGAGCACAGACATCCTGTTCCTCTCTTCCCTGTCTGAAGAGCTTAACCAGAAAGCCCCCCTTTAAATCTTAGACATCTCGTTTTCCCCATCGGGGGCGTTTCTTTTTAGAGGCGGGACTGGGACCAGAGTTCTCAGTTTAGGTAGGCAGTAAGTGACAATTGATGGTCCATTCCTATGATTAATAATCCTTTGTTTTTTTTCGAGATGGTCTTACTTTGTCGCCCAGGCTGGAGTGCGGTGGGTGCAATCATATAGCTCACTGTAACATCCAAATCCTGGGCTCAAGTAATCCCCCCGCTTTGGCCTCCCAAAGTGCTGGGGATTACAGGCGTGAGCCACCGTGCCCAGCCAATGATTAATCCTTTATATACTTCCTGGTATAGGAATAAACAGCCTGATCACTATATTGTCACTTTTCTGTTCCTTTTTGGTGGAAGTTTAACAAGTTATTGCCCACAGAAATATCTTATAGAAACAAAAAGTATAGTATGAACAGCAGGGAATAGAACTCAGGATGTACTTGAGTTTGTCCCTCACAACCTCCAAACCATCTTTTTTCCACAGTAAAAAATACATTTGTCCTTTTGTACATTCCCTGCAAATCCTAATCTGATGTCAAATCACCTTTGCCATTACACATTTAACAAAAACTGTGGGAAAACAATGTCTGAAACTGAAATATGATTCCAATGGTGGGTAATTTTAGATCCTCAGGAAGAGTTTGTAAGGAAAATATTTTGGGGTGGAGTATTGAAGATCATTTCTAGCAGCTTCTTCCTATCCTCACCTCTCCACATGTATAGGCTAGTGATCTTCAGACATTTTTAAAAATGGATCCCATAAAATAATTTTTTTTTTTTTTTGAGACAGGGTCTCACTCTGTTGCCTGGGTAGAGTACAGTGGCGTCAGCCTACCTCACAGCAACCTCAGACTCCTGGGCTCAAGCCATCTTCCTGCCTCAGCCTCCCGAGTAGCTGGAACTACAGGCTTGTGCCACCACTCCGGGCTAATTTTTTGTTTCTATTTTTAGTTGCCTGGCTAATTATTTCTATTTTTAATAGAGATGAGGTCTCGCTCTTGTTGAGGTCTCCCCATAAAATAATTTCGAAGAGCTATTTACCCCTTGTTCATTTTTAAGTTGATACCTAAATTTTCTTTCATTAATCTAAATACTTGTAGAGGCTATAATTTCTGACTTTTTGCAAATTTTGACATCTTAAACTAAAAATGGTTACATCATTCTGAAATGTATCCAGTGGATTCCAAATACCCTAAAAATTTGATCCCCATTATCATCCATTTAAAAATATATGAACAAGCTTTTCTTTAACACAAATTGTATATGGTTTGTTTTCTTCTTGAACTCCTAATTCCATTCACTTCCTGTAATTACTAGTATACAATTTACTAAACACATAAAAGTATTATACATTTTTATAACTCATGAAACCTAAAAAGTACAATTTTTATTGAAAATGCATCGTAGTGAGAAATATGGTGTTTTTCCCCAATTATTTCAGGTATTCATGCATGAATATTACCTAATTGTAGAAGGAGATAAAGTGCAACATCAATTCTCTACCTATTTTTTATTTTTATTTATTTATTTTTTTGAGACAGAGTCTTGCTCTGTAGCCCAGGCTAGAGTGCCGTGGCATCAGCCTAGCTCACAGCAACCTCAAACTCCTGGGCTCAAGCGATCCTCCTGCCTCAACCTCACGAGTAGCTGGGACTACAGGCATGCGCCACCATGCCTGGCTAATTTTTTCTATATATTTTTAGTTGGCCAGTTAATTTGTTTCTATTTTTAGTAGAGACAGGGTGGGGTCTCCTTCTTGCTCAGGTTAGTTTCAAACTCCTGACCTTGTGCTGATCCAGCGGCCTTGGCTTCCCAGAGTGCTAGGATTACAGGTGTGAGCCACCACGCCCGGCCTGTTTTTTATTTTTATAGACACAGTGTTGAGAAGCCTTGTTCACATAATTGGAAAAGGGATAGATTTGTTACAGTGATATTGCTTAAGTTCAAAGACTCTCTTTGAACACATCTCTCTTATTATATGCCTACAATTACAAAGTGATCTATTATTAAATACTATTAAATAGAGCCCTTTAATTATATTAAAAGAAAAGAATTAGAAGCCACTCAACTTACAAAAGGATTTATCTAGTAGAGTCTCAGTTTCAGTCTTAATAAAAATGATTATTAATTATCTGTGACCTTTTCACTTAGAGGCACCTTGTTAATCAGATATTGATTTCCATACTCCTTTGCCAACACAATATTTTAAAAAATTTTTTTCTTCTTTTTCAGAGACAGGGACTCACTATGTTGCCCAGGCTGGTCTCAAACTCCTGGCCTCAAGTGATCCTCCTGCCTTGACCTCCCAAAGTGCTGGGATTACAGGCATGAGCCACTGTACCTGGCCTCAACACAGCATTTTTTGATAAAATTCTCTTATTATATGTTTTCGGCATCTTTTTGGTAAAATATTAAAATACAGATTCGTGCATTCACTGTATAGAAAACAATTGCCATTTGTGGAATTGGCAAAGCCAGTCTTAATTTCATACCAATCAGCCAAATCAGATTTACTTTCTGTTAGGAAAAAGTGTGAATTTTATTCTTCAGTTTAAATAAATATGTTAACAGTCATTTTATTTCTTTATTTTTATTTTTATTTTTTTGAGACAAAGTCTCACTTTGTTGCCAGCTAAAGTGCCATGGCGTCAGCCTAGCTCACAGCAACCTCAAACTCCTGGGCTCAAGCGATCCTTCTGCCTCAGCCTCCCGAGTAGCTGGGACTACAGGCATGCGCCACCATGCCCGGCTAATTTTTTCTATATATTTTTATTTGGCCAATAAATTTCTTTTTATTTTTAGTAGAGACAGAGTCTCACTCTTGCTCAGGCTGGTCTTGAACTCCTGACCTTGAGCGATCCTCCCGCTTTGGCCTCCCAGAGTGCTAGGATTACAGGTGTGAGCCACCACGCCCAGCCTTAACAGTAATTTTAAAGGATACTATAAAATCATTGGGGATTAAATTATTAACTGTAGCTTATAAAATATATTACTAATAAATCAGTCAAGATTAAAATTATATAGATCTAATATTAACATTATAATAAATGGTAAAAACAAGATAGTACTGTTTCTCATTATATAATTTGGAATAATGCAGTATAATGTATAGCTAAATACATCAGTTTTCAGAAATGGTATAGAAGGTATTGTTATTCCCTTGGTAAATGTGTATGCTTGCTTGCATCAAACTCTGGTGTTTGGTCTTTGGGAACAATTAAATAAGAATCATGTCTAAAAATCAGAAATAACTCCAATAATCTTGTTATATATAAATTTTTTCTTATGTGTTTTTTAAAAAGAAAGGCGTATTTGCTAAGAAATAATGAGTTGAGCAGCTAACAATTTCGTTTTTTGCTAGTAGGAGGTAGGAAATAAGCAACATTTTATAAGATGAAGTAAGAGGAGGACTGATTGCAATGGGAATATTTTGATATGAAGTGGAGAACTATCCTTCCCTCCCAACTCTCCAGGATTTTACACCCTGGACCATGCATCAGGATTTAGTGGGGGATTTAGGTGAGGGATATACTTTTCTTTTGTAAAAAGGGACAAAGGACTATGATCAAAGGGGAGGTAGAATGGAGAGTGTACATGAGTATCAGCTGGCTCTCAAACAGAATGGCTTTAGAAAGATTTAATATAGAAGTTGAGGATCTTGAAATGTATTCCCTTAAAAAACTCTCCTCAGATTGATTTCCTTGCCTGGGTATCCCTTACAAAGTCTTCACATACCCTTGGAAAGAATTCCTTGGAAAATCTTTATGTACCCCAATTTAAAGACTTCTTGATATAGGCATACCCATATTGCAATGGCCTTGACTATACATTATTCTGGAACACCAAAGCAAGTGTCCTAGGAAGTCAGACAGAAGGCTTAGTGTTCTTGGAATAGAAGAGGGTTAAGAGAGAAGTCAAAGAGGATGTCCCCAAGTTGGTATAGTACAATAGTCCTGGGTATGGTCCTCAGTTTTACAGTTCTAGAAGTGTGATATTGTCAGTACACAGAAAGGTGTTAATGTTTTGTCATACTAAATCAAACTCATAGGAAGTTAATGTATAAAATAGAATGCCAATGTATTAATTTATACTCATAGCCACCAAGGGGACTAGATTCTCTCTCCTGTTGAGAAATCTATATGGGAAGATCTGTTATAATGAGAAAGTTACATAAGGAGTGTGGATCTTGAGCATGGCTATTGTTATCAAGCTATGACAACCAGATGCTTGCTGCCTGGCATATAATAGGAACTCAGTAATTATGGAGTGAATGCAGCTATCTTCATTATAGATGTTAAAGGGGAAGTTCAAGATTCTGATAAGCTAATCCAACATCTTTTTTGATCAGGTAGATCTTTCCTTGTTTCTCAAGTTATACTCTTAAATGGCTATATCATGTAGATATTAAATCCAATAAAATTTCATGTCAGAGAGTTATATATTTGCAATAATTAATTTCTGTCTATCATCTCTGAGCCTACAAATTGAGACTGGTCACTTATTTGTTTTTTAAGAGATGAGGTCTCACTATGTTGCCCAGGCTGGAGTGCAGTGACTATTCACAGGTGTGATCAAAGTGCACTGCAGCCTTGAACTCCTATATCAAGTGATCCTTTGGCCTCAGCCTCCCAAGTAGCTAGGACTACAGGCACACACCATTGCACCGGACTAATTTTTTTATTTTGTACAGATGAGGTTCTCACTCTATTGCCCAGGCTGGTCTCAAACTCCTGGGCTCAAGCAAGCCTCCTGCCTCAGCCTCTCGAGCAGCTGAGACTACAAGTTCTCACCACTACCCTTGGCTGGGACTGTTCATTTATACAAGAGCTTGGAGACTGCATGGTAGTGGCTGAATAATCTGTATTTCAGAATATTATTTGGTGGCCAAGAGTGTATCATAAAAAGAATGATGTTGGGTGACCCTCAATGCAGGTACTCTGCTAGAAGTAGGATATCCTAATTAGGGAGGTACTGAACTACCTGTGGCCTGGCCAGTTTTTGTGGGGTGTACTGTGCTAAGGAGGAACAATAAATTTCCCCTGCCTCCTAGATCCCCCTCAGGAGATAATTCTTGATATTGTTTTTAAGGATAGACAAAGAAGTTGAGTGAGGTGTTTCATGCCTGTAATCCTAGCACTTTGGGAGGTTAAGCAGGGAGGATTGCTTGAGATCAGGAGTTCGAGACCAGCCTGAGCAAGACTAAGACCCCGTCTCTACAAAAAAATAAAAAATTAGCCAGGTGTGGTGGTGCACACCTGTAGTCCTGGCTACTTGGGAGGCTGAGGCAGCAGGATTGTTTGTGCCCAGAAGTTTGAGGTTGCAATGAGCTATGATCATGCTACCACATTCCAGCCTGGGTGACAGAGCAAGACTCTGTCTCTTGGGGGGGGGGGGAGAAAAGGGAGGGAAGGAGGGGAGACAAACCTTTTCAAATTCTAAAATCATTAGGAATAATATAAATAGCCAAATTTTATCTGGAAGCTAGAAAACACTTTGTCTTCTCAAGGCTTTTTCCAGCTCTAGGATAAGTTATTGAGATAGAGGAAAACATGCTAGGCCAAGGAGTTTCATTTAGTATTTTAATAATAATAAAAAAGACAATACAAAATCCAAACATTTCTTTTTACAAGTTCAGATACATACTTTTCCCCAAGTGCAAAATACTCTATGAACTGCATCATTTGCTGTTTATTGTTGATTGTATAGGAGATGCTTACTATATTGGCAGCAGTGGAAGCCAGATATAAATACAATATTTTGAGATTTCTTCTGCATTAAAAAAAAAAGCCTCCCACATGGTGATGATTATTTTCTGAAACTTCAGTTCAATTCACACAGAAGAATAAAGTTTTCAGTTTGTCCAAACTGCTACACCCCTACAACTTGTGTTGTCTAGATAAGCTGGTAACAGAACTAGGGGTTCTATTCTCTATAATCATATATTTTCTTAAAGGATTCCTAGTCCAAATAATGGACGAAGGACAGGTTTGCTACCTTTGAGACAGGTCAAATTTAAAGATATCCTTGTGCTGTTTGCTTCCACATTTCTCTTACTGTGCTTAAGAAAGAAAGGTTAACACTTTCAGCGTATGGTCAGTTATATTTTGTTCCCTTTGTCTGAGGCTTATTATATTGAGGTTAAGCAGCAAATACAAAAAGTTTGAATGCTCTTATGTTTTCTGTCATTTTGAGATATGACCTCCTATCCATTCCAGAGTCACATAAAACATGCATATGGAGAACACTTCTCAGACATAAAATGTTTCGTTAGGGCCAAAGACCAGGACTACATTACTGAACTTTTAGCAACAAATATGAGTCTCTACCACCTCAAACTGACCAAATCCTGGGGGAAGTCAGAGCAGTCACAGCTCAGTGTAAGCCTTTGGGGGATTTCTAGGCCTGGGGCAGGCAGCTCAAGTCCAGGATCTGGTCAGTTTTTTCTGACTCTGAGAGTTCACTCAGGTTTAGGGAATGGGCATAGCCTGATAATACAGAGAGAGGGAGGCAGAGAAGTAAAGAGGAACTGCCATGCTGCTGAGGATGTAAGTGCCTTTCTGATATGCATCACTTGGTACTTGGAGCCCTCGGGGAAATGGCTTCCCATTCCCAGACTCAAATCAGGGCAGGTTTTGTACTAAGATGAATGAGGCCCCATAGTATTGTAGCCCCACAAGCATCTCATCCTGCAGAGAGGCCTCTGGGTTGCTTCATGAAGGGTTCCTATGTACACCATCTTCCCATTTCCCCTTCCACTGGTAAAAACCTCTTTTCTGTCTGACCTGTAAAGGCCTAGAGAGTCCCTGAGTGATAACTCCTCATTCAGTCCATTTAACGCCTAGTTTGATGCCCAGGGCCAGCTTCCTCCTATGTTCAGCAGGAGTTTTGCCTGAGTTCTTAACCCCCAACTTGGATAACTTAAACTTGGTGGACAACAGCAGGTCTTTACCTGCTCACCAAGATTTGCCTTGACATCAGTTAAGAAGCCTAGTGGTCTATACTTTCCATACTGTGGAACTTATTTGCAAGTCTCATAAACCATGGAATAAATGATTGGAGGAAGTGTATTTATGTGTATATATGGTGTGACAGGAAAAGCCAGGAGAAAGGAGAAGCCAGACCCCAAAAATAAATTGGGATAGCATAAATTGGGAAGCACCCTCACTGGCTTTCCAAGAGAGATGCAAAATGGCAAGGAGAGAGGGATCAGAAAGTTATCCTATCTTCTGGTAGAGAATTAGGATGGTCAAAGTTGATTAAAACAGTTTTCAGGTACTTCCTGGGAAATACCTGCTAAATGACCATATCCCCTGCTTAGAAGCAGCCATTTTATATCTTTATAGTGGCTGTCTTTGATCCAGAGAGACAAAGGCAGCCAGACATTCCACCCCCAAGGGCCATACTATTGTCTAATGGATGTCAGGGGGTCTAGCTGTGCCATTGGCTTCCCACTGCTAAGGCTGTTTTGGGTGGTGAATACTACTGATGAGAGGGTGAGGGGGTCAGGCTCCTTTATTTAGTGTTGAGTCTCTTGGGAGGGAAGTATCCTGGGATGGTCACCTAGAAATGAACCTGAGAAGTCAATTGGTAGCTTTGATTGACTAGGACTACAGCTTTAAAGGAAACAGAAGGAGCTATTGGAAAAATAATTTTACAGGCAGCACATTGGATTAAAGGCAGAATGTGTACAGGCTCTGGGCTTGGGCATGGACTTGATTCTTCCTTTAGAAAAACAGTAGTTGAGGAAGCTAGGCTTGAAGTCAACTCCGAGAGGGAAGTGGCCAGGGTCAGACAAATATCTGGTGTTTCACCAACTTGACACCTTGGTAACTGTCCTATTCTTGGCTTCTACAGCCTTGTGTCTGGCCTCAGACCCTGAGTCAGCCCATATCCACGTGGTTTGTCCTGGTCTTCTTCCATGTGCACACCAGGGGAAAACAAGATGAAGACAGGGAAAAGATGGAGGTTTTCCCTACTTGGGGTAGAAAATCACTGACCATTTCCATTGGCCTCTACAATCATGGGGTCCATATTGAATCCATATAGAGGGACAGCAGGATTGGTTTAGCAAACACAGGTCCCTCGCCTTCCTGCTCCATCAAGTCCCCAGAATTACTTTTTTTTTTTTTTTTGAAACAGAGTCTCACTCTGTTGCCCAGGCTAGAGTGCTGTGGTGTCAGCCTAGCTCACAACAACCTCAGACTCCTGGGCTTAAGCAATCCTACTGCCTCAGCCTCCCTAGTAGCTGGGACTACAGGCATGTGCCACCATGCCTAGCTAATTTTTTATATATATATGTTTAGTTGTCCAGACAATTTCTTTCTATTTTTTAGTAGAGACGGGGTCTTGCTCTTGCTCAGGCTGGTCTCGAACTCCTGAGCTCAAACGATCCTCCCACCTTGGCCTCCCAGAGTGCTAGGATTACAGGCATGAGCCACCACGCCCGGCCCAGAATTAACTTTACTACATATCAAATGCCTCTGAGTTATCACCCTGGGTTACCCCAACCAAGGGTTCTAGAGGTCTGGGTGGTCACTGGTAGAATAGAGACAGATCAGATGCTCCAGCACTTAAGGTTCATAAGATTCAAAACTGATTTTCTTCCACTCCAAACATACACTCCTCTCTCTTGGGCAGCTATAAATAGGGTTGTTCTAATAGAGGAAAAAGAAACAAAAACAAAAAACCCTCCCTCTAGACAACATAGAAAGACTCAAAATGATTGCACTTATTAGATGTGGACAGGGTGGGCAGGAGGCTCGCCAAGTACACACACATTCCTCTTGCTGCCCACAGCCTGAGGCCAGAGGTAGGTGGCTCCAGGCTGGCTATAGACTGGGGTCCTCTTTAGTAGAGCCCACAAGCCACCTGGGGCTACAAGGGAAAGACAACTGTGGGGCGAGGCCCAGGCTAGCTTCAGGTCAACAGCCATGCTTCTTTAAGGACAACATGTAGCAAGGCGAGTAGGACTCCCCCAGGGAGCACTTGAGTGGGACTAAGAGGGTAGCTGGGTCAGGGAAGACATGTAAGAAAAGGGATTAGTGTTTGAAGTTAGCTTCCAATTGTTCTGTCTGGTCTTTTAGATGATATATTTTCTTTTCTTTCTGTTTTCTCTTTTTGGTGATGCTTTAAAACCTGGGTTTTATCTTGCAGAGCTACAGTCTTTCTCTCCGGGAGCCAAAGCAGGGCGTTCAACATGGCAGTGCCTGTTGCTCTTCCTCATTCAGCCGGTATCCACTAGCCCAGTGTTGTGGGCCACTTGTAAACCCTATGGAGTAGACCCCAGGCAGACATGTGGGGGAAGAAAGAGAGGAGCTATATAGACAAGAAAGCCAGCTATGTGGGCAGTCCAGGGCTCAAATCATGTGCCCCAGTGGACCAGTGTTGGCATTGAGCCTGTAAGTCAAAGGCTTCTTTGGCAGGACTCTGGGCTGTTAGAATCACCCTGGGGAGCACAGCCAGCAGACGTTCTGGCTCCTGATTAGCAAAGGCACAACCCTATAATGGCAGAAGCCCCTCTTCCCCCTCCCCATTCCCCATTAGACCCATTTTCTTCATGGGCCTCTAGCACCCTTCCAAGCTGATGGAACCAGGCATATGAGCTGATAAAATGGGCAGGGAAGGGGCTGTGCTGTTCCTTCACCCCTCAGGGGGAATAGAGCCAGCACTGAATGGCTTTTCCAGGGAGCAAGTAGGAAAGGGAAAAACAGGAGAGAGAGAGAGAGAGACAGGAGAGAGAGAGAAAGAACGAGAGAAAGGGAGAGTGCCTGGTCTGTGTAGTGATATTTTTTTCTCCAGAGAGAGAGGTGAGAGTTCCTTGTCTGAGGGTGGGGGACTGCCGGCTCTGAGGGCTAAGAAGTCTGAGGGTTTCAAAACCTGGGTCTCTGGGCCTAGGGGCACTATTTGTAGGGCCTGAGGAAGCTGGAAACTTTGGAGCGGAGCAGCTTGATGAAGGATTTTGGCAGCATCTCCTTGTGTTTTTCTGTGTACTTGAAGTAGTTCTGGGGGTGAGCTAGCACCTCAAAGAAGGCCTTGATGAGCTTCTTGTCCTGCAGAGGATGGCAGGCAGCAATGTCAGCCTCAGCAATGGGGGTGGGAAAGAGGAACATCAAGACTCCGCAGTCCCTCTTCATGGCTAACAGATGTCTCATGCTGAACATACCCAGAGGTAAACTCTGGATTCCCATCCCACCATCTGCTCTTTTAGAGTTCCACAACTCAGTCAATGGCAGCTCCATTCTTCTACTGCTCAGGCCACATTCCGTGGAGCCATCCTTCTCTCCTGCTTGACTCTACCTTCAAACTATATCCATATTTGGATATATTTGGATGGTGACCATTTCTCACCATCTTTGCAGCTACCTCCCTGGTCCAAGCCACCATCATCTCTCACTTGGACTACTGCAATAGCCTCCTCACTGGTGTCCATGCTTCTACCCTTGTCTCTCCAAAGACTGTTCTCCCCACAGCAGCCATGTGACTTTTTGATTTTTTAGTTAGTTCATCTTTTTCCTGTTTGAAACACTTCTCTGGTTTCTTTCATCACCCAGGGTAAAGCTGAGAGTCTCTTGCATGGCCCATAGGCTGAATGTGATCTGTGCCTTGCTTTCCCCTCCACTCTTCCTCACTATGCTGAGCCACACTGGCCTTCTTGAGGATCCTGAACACACCAAACTGCTCCCCTGCTCCTTAGCTTGGAATGCTCCTCCCTGATGTTCTAGTGGGTAGCCCCTTTCCCTCATTCAGATCTCTTCTCCACAGAGGCCTTTCCTGACCACCCTGTCTGCAACAGCAGCATGACGTGTGGGAGCCTACTAAGTGCCGGGCATTGTGCATTAAAAACTCAGATCTTCTGGTTCCTAGGCTGGTGCTTTTTCCACTGCATCAGTGGATTTTTAAAATAATGAGGGGGCCTCTCAACCCGGTCCTCTTTAATCAGAACAGCTGTACTGCTTTATGCATTGGAGTTCCACAGTACATTTGATTTGAAATAAGGGTTTGGATACTTAAAATGTTTGAAAAGTATTTCAAACATTTCATATAATTTCAGCAATTATATCTGTTGGAGTCTGTAAGTTCTAGGTG
>VBSM01000361.1:4027328-4062204 GCA_008086735.1 Cheirogaleus medius | reverse complement strand
GAGGGACAGTGAACTGGCCCCCTGTTTAAAAAGTTTGAGGACCCCTGGACTATAGTTTCTTAAATAAGATTTTCTCAAATTGGGATCCACCAACCCAGGGTATCCTTCCATTCTTCAGTACTAGATATATTTCTTTTCCTTTAAAAGGAGTCTATACATGAACTGATTCTGAGAAAGCTGTGCTAGATCTGCTGCTTCTTAGTGTGGTGTGGGGTGGAGGTAATGGAAGGAAGGGACTTATACAAAAGCAACTTTCTGTACTTCATTTTCCCTGTCTCTTGGTGGAAGAGGTAGAGGACATTTCCTTTCACTTTCCCTTTCTCCTCCAAGTTTTCCCCCAGGTATAATACAGTGTGGGTGACACTGCAGTCAGAGGGACTTGGTATCAGATCCCAGCTTTAGCACTGGGAGTCTAATTCTGTATGCTTCAGTTTTCTCATCTATAAAGTGGGAATGATAAGAGCATTTACCTCATAGAGCTTCTGTGTGAATCAAATGAGAATATTCACATAAGCACTTAGCATATCGCCTGCACAGGGTTACATGCTCATTAAATGTTGGCTATCATTAGTTAATATTCACTTGCCTTTAAGATCTCCTGGTGGTTTTCAGAGGCGTAGAGCCGGCCATCTCGCACAATGTCTTCTACTAGCTGCTCATAGTCCTCTGCAAAGTCAACCAAGGGGAGGGGGTGAGGGGTGGGAGCTCCTCCTGCTCTCCTGGCTCCCTCCCAAGACCTCTGGGCCTCCCCTTTCTCACCCACCTCCATCCCTGCCCTTGCTCACCATCATAGGTAACATAGGGGATCTGGAAGCCACGAGCGCTGTTGGCCTCACTTGTCTTGAAGTTGATCCAGAGCTTCCTGGAACGTGCCGTGAAAGCGATGGGGCGTTCGTAGGTCTGGCAGGTCTCATAAGTGGTAATGGAGGATGGGGAGGCTGGGGAGGCAAGCAGCAGGTCAGCAGAGCAGCAGGGCAGGCTGTGCAAGCCCTCCTGGGATGAGGGCTCTGGAGCGGGGCATGGGGGAAAGAATCACTCTGACAAAGGCTCCCCCTCTACACACATACCCCACACCCCATACCCTCTCCCATTGCCCCCGGGCCTCATTCCACAACTTCTCTTTGAATCCAGGCACTCACATAGTATAAGAAATTTGACATATAATGAATGGAATGGCAGAAATACTAGGATAGGATAGTGACACATGGAACACCATTAGAATTCTAGCCTCAGCGCGGCTTTCTTAATTCTGCTCTCTACTGAGTATGTGCCATTCATTGCTGTTTTCCTTTGTTAGCTTCTCACCTCCTAAGGCCTCTCTCACTATTTTGTCCTCGCAGATCAAATTCTGCCCTAATTCTTCCTGTACCAGTCTCTCTTTCTCCCTCTTAACCAGATTTGGACTGCCCTTCCCTGGCCCAGCTTTGCAGCCACCCACAGTTCTTTCTCATGACGAGGACGTCCCCACACTCGTCCTCAGATGGCAGGAAGATCTCAGGTACCACGATAAGGATCTTGCGCTTGGGTGGGGGGTTGATGTTCCAGATGCACTCCACGCTGGCTGGGTAGTTGCCCGGGTAGTTGGGGGACTCGATATAGCCAGTAAACTCACCCAGCTCCCCACCACACTGACGATCTGCAGCCAAGCCATGGTGGATAGAGCAACAAAGAAAAGTAAGTCAGTGGGGAAATGGGTTGGGGAAACTGAAGAGCTCTGAAGTGGAGGTCAGACACATGTGGGTAGCCACCATCCTAGGTCATCATCTGTATTCCAAGTTCTGGGTCCATCTTCCTTCCTGCTCTTTTAGTACCTTTCCTTCTCACTTCATCTGTCTCTGTCTCATTACCTATCTCCAGGGAGAGGGTGCTACAGGGCCCAGTCTAGAACTTGACCTTGAGATTGAGTGGGATGGGGAGAGGTGGAGAGTGGGACTTTCCTGCCCAACCACCCCCAGCTCTGCTCCCTGTTGGTTTGCCACACCTCTTCTTTCCATACCCATTGCTCCCAGGCCTCCCTACTCCCTTTTCTACAGCCTGGCTTGCCACCTACTCTTGCACTGGGCCACGCTGGTGGAGCCATCAAAGTCAGTGCTTGTGTTTCCTGGACAGCGGGTACAGAAGTTCTGTCGGAAGTCAGGCTGATAGGAGCCCATGGCGCAGCGGATACAGCGGTGGATGCTGGTGTTGTAGTAGTGCCCTGGGGAGCACTGGACTGCAGCAAGGGGGAAAGGCAGGAATCAAGATGGCGGGCTGGCGGGAGTTCTGGGGCACAGGATGGGCAGGATACATTCATCAAGGAGAATCAAGAGATTGGCAACGCCAAAGGTCCTTCCAGAGTCCCAACCTTTCCCGGTCATGCCAGAATTTAAGCCCAGGGAAAAACAAAGTTTACAGAGTGGTTGGCTGTAGTGCTATCCTTTTCTTTCAGACACTGAGCACAGTATCAAATCTATACAGAAATTCATTTAGTGTATGGAGGGGAATGTGCCACTAGTTCTTCAAAGCAGGGGGTAAGCGGGGCTGTTAATTATTTCTCAATTCCCAGGCTTAGGACTGGTGGAGGACCAGATGGGTCCTAGGAGCAGGTGGTATGGCTGGTCAGGCAGCTGAGCCTTTTCCTGGTTTGGGGGAGATGGTGGGACAACATAGTCAGGTCTACTCTGGGGACTCAGAGAGTTTTTTTGGAAGTTGGGATTGGGGTGTCCCCAGTGGGGTGAATAGCCCACTCACCTTTGGTGTCACAGTCTTGGAAAGAGATGGCCCCCTCGTGCTTGGTAGTGAGGCCCCCACCACATGGGAAGCATAAGGTCCGTCCTGCTTCAGGTTGGTAGGTACCACGTGGGCATGGCTGGCAGGGCTTGAACCCATCTACAGAGTGTTGGCCAGGTGGGCACTGACCTGCAGTGAATCAAGGGCCCAACTCTGATGGGGATGGTCCTGAGTCATCCCCATGGGTCACCCGATCTCAGGGGACAGCAAGATGTTGACTAAGAGAATGGCCTGGAGCCTGGGCCTGCCCTTTGGGAAATCCCATGCCATGGGTGTCCCAGTGCCCACCCTACCCCACTCTGTATTGTTTGTTCCCCTGGCACCTGCACACGTGGTGACGTTGGTAGCTCCGAGAGGCCCGTGGGCATCACTCCCAGGGCAAAGGTCGCAGGAGAGCTGCCCTTCTCTCTCCTGGAAGGTGCCCGCTGGGCATGGCACACACTGCTCCGTCTGGCCGTGGTAATACGTTCCCTGCGGGCAGCTGACTGAGGGAGAGTCGGCCGTGCTAGCCACCCACCCCCCATTTCCAACCACCCAGGCTTGGAACTCCCCTTCCCACTCCCTCAGATTGAGGGAGAATCTCTTTGTCAGGGAACAAACAGAATCCTGCTTGTGGGGAATAGGGGGTTAAAGCTGTGTGCAGGAGGGTTGCTGGCCCCTCCTGGTATCCTTCTAGATTTCAGCCTGGGACCAGGGAAGGGAGGATGGTGGGCAGGAGAGTCTTGGCTGCCTCATAATTTAAGAGATGCAACTGAGGCCATGAAGGGTCTTGCTCTGAACCAGGCCCAACCCAGGCCTTCCCCATTCCCCTGCTCCCCAGCAAGCTTCCTTACCACACTTTGCCCCAGCACGGTGCTGCCCGGGCCTGCAGGATTCCACAAGTTCTGCTCGCTCCCCAGCTACCAGGCCTGGTTTGTGGGCCAGCTCATAATCAAGGCCTGCCAGGCGCAGCAGGAAGCGGTCCTGGTTGATGGACTTTCTGAGCATCTTCAGGGACCCTTTCAGCCGTCGTTCCATCCGCTGTCGGAGGCAGGGCAGCCCACAGCCAGCTGGTGGTGGATGGTAGTGTGCATCAGAGAAGGAAGAGAAAGAAAGAGTGGCTGTAAGCAGGAGGGCAGGGGAGCAAAGCTGGGAGGGGAGTGGCATGGTAAGAGGGACTAGCTCTCAGGCTTGGCATTAGGCAGGGTCTGCCCCTATCCCTCCTTTTTGCTTCTGAGACCTATGTTTTTCCCACCTCTGCCCTCTCCTTCTGGCCTTACTCCCAACAGTGCCCCAGTCCTACCTGTGGTTTCTTCGGCTCTGACCTCTGCCTCCAGTTCCAGGGTGAGCCGGGTGACCTCCTTGCCTGGAGGGGTCCGGGCCCGCCGGCCCTTGCCCTTCCGAGAGGAGTCACACTTGAGGTGGATGAAGGTGACCTGGCAGTCAGAGCAGGGGGCACCACCTGGGGGAGAGGACTTGTCACTTATTCACCAACCCAGGCAGACCTCACCAGATCTCTGACTGCAACTATGTCAATCCTCTTTAAGTCTAGGATACCAATGAGTTGGTGGAAGGGAATGTCCTGCAGACTTCCTTGAGCCCTATGCCTACAACTGCTTTTTCCCCTGCTTGTCCAGAGTTCAGGGTGCTGGTGGGTTTTTGGAAGCGATCTTGCTAAGCAGAGGAGCTGAGGGGTGGGGAAGGTTTGGTGGCCAGACATCCCATTGGAATGGGGTCCCCAGTCCAGACCTGGCCCTGGGATTCTGCTGGCCTCTTCCATTTTGCCTTTGTTTCGCAGGTGCAAACGGCATTTGGCATCCTTGATCTTGAAGGAAGCTCGCTGTTTAACAGACAGCACTGCAGCCTCTAGAGGGATGGTAGAAGCTCAGCACAGCATGGGGGCCCAGTGGGGGTGGAGGGTGCTGTGGAGGGTGTTGAGAAGCTAGGCAGTAGGCCAGGGGCTTGGCTGGGGAAGTGGGATTGCAAAAGCCAAGACAATCAGATGTTAGGGGCAGAGAGAGTGGCAGCAGGGCTGGATAATTACAAGGCAAAGAGGGGGACCCAGCAAAAAGGAAAGCCAAGGAAATAATGAAGGAGAAAAATAAGGAATTAATATAAGAGAGTGGGGTGGAAATAAGACTTGGGGGCTGGTGCTCACCATGGCAGTGGTTGGAGTTTGTGTTGTTCCCTGTGTGGCCGGCTTGGGCTGGAGCAGCTCTGGGGCTGGGGATGCCACAGCTTACCGTGAAGCCATTCTCAGACTCTGAGAGAAGGGGTCTGTCACAACTCTGACCTGCCCTCCCAACCCCACCTGGCTGGAGGGATCTAAGCGGAGCAGAGGAGCTGCCTGAACAGCCAACCTTCCCTCCTTTCTTCCCCAAAGCCCTCCAGCACCCTCCTCCCATGTACCTGGCAAAAACCGGGCCCGGGATGGACAGGTCAGGGCACAGGTGTCCTTCTTGCCAGACCGGTTGCAGCTGAGCATGGCTTTCGAGGCCCCAGGACTTCCCTGACACTTCACTGGCTCTAGGAAGCGGAGAGAGACCTCAGGAAACTGGTGCATTCCTTTCCCACCCTCTCCCTCAGATGTATAATTTGGACAAAGAATCAGCTACATGAAGAACTATTGTACCCATGGAGACTGATGAAGGGAGTTTTTTTACTAGAAAATTCATGTATCTAAATCAAATAGCTACATTCTCCACCCCTTCCCACCTCACATGTTCCCCCTGCATGATACGTTATGCTTTCCAGGACCCCAACTGCCCCCTTGAAACTGCAGTGTCAACCTTGGCCAGCAGAGGACACTGCCCACCTGTGCAATCTTTGCCGTTCCAGTGCAGCCGGCCCTGACCTGCTGGGCAGGTACACTGGTAGCTGCCTGGTGTGTTGATGCAGCCAAAGCGGCAACCTCCCCGGTTGATGCTGCATTCATCCACATCTAGGGGTAGGGGTAAGGACACAGACAAACAATGGTGGGGAAGGAGTAGGAGCCAGGGAGTAGGTAGGACATTTGGTTAGAGTTCCAGGTACCCTGTGTTATGCAAGATTGACTAAGTTCTAGAGATCTACTGTATAACATTGTGCTTATAGTTAACAATACTGTAGTGTACACTTAAAAATTTAAGAGGATAGATCTCATGTTAAATATTCTTACAGTTAAGAAAATAGAGTTTAAAAAGCATTCCATGTACCCCAAGATGACTGCTGGCCTGAGAAGAGCTCAAACCTCCTCCCCTTATCTCTGTCCCCAGTCAAAGGAATAATTGAGAAGGGGTCATGCTGACCAGCTTTTTAAAGCCTTCCACTCCTACCTACCAGAGAGACTGTCATTTGGGAGCTAAGGATGTGGGTCCAGGGACAGTGATAGGGATGGGAGATAGAAATTTTGGAGGCTGGATGCTGTTCTTTGATGCCCCAGTCTCCCAGTTGGCCTTCAGAAACTATCTTAATTCCTCCCATTTCATCACAATTAATGCATGCACCCAGGGATTAACCATAGCCACAAGCCAACTCAGGGTCTTATTCTATTGGAGGATGAGGAGTTGAGAGGGGACAGGGCGGCTGGGGGGCTGCAAGCTTGCTAGCTTACCTCCACAGTGGGTGACACCATACAGCAGGTAGCCACGATGGCAGAGACACTGGAAGCTTCCTGGTGTGTTGACACATATGTGATCACAGGTTCTATCAAAGGAGCACTCGTCTATATCTGGAAGAGCAAGGATTTGAGCCACTGAATCTGTCTCGAGGCACCTGATCCTTACTCAGGTGAAGGGCCCAAGTGAGGGGCCTTGGCTCTCTGCCTTGAATCAAAAGAGTCCCTACTCTTGGCCCAGTTCTAGGATCAGTGATTGAGCAATGCTGATCCATCCTCTATGCTCCCTCCACTTGGAGTCCGGAACAGTACAATCTGGTGCCTATGGATCAGGGCCACCATTTGTGGTTAGGCAGATCACTCTCTGCCAAGGACATGAATTGGGGTGAAATCCATTCCTCACTCCTTGCCAAGCTGTGTGCTTCAGTGTGAAGCTGGTCCGCCTAGAGGAAGGGGTCCTGTTTGCAAGTTTGCAGGATGGTGCTGCCTACAGAGACTTCACAGAGTCCATTGAGTTTCTAACGCTTTGGGCCGCTGGCCTCCTTGAAGCTCTCCCACCCCAAGAACATCTCTCAAGGATTTCACCTTGGCTCAAGTCTGCTCACCTTGGCAGTTCCTTTCGTTGATGAGCAGCTTATAGCCTTTCTTGCAGCTACATTCGAAACTGCCCACTGTGTTGCGGCAAATGTGGTCACAGCCCCCATTGTTCAAGCGGCACTCATCTATGTCTAGAGAAGCAGGAAAAAGCAGAATAAAAGGTGATATTGAAGGCTGAGAACAAATAAGGAGACAAGATCCCTCCCTCCCTCACTGAGACAGGGAAAATCAAGGAGAGCCCTGGGCCTGCCTTTTCTGACACCTCTATCACTCATTTGTTCTGTGTTCAGGGGGTCTGTGGCCATTAGTAAAACCCTCTCCTCTGGGATTGAGTCCTCTTAGAAGGGGACAGATGGGAACAAGAATCAGGCCCTCAGGGAGTTGCCTGAAACAGGGAGCAGGTGGGCATTTGACCTACAGGGCTAGTCCAGCCCCTTACTCTCTAGCTAATGGCCATTCCCAAGAGGGCTGGTGGATAGTGTTTTCTCTTTCCTGTCCCTCACCTCTGTCACCAAGGGCCCTGTCAAGAGCCCTGAGTAGGGGGGAGCCAAGGAGAGGTGGAGAGTCAAAAGGCAGGAGAAGCTGGGAAAGAGGCCAGGCAGGGAGGACCTCCCGGAGAGCCAGGGAGGCTGGGGAGCTGATGGGGGAGCGATGGGGGCCAGGCAGGGGGCTGGGCTGGGAGAGGTCTGGAGAGGCTCAGGCCTGAGGCAGCTTTCAGCACTAGTAAGGGAAAGGGGGCGGGTGAATGGCTTCCTTCCTGAGGTCAAGTTCCCCAAGCTGGTGGCAGACAGGACCCAGGCTACTCACCCCTAGTTGGGGGAAGGGAGCAGGGAGGGCAGCCTTCCACTTCACTTTTAGCATACCTGTCAACAGTCCTTCCCAGCAGGAAACCTCTGACTCTGGCTGGCTGACCCGCTGCCCCAGCCCTCCCCCTCCTCTCCCTGCTGTTGGGCCAAAAGACACAAAGAAGGAGCCCGGTCCTCCTTCCAGTCCCCACTCCTTGTGACTAGGAGACACAGACCTGATGAATCATATTTGCAGTATGGCTACTCTCCCTTTTTCCTCCTCCTTCTCCCCCATCATTCCCCAGACCTGGCTAATTAAAAGGAGGGGAAATAGAATGGACAGCTTGGGAAATTATACTGGAATAACAGCTAACACAAAGTGTTTACTATTTGCTAAGCACTGTTCTAAGTACTTTATATATAATACCTCATTTAATCCTCACAACACACCTGTGAAGCAAGCACTGGGGAAACTGAGGCACAGAGACATTAAGTAACTTGCCTAGGATCACAGAGCTAATAAGAGGCAGAGCTGGGATCTGAACTGAGGTAGCCAGGCTCCAGCATCAGTGCTCCTAACTGCTATCCTACTCTTCCTTTGGCCAGTACAGCCTTTCTAAGGGGAGAGATCATTTTCCCCTGGGAAAGCCTGAGGAATGTGGATTAAGAAGGTTATGGAACACACCTGTGACCTTGTATACACACAAAGTCAGTACTCAAATATCCTTCCAGACCAAGGGACAAATGTGAATTGTATGTTCATTAACTAGGAGGGAGACTAGGAATGAGAGCCGGGAAACAAGGTAGGGGAGGAACATGGGCACTAAGGAACTGGCTGGTCTGTTGTGCTCCTTGAACTGAGATAGGACAGGTGGACAGGAGACAACCCTTAGCCATGTCCTGGGTTCTCTACAAGAAGGGAGTTGAGGAGGTGTGGTCCCATAATAGGCACCCTACCTCTGGTCCTAATGTCATTCCTTACCAAAGGTCTCCGTGCTCCTGTCCTCTCAGAGTCCTTACCTTTGCAGGTCTTCCTGTCTGGCTGCAGCATGAAGCCCACAGGGCAGCTGCAGTGGACACCAGTCGCTGCATCGTGGCACTTACTGTCACAGCCCCCGTTGTTGACAGCACAGGTCTCTGTTCAGGAGGGAGGTGGGGGATGGTAACCAGGTTACTGGCCTAAAGTAGTCCCAAACTCAGAGGGTAGTGGAGACCACAGAGGCCCAAGGGAAGGCCTCAGCTGCCTCCCTGTCTTTTAGAAGGAGCATTAAGTGGAGGGAGGCTCCCAGCCCCCTTCCTCCCGTCACTCCCAACCCCCATCCTCTCACAAGTGCAGCCAAGCAGTCCACTTCCCTGCCCCCTACTTGATTGAAACAAGGTGGACAGCAGTGAGGCAGGTACAAGCCAGAGCTGTCAGGCAGGAATGTGCTAAGGGGGTGGAGGAGGTGGGGGGAGTAGGGAGGGATGGGAGCTAAGTGAGGGTGGTTATGGCCTCCAGGGAACCAGAAGAGACAGACAGAAGTTTCCTCCTCTTTCCACTGACCATCTCTTTGGTGGGTGGGCGGGGGTCATGGTGGGACAACTGTACTGTGGGTAGGTTGGGAAGAAGAATGAGCCTGGCCATTCCTAAGACAGCTGAGGGATGCCCATCCATTTATCTCCCCCTTCCTCCCTGCCCAGCTGTCTTAAGAAAGATCTCAGTTCCAGGCCTAACTGCTCATCCTCAGAGGAGACAGCACATACTGGGTTTAGCTACCTTCAACTGTTCCCACACCCTCCTTTTTGGTTCCAGATGGAGATAAGCTGGCTGTTTTGTTGTTTTACTTTGCTAATGGGAAGATATTGTATAGGTTGTATACAATATTGTATAGGTGAGGGGAGGAGGCAAAAGAAGAAGAATCCAGAGGAGAAGGAAGGCGATGAAAAGGTAGGTGGAAGCGAGAACCTCAGCGGTAGCCAAAACCCAAATCCTTATTTCTGCTAAGTCTTTTCTGTTGCTCCCTCTTGACTGGTAAATTTTCCCTTCACTGGAAGGTCAGAGTTGGGGGAGGATGGGTGGGTCACTGTATTTTCTAAATTCAGAGCAGGAGAAAAACAGGTTTAAACAGCAGCTTGGGAGAATCAGATGAGTCCAAGGAAAAACCATTAGCTCAAATAGCGAAAGGCCCTGACACAGGGACTGTGGAGGTGCGGATGGTCCTCTGGAGGGCCTAGAATTCTCCCGTTAGAAAGAGAGGAGCCCAAGGCCTCTGCTAGGGAAGAGAGAAGAGTAGTTCTCAGAATCAGGGGAACTGAATGCGGAAAGTACTGGTCAGCACTGTCATCTTGAATCGCTGACTCCTAACACTCAGGCCCAACCCTTGTCACCAATGAGAGCAGCAAGGCCAGGGCTCCAGAAGAAGCCCAACTCTGCCTGTGGGTTCTGGGCCATGGCCTGGTCCCTTTAATGCCCAGGTTTGGGAGCAGCCCATCCTGGAGTGGGATCTCTTCTGTGTGATTCCTACCTTAGTCTCTCCTAAGGTTCCCCAAGACCATGGAGGAACCTAGGAGGAAACCTTGAGTTTAGGCTCCAAACCTAGACATGCCACCTAAGAGTGCTCTTAGCATGAGAAGAAGTCCAGTAAGCCTTGGAGCAGAGAGAAAGGAACAGAGATCCTGTGGCAAGTCTAGGTGGCTTCTGAAGGATCCAGGATAGGGAGCAGCAGAGCTGGCACAGTGTCTATCCCAGGCTGTACAGGAAGCTGGGCACAGCTGCCCGCCTTTGCAGGACAGCATTCTCCAGAGCAGGAGGGGGCTGCAGGAAGGCACAGCCTGACGCCTTTGCTCTCCAGGTTGCAGTATTAAAACCACAAGTTACTCTGTGCTTAACCCTGTGCCAGGCGCTTGCTAGATACTCTACATGCACTATCTCAGTCATCACAGCAACCCTAAGGGAAGATTGTTATTCTCCTTATTTTCCAGAAGAGTAAATGAGGATCAGAGAGGAAAGTAGCTTGCCTGAGGTCATACAGTTAGAAAGTGGCAGAGCCAGGGTTCAAACTCGGGTCTGTCTGAATGCAAATGCCATGCTCATAACCATTATGGGGAAGAGCATCCCCATGAGTGACGCTGGGACTATGAACTAACATGGGTAAGAATCCAAGAAAGAAGCCTCAAGGAGGGGATGGTATCTAAGCCTATCTCAGGTGGCACATGGGCGTCACGGGGAAGATGGAGCTGGCTGGGTCTCTATGTAGAGAGAGGGTTGGGGGCAGATGGCTGGGAAGGGGATGGGGTGTTAGAAGGCGGGTGTGGGAGGAAGGAGCAGAAGAGGAAGGAGAGTGACAGGAATAAAGAAATACAAAACCAACATGAAGGCTCCCAGGCCAGCTCTTAGGGACTCAGGTTTCCTGTCTCCTGATGGGCCCAGTGCCCGGGCTGCCTGGGGGGTTGGGGGGCCCTGTTGACTGGGCCCGATGGGCATGCGGTTAGTGGGAGCCCCAGCGGGTTAGCCCTTCCCCTAGCAAGCCAGTGAGAGCGAGCGGAGAGAGCAGACATATTTACCATTAGAAACGGCCTGAGTGGGGATGTGCTGCTCTAGCCGCCTTTCCCCTGTTTGACATTGTAAAAAATCCGTTTAGATGCTGGGCAGGGGCCACTGTGGCCCGCTAGGCCTTAGAACCCTCCCCACCCCCTCCTCCACCCTGTAAACCCAAACCACTAGCCCCAAATGATGAACCCTGAGACCTTCACAAGACCCTTACGACGGCTTCACTTCTCAGCCTTGTCCTACCTGGTATACTCAAAGAAGCCAGGCTCCCACCAAGTGACTGAAAAACAGTCTCAGAGAGGGACAACCGTGGGCCCAATATGACACAGCATGCCCAAGGCAAAGCTGGGGCTCAACCTCAAGTCTTACAGACTGCCAAACCCCAAATTCCCTTTCTGCTAAACTGCACTGCCCTCTCATCCTCCCCACTACATTTGGATGTCCTGATAGCCCCAAACAATGACTTTCCCCCTACCGGGGCTGGCAAGAAAAATGAGATGTAGGGCAGGATAAAATAAGTTCTATTAGAGAAGAGGAAGGGGAACTAGGAAGGAACATAGCTGTAAACCCCAGGACAGCCTCATTTGCTGTCTACTGCCTCACTTGGCCATGGCCCGGATGGCAGAATGAGTCTTGGGTTGGACAAGAGCTCAAGCTCAATAGGGTTGTTTTCAGAAGCGGCCATGTCCGAGAGGGATCAGACCCTCTCATCCATGGGCCCTGAGCTTTGTCCTGATTCATGCACATTTTCTTTGGGGACTGCATGCAATTTCTTTTGGGAGACTCTGGGGATATGTGAATGTGTCCAGGGGGTAGTGGGATGTTTGGAAAACAAAAGAATTAAATCTATGAGGAAAAAATGAAAGGAACTATTAATTAAAACACACCAGCCAGGAGAAGGCAACATGAAGACCTAAAAATGTTCTAGGGTCTTTGAAGAGTTAATTCAGAGGGAAACGTGTAGCAGGAGAGATTTCAATTACAGAAGCACTTTAGAACTGTGTGTGCAAGTCTCCAGAGCAGGTGCCTGAGGGAGCCCTGTAAAAGCATCATCTGCTCCCCTGTTCTCATGTCTGCAGTGAGGGGGCAGGCCTATGGAGTGGGGTGAGGAGAGTCTGGTTCTTCAGCTGAATGTCATGTCCCTGATACACGTGACTTCACACAGAGTGACTGGGTTCACTGCCTGTCCCGAGCATGCTGCAGCCCACCAGATGGATGGCCACCCATAAACACTAACACCTTGCCCCTGCCTGGCTCAAGACATAGACTCTCCCCCAGCCAAAGTTCTTCCATTTGATTTCCCACTTCTACAAGGGATACCCTGTCCAATCATCCTTCTCAGCACTAAAGATCTAAAGACCTAGGGAATTAGGAATTAACTTTAAGGAATTAAGGAATTAAACTCATCTAGGGAACCTAAAGATATATGAGGTAAGGCCTAGAACGCCAGGAAGAGGGAGCCAGGTATTAAGAGGGCCCCAAACCAGGGCAAGAGAGATGGAAGGCTGGAGCTGATAATGAAGAAAGGGGGCTAGAGGTGGAGCTGAGAGGGGGTACACTGGGATCTATAGGAGAGAGAAGGAAGCGAGGGGCTAGGGTAAGGGGAATAGAAGGGAGATTTGCAGGAGTGTTAGGATAGAAAGGATCCAGAGGAAAACGATACCTGGAGCCAGGAAACCCATTTGGCAGTTCAGGGATAGTTGTTCCAGGAAAGAGGTCTCTGTCCCACCCTCAGTTCCAGAGTGGGGACAGTGAGCCATGACAGCTCCTCTCCTATCCACACTATTCACCAGGGCCTTTGGTCAGGCCTAATCAGCTGCATTGCCCCAGCTCTCCTACCTCTTCCCAACCACAGCCTTGGTTGGTAAGCACCCTTGCTAATTATTCTATTGGCAAAACTTTGTCCTGGGACAAAGAGGCTCCTGGGGCAGGGCAGCGGAACCAGTGGGTTGGGGAGGGGAAGAGGGTCAGGTGAGCCCTTCAATCACTCTTAGAGTTGTCCTTCACTAGACCTGGCCTTGTCTGGGTCTTTAACTCCCTCACCAGTCCCTCTGTCCCAGCACCTGGGGCCCATGTGCTCCCCCAGTACCCCTGGTTGGTTCCCAAGGGCCCCCACCCCACCCCCATCACAGGCACACTGAGTTCTCCCCTGGCCTCACCCACCGATGCATGTCTTCCCGTCGGTATGGAGCACAAACTTGACATGGCAGCCGCACCGGGGACCCTGCTCTGTGTCATCGCATGTGTGCTGGCAGCCACCGTTACCATAGTTGCATGTCACTGTGCACAGAGAGGGCAGGGGCCTATCAGCTTGCTCCTCCCTGAGTACCGCAGTTCTCCACAACATGGATACTGGCCCTCTTTTCTAGTTGTTTTTCCCATATTCCCTTTTCCTCCCAGCCCTGTCTTCCTCCTGCTGAAGCCCCACACCGCTCCACTTTGTTTTCCTCCCCCCCCCCCACTGCCATCCCAGTTATCTCACATTTACAGTCCCGTTGGTTCTTGGTGAGCTCGAAGCCAGGGCGGCATTCACAGGCAATACCCCCCTTGGGTGTCTCCCGGCAAATGTGGGCACAGCCGTGGTTCTTGTTCATGCAATTCATTCCTTCTAAAAGGGAAAAGTAAGCAGTGAATGCTTTATACCCTGGGATGCCTAGAAGAGGAGGAACTCTAAGGGGCAAGTGGGGGCCTAGGAAATTGGGAGAATTCCACGGTGTTGTAACACCGAGAGGGCACTGACTCTCCCTGTCACAGGCCTCCTGTCTTGCCCACAGAGCTGGGTGCTAGGAGCAGAGCACAGAACAATTCTGAATGGTAGCTACTGATACCCATCCCAAAGAAAACCTGCATGGTCACACTCTCCTTCAAACAACCAAAAAATGGTGTCTAATAGGTGTCTGGCACTGTGCTAGGGAGCGGGTGGATTTAGGAAGGATCCAGAAAAAGATAAGACATGATCTCTTCCCTCAAAGAGCTTAGAGTCAAACTAGGAAGAAGATAAATAACAACCATATCTATAATGTGAGTGGGGAGTAATTGGTATAGATAATTGCTATGCAATTTTATTCAACATTTATTAAGCTCTCACTACATGCAGGGCAGTATGTTAGATGCTAGGGATATGACGATGAATTAGACATAGTCCCTGCCCTCAGGGATGTCACAGTCTAGTGGGGGTCAGGGGCAAGTCACAGAAACAGGTAATACATACCCCACTATTCCTGCCTGAGCCTCCAAATCCAATCTAAGGTAGAAGGCATTGATGCAGCCCTTTCAGATAAGCTGCAACTGAGACAAACTCAGCCACCCACAACTCAGCCACTGATATTAGGAACAATATCCACCTCAGGTCTGGACACAGAGGACACCCCATAGTAGCCTCAATCCCATACCGAGCCTGACCCAAAATTAATTCCTGCAGATTTTGCTCTAATACAGTATCTGTCCATGGGTCGTGATTGAGTTGGGAGACGAGAAAATGGAGCTAGCACAGTTGAGAACAGAGGGTAAGACTTAAGGGGTGCTGAGGGACAGCTGAGAAGAGAAGCCTGGGGAGGGGAGGGGCAGGGCCCTCCCAGGTCATGGGCTGACCTTCTGGCCGCTGGATGCAGGTGTGCTGGTTGTCGCTGAGGAAGAAGCCTTCCCGGCAGTGGCACTCGTAGCTGCCCATCATGTTGATACAGCTCTGCTGACAGCCGCCATTGCCCTCGGCACACTCATCCACATCTGTGCAGGACACGTGGAGCCATGGGGTGCAGGCCAGAGTCCAGGGCATACCCTGGGACTTCAGCACCAAAGACCGAGGGCCATTTTAAGAGCCCAACACACTCGCCCCCACCTCCCACGCCAGCCTCGGGCCAGGCAGTTCTCACCCCATGGTCAGCTACTATTCCACTGGATGTTTCTTTTTTTTTTTTTTTTCCCTGAACACATTCTGCACAGATATTCCACTGGACGAGAAGAGGCCACCCTGAGGGCAGAGCTGAGGAGCTAAGCAAGTAGAGGACAGGGGGACATCTGAACCTGGCTCACCTCAGTAAAGACTTGCCTCCCTTTCCCTCACCTGTGGAAATTGGGTCTGAGGGCAGAGGTAATCAGCAAAGGAGCAAGAGGAAGAAGAACAGTGATGAAGATAAGGACGGAGGTTGGTTAGATTGGTCAGGGAGAGGTTAGCGAGGGTGGCAGCTCATTGTGACTAGCAGCCAGGGAATCCAGAGTTCTGGGAAATGGCTCCTGTGCAGGGGGAGCCATAGCCATGGTGCTGAGGTGGGAGGGGCAGGGTGGGTAAGGGCAGCTGAGCCTCAACTCCTTGTGAGGCAGGGACCATATCTGTGGACAGGCCATGCCCCCGTCCTTCCTCCCCTTCCCTCCATGCCTGGGCTGGCTGCCATATTTCCTAGTCTTTCTCCTATTTTGGTTTAACAAAACATAGTCTGGCAGCTTGGCGGGGAGGGATCTGGGGAGGGATGCCAGGCCACACCCTAGATGGGGGAAGGGGAACACTAGGCTCTCACCCCAAAATCACCAGCCCCAGGTCCCAGAGCCAAGCTCACCCTGAAGCTCCCACTTCAATGCCTTGACTCCATCTCTATGCTAGCTACTGCCCTTCCAAGTCCACAGCCCTTCTCAGCATGCCTTGGCCTGGAGGCATCAGGGAGATTGGTCACCAAAGGGAGCAGCTAGAATCTGGGCTCCTGAGGACCTCATCTGCCTGTTCCTTCCCATCCTCTCTGCTGAGCCCCTGAAACCCTCCCTTCCCCTTCTGACCAAGGGCAAAGGGCCTCCCAAGGGCCCAGATACAGCTGGCTCTTGCTGGAGAGATGCACCTGTTGGAAGAGCTAAGTAGGTGTACTTTCCTCTTCTTTGTTCCTGTCTCTGCCCCATCTCTTGCTGTACTCTTGACTTCTCCCTATCCTGATCTTCCTGCACTTGCCTCACCCTACATTCCATCCTCATATTTGCTCCCTTCTATTCTAACCTTGTGGCTTTGCTACTGTAGTCAAGCTCTTTCTTCCAATTCTCAGTGGGGAAACTGAGGCTCAGGGCATGGACAACTTTCTCAAGGTTCCCCCATGAGCCAAAGGTAGGGTTGAGGCTTTGAACCCTAACCCTAGGGAGACCTTTGCTCCCCTAGCCCTCTCTTGTCCCTCTGCTTGGTTCTCCCCAAAACACTTATAGGGAAACTAGACTTGGTAAGAATCAGGGACCAAGAAAGGTCAAAAGCAGCCAAAGAACTCAGAAGCTCATGTTCACAGTCCTGCAGGCAACTCACTGTCCTGGTCCAAGTGTCACAGATTCTCTTCCCAAAAGAGTCCTAAAAGAGTTCTTCAAGGGTGACTGGGCAGATAAGAAATGAGGCTCTTCCCTAGTAGCTAAAGTGGTAGGAGAGGTGGCCAGGGCTGGGGGTAAGGGCCCAGCAGGAGTCAGGGTTTGGAGGTCTGGATTGGGAGTAGAAACCTGTAGCCTGGGTCCAAGGAGTGGGATTGGAGGCAGCTCTGCAGTAAGGAGGCCAGTGGGACCTCAGAGAATTCATCTGCTTGGTCAGGTAGGGGGTTAGGAAGGACCAGCCTAGCCTGTTTTTCTGGGCATCACTCATCTTGCTTCTCTTCCTTTCCTGGTCATCTGTGCTTCCAGTGCCCTATTTCTGTTTTGGCACCAGAGAGGAGTTTGAAAGAGGATCCCTGAGTTCAAATCTCAAATCCTTTCCTGCTATGGGATTCAAATTTTTCTACTTGAGGAAGAATCTGACTTGGTCCCAGTCATTTTCCAAAATGACAGAGACCAAAGTTGAGTTTGGTTCCCTAGAGATTGTCCTATCTCTGATCCAGCTCCTGGGACAAAGGACATCAGGTCAGGTTGAGGTCTTAGAAGTGAGGAGAAGGTGGGACTGGAGGTTGCAGGAAGAGCTGGGAGAAAACTGGCTTGTAAGGGTCAGAGGCTCCCTGGGGCACAGAGAAGCATCATCGTCACCAACAACATCCCTCCCACTTATTGAGCACCTACTACGCGCTAAGGATCGTACAGGGCTCTTTACACATGTACTCTCATGCTGGTCCACCCAGCAGCCTCCGAGTGGGTTATTACCATCCTCATTTTAGACATGAGGAAGCTGAGATTCTCAGAGAGTAGTTGATTTCCCCAAGCCCCACAGTTAGTAAGCAGCAGAACCAGGATCTGTCTGGAGCCAAGTCATCTTCTCACCATGCCTCACTCACTGGCTAAACCCACTATTCTCATCTCCTGGCCCTTGCCCTGGGAGCATTTTATAGCAGCTTCTCCTCTAATGTTTTTCACTCAGCAGAAGGTGGCCAGTCTCAAAGGGGAGGCTGACCTTGTTCTCTTGTAGGAATGGAGCTCTTTTTGATCACTTTCCCCTCCTTGCCTGGGACACAGGAGATGCTGAAAAGACCTCTTTCCCCACAAGACATACCCCCACCAAATCCACGCTCCCTTGCTCACCCAGACAGTTGTGTCCATCATGTGCCAGGTGGAATCCGTCGTAGCAGGTGCATCGGTAATTGCCAGGGATGTTGACACAGTCATGCACACAACCTGCATTATCCTCTCGCTCACACTCATCCACATCTGTGGACAAAGAGAAGCTATGACCACCGGACCCACCTGGGAACCCAGTGAACCCACTGTCTACCCTGGGCTCAGTCTTGTGGTTGCTTTTTCAAAAAATATAAGCTGTGTGTGTGTGTGTGTTTACATAGTTACATTCAGGGGTTACAAACCATTTTGTGTTTTGTTATTTTCATCTAAACCTAAATCATAAACATTTTCACGTCTCCATCCGATCTTTCTAATCACCACTGTATATGGTTGCAGAATATCATAACTTATTTCTCTATTCTCATAACTCTTTTTCTCTACTGTTAGGCACTTAGATTTCTTTCATTTGTTTTATTATCATAAATAATGCATTAAAGAACAACTTCACCCATAGATTATTTTGTTTCTTAGAATTACCTTTGAATAATTTCCCAAGAGTATAATTCCTGGGTCCAGGGGTATAAATACCTTTTAAGATTCCTGGTAGGTCTTACAAAATTACTTTTCAATTTATGATGTGACCAGGAACTAATTAGTGCACCTTGTCCACTGAAGTCCCACCAACACTGAAGTTCATAAATGTAAAATAATATCTTAAGGCTACTTTAATTTACATTACCTTAATTATAAGGACAAGATGTGTTTGTTTATGGTATGAATTTTCCCCAGGGCCCACTCTATTTCCATCCTTTGTGGGAGATAGTGTGAGGGTCTAAAGATGGAGGTATCAACACCAGGAAACCTCAGGCCTTAGTTCCGTGATCCTGATGATCCCACCCAGCTGGTTCTTGGCTGTGAACTATCACCACCAGGGCCTCGCTAGCCTGCAGGGAGCCTTTGTGCAATTAGAAAATGGTGCCCTCTCTAGGAAGATGCAGTTGCCCACCCTTGGCCAGTGGGCATTTCCAGTCTTGGTGCGATGCACAGTCTGATGCACAGACTGAGGGCAGTGGCACTGGTTTCCCCTTCTCCAGGCCCCTCTCAGCCTCACCTTTGCAGTGTTTGCCATCCCCTGTGTAGCCAGACTTGCAGATGCACTTGTATGACCGCGGGGTGTTCTGGCAGATAGCATCAATGTGGCAGTTGTCAGTCCCCTCCACACACTCGTCCACATCTGGCAAGGGTAGAGGGGGCCACGTGAGAATCTCTGTCGGTGCCTTTCAAGGGGTACCTTGAAAGTGGGTCCCCAAGGGCGAAATCCCCTCTAAAACAGAGGCAGTTACTCCTCCAGAAGCAGGTGCTCTCCCAGGTCCTTCTGATTTCAGAGTGGACAGACTCTTTAATTTCAGAAATTCAGAAAGAACCCTCGCTCCCCTCAAAAATACTTAATCTATAATGACTCCATCGTTTGAAACACTCTTCTTTGATTTAAAAACAAACAAACAAACAAACAAAAAGCCCTTGGACTGAGTAGCACACTTGATTTGAAATAATCAACCTAGTGTGAGTTAGTTTACCTTTTTTAGGAGCAGGCTTAGAGGGAGGGGAAGAGAAAAGGCATGGGGACAGTGGCCATTGGTAGTTAAAGGAGGAAGAAAGGGGGACTTAGCATATGAGGGATCTTCATCTGCCTCATGATTCTGCTTGAGACGGGCCTGCTCCCGCTTGCCTACCACTTCGCCAAGAAGATTTAGAGGAAAGAAGTGCCAGCCCGCGTGATTTTCCCTGGCTCCTGTGCTGCCAACAGTGGGGGGATTGGGAGCTGGCAGGGGTTGGCACCAGCTACCTGAGGCCTGGTGAGTGCAGCCCGTGGGGCTCTGATCCCAAGTGCCACTCTCTCTCCTGGCCCTTGCTCTAACAACAGGTGCTGCACACAGAGCTATACTAAAGGAAGAGGCCACTCAAGATCTAGCACAAACAAGGATGGTTTAAAAAGGACATAGAAAAGAGTCTTTGGGCAAAAGATTCTGACTTCTGGGGCAATATTATGGTGCCCATAAAACTGAACTGAAATAGGGGGAAATGTTTCATTCCATTGAAAATGCTTTATTCAGTGTGTTTGTGAAAGGCACGATGCTGAGGGCTGTGGAAGCTTAAAGGTAACACAGCCCAGCCAAAAGGAGGGACAAGAAACATGGAGCGGGCTGTGGTCCATGCTGTGAAGGCATTAGAGTTGAGGGGAGTGGCCTTCAAGCCTGCATATCAGTGTCAACCCACCCCTGGAGATGCTGGTCAACTACCCCGGGCTGGGTCCTGGCCATCAGCATTTGTCTAATCTCTCCTGGTTATTCTAATGTGCAGCCTGGGTTGAGAACCTGTGTCATAGGGAAGATCAGAGGGGGAAGAGATTATTTCTGTGAATTGGGAAACTCAAGACAGTATATAAGTAGAAACCTGCAAGTAAAAGGGATGAGATTTGAAACCAAGATAATCTGACTTCGAAGTGTGATCTATGGGCTGTAGAATTGCCGGGGTTTTGTTAAAAAGCAGATTCTCAGGCCTTATAGCCTTATTGAATCCAAATCCTTAAAGTGCTTGATATACTTTTACTGAATGAATGGATGAGTGGACCAGTAATCTCTCCAATTTATAGATACCCATGAGTTCTAGCTTGCTTGAAATAGTTATCTGTTCTCTGCTTTTATACTTCAAGAAGAACTTAGGGGGCAGGTCGGAAGCTTTCTGGGGCTAAAGGGAACTAAAGTCTGAAAGAGTGTCCCCAGACATGCTGCCTCAAATCTTACAGGCTTCTATTCAGCTCCGCACTGTACGCTTCAACTCTCTTCCGGTCCTCTGCAGCCAGCCACCAGCCCAGTGACTCCACGTGCTGGGAGCCTCTGTCCACACTTACTCTCCACCTCTCTCAGGCTTTATGGTCGTGGTGTCCCCAGCTGGCCCACCCGGGAAGTCATCCCAAAGTGAAAGAACAAATAGAGGGCATGTAAGACTAGTTTATAGGTGTGAGCAAGAGGGACCTCGTAGATGGCAAGAGGCTGCATAGAGAATCAGTTTGTTCAATTGATGAAGAGAAAATGATACAAAGAAATCTCCTATAATAGAAAGATCATAAGCACTGGAACCAGTCAGTCCCAGATTCAAATCCAGCTCTACCACTCCCTAGGGAGGCTGTTCTTTTTCTCTATCTCCTCCCCTGAGAGTCTGTGAGCAGTTAATGAGTTAATTTGTGTAAAGTGCCTAATAAAGTATCTAGTAAAGAGTAGGTTCCCAGTACAGGAAGCTTGAGATGGTAAGTATTAAATCACTGGTCAGGCAACAGATGCTGTAGGATGGTGCTGTCCAATATGGTAGCCATCACCACGTGTGGCTATTTACATTTAAATTAATTTAAAATTCACTTCCTCAGTTTCACTAGCCACAGGCCAAATGCTCAATGGCCACAAGTGTCTAGTGGCTACCATAGTGGCAAGCACAGATATGGAACATTTCCGACATCAGTGAAAGCTCTACTGGACAGCTCTGCTCTAGGAGTTCTCAATAAGGGATACTCCCGGGGCCTGGCAACATGGGGACTCATCTGGAAGACCCTCCTCTGGGGCCATCTCAGAGGTATGTCCTTGTCTCTGAATCAGCTGGTGCTTCGCTAGGCCCTGCATCAGGCAGTCTAGTCTGCGTGCCCAGTTCTTCCCTTTGCCTCCCATTCAGTGCTCACCAGTACTGGAGTGGACCCTTACTCTGATCAGAGCAAACCCAGGCCGCCTGGCAGAACCTTTAGACTCCTGCAGCTGGGCTTTTCCCTCTCTTACCCCTGCCCTCATCTCCCGGCTCTCGATGCTATCCCTCTCCAGCAAAGTCTCTGCTCTGGAAGACCTTATCTTCCCCTATTCCCTCTACCATACCTGACCATTCTACTCCTTTCCACATATTTACTCACATCTCACTCTTCACATTGCAGATGCATCCCTCTCTCTTCTCTTCCAGCCACACTATACTCAGCTTTCCAAATCTGGCTCAAAACTGTCTTCCCAACATCTCTTCCTGGTCAGCCTTCTTCCTGGTCTGAGGGGACTTAGTTTGCATCAGTTCCTTTTTAGCTATTGCTAAGTTGCTCTGCTAATAATTCAAAACCATCTCATGTAGTATGTTAAGCTTTCCTCACTTGCTGAGGAAGGGACCATTCAGCATCTGGTTGGAATCTGTCAAAGCAGAACAGGCCTTAGGCAGAGCTATGAAAGAGGGCCCCCAAATTATATCCAGCGTCTCCTCCTTTTGCCAGTTCATTCTTCCAGAGCTCCCTCTCACCACACCTGCCCAGAGCCTGTCCTTGCAGGGATCCCTTGCACACTCATGGTCACAGTCTCAGCTTGTTCCCTCTAGGGTGCAGCTGCTCACTAGCTGGCAAACCAGTGGATGCTATTGAGGGTGGATTGGTTTATTTTTATTTATTTTTTGAGACAGAGTGTCACTCTAACGCCCTGGCTAGAGTACAATGGCATCATCTTAGCTCACAGCAACCTCAAACTCCTGGGCTCAAGCAATCCTCCTGCCTCAGACTCCCAAGTAGCTGGGAATGCAGGTACACACCATGACGCCTGGCCAAGTTTTTCTATTTTTAGTGAGACAGGGTCTCTTTCTTGCTCAGGCTGGTCTTGAACTTCTGACCTTAAGCGATCCTCCTGCCTCGGCCTTCCAGAGTGCTAGGATTACAGGTATGAGCCACTGCGCCCAGCCTGAGGGTGGATTGGTTTAGATCAGTGGTTCTCAATCCTGGCTGCACACTGGAATTCCCTGTGGACATTTTAAAAAGTGTGAATGTTCAGGCAACACTTAGACCAGCTGAATCAGGATCTTCAGGGTGAGGCTGGGGCTTCTGTCTGTCTCCCTTTCCCAACTCAGGTAATGCAAATAAAGTTATGTTGCCCAAGCTGGGAAGAGACATGACGGAGTAGTTAAGACAGGAGTTCTGGAGTGACATTGTGTCAGTTCAAATGCCAGTTCTACCTGTGTCTGTGTGGTCCTGGCCAGCCCCTAAACTTACCTGTTCCTTCCTCCATAAATGGGAATAATACTAATCATAGCACCTCCCTATGGGGCTGCCATGAGTATCGAATGAGTTAATACCAAGTACTTAGCACCCCGATGCAGGCATACAGTAAATGTTCAGCAAAGGTTTGCTATTATTATTCCTTCTTTCCAACTTTGTCCCTGTATCCTCTCCATCTTATCAAAGCCCCATTTCAGGCCTGGTGTGGGGAGGTGTAACACCTGGGGAGTGTGTGATGGTGTGGCGGGTTTTGGGGAGACACATCCCTGACGGTACCCTTTCCACTGCCTACTCCACTTGTGCTGGGAACTGCCCAAAGAGGGGAGGGGTGAAGGGGAACCCAGAAGCTGCACAATCCTTTATGAGGGCTGTGGAGAATGCACTTCCACCCCAGGCACTGGGTTGGAACAAAAATTGAACTAGGGGAGAGTGGCAGCTGCAGAGTTACCACAGCTGCCAAGACCGCAGGAGAGAGCTGTCTCCTCTCTCCTGGCACGAAGGCACAGGTCTGTAATTGCAGCAGCTTCTCCCAGCACCCTCTGACATCTTCTGAATTGGCTTCAGTGCCTAACATGGTGCTCCACAAGCTCTGCTAAATGTAGGCGGGAAGGGTGGGATGGGTGGGGGATGTGAGACAGGGCAGAGCAGAAAGGGTAGATTATTGTAACACAGGCAGTTATGTTCCCTTCTGGGGATGGGCAAGTATACCCCAAAAGGGAAGCAGCAGGAGCCCCAAGGAAACACTTCATATACATCACAAGTTTACCCAGGCCCAGCAGAAGAATAACAAATGGAAATGAGCAGGGATGCAGGCTACAGACAAGCAGACACCTTTAGGTAGAGTCAACCTCATTTTTCCATTACTACGGTAGTTCCCGTACCACTCACAGGACTGGGGGTAGTTGTGGGCAAATTTGGGGGACCCAGTGAGGAAGTCAGAAGCAGCCTGCCTGGTACCCACATGGCTGTGACATCCTTCTTGGCCTAGCCAGGCTAGCCTGGGATGTACGGTGTGTGTACCTCACTCCTCTATTTTCCGCTCCTTAAATATCTTCAAATCTTACCCATCACTGAGGACCCAGTCCAGGTGCCGCCGTGGTGACTGCTCCAGCCTCCTCTTATCTACTCTTTCTCCTAACTCCTAAAGCTTTTACTGTCAGGTTCTCTGGTCACCTGACCGATCACAGGCTTGTGATGCTTCTTATATGCTACCATGCACCATTATTTAACCTTTACTTCATGAATATTATCTTCCTATTGAAGCTGTAAGCTCCTTGAGACCATGGCTTCTGAATCTTTGACACCCACATAGCAGCAGAGTTGAGCATATTCATTCACTTGTTCAACAAACAGATTTTGAGCACTGTACTAGGTACTAGGGATTCAGCAGTGAACAAGACAAATTATACATTGAAGGCACTTAGTAAATATTTGTTAAACAGATGGGTGAGTAGATAGATGGAGAGATGGATGAGTTGGTGATGAGTAGATGAGGTCTATATCTGCAGTATCCCCTCTGCTTTGTGTTATCTCAGAGAAAAAGCTAGATTCTTTACTCTCCTGTGACCCCATAACTGTTCTGGAGGAGGGAAGTCCCAGGAAGGTTAGTCTTAAGAGGAGCGAGACAGGAAACTCAAACAACGGTAGTACCCACTTAAAGGCATCCATTTGATGAGTGCTGGGGCCAGAAGACTGGGAGCAAGGAGTTGTAGGATCTCAGCGTCTTCAGGTGTCTTATGAGCATCCCCCCCAGACAGTGCTAACACAAACCCGAGGACAGCCACCTGAGACCAACACTCCTCTGCTGCTCCTGTCGGTTCCCTCATTTTTGCCTCCATGTTGCCATCCACATCTAAGAAACATCCAAAACAGAACCAGCCCAGGCTTTGGCCATGATACCCTAACCTGCAGCATGTGCGCATGCACCCACATATGTGCACATGTACCCACATATGTGCGCATGCACCCACATATGTGCACATCTGCTCTAACTCCAGATCAAAATGGCAACTAGGGAGACCGGCAGAGCCTGGCTTCCCAGTTCTGGCGTCCCAGGCTGTCTTCCCGATTTGGGACTGGCTGAGGCTCTGTGACCTCAGCTGGACCTGGGCCCATCCTCAACCCAGACAACACTTCAGCAGAGGTGACAGAGGCCTAGGGAGAGTCCAGGAAACCACACAGATGACCACCCCTTGACCGCAAGGAGACAGAGCACTTTCTTCTTTTTTAAAAAAAGTGCCCTTTCCTCTCACACAGGCTTAGCCTGCTCAACTGAACAGCCAGGAGAAGCTGCTGGTGCTTGGTGATTAGAGGGTGAGGGGCTGAACCTGAGAATCTAATCACCTGTCGGGCCCTGATGAGTTTCCCTTCGATGTCCTGCCTTACCCCTAATCTAGCTCCTTGCTTATTTGAATGTACCCCTCAAAGACAAGAACCTTCCTCCTTTCAGTGTGGACAAAACCAACAAAGCTGAGCCAAAGGCTTTTAGAGGATGAGTAGGGTAAGGGCAGTGAGGTGGGGGCAGAGCAGAACCCGGAGAGTGAGGGCAGGGAGGTGGGCAGTGGGCAGAGGTACATTCTGGTTTCATGATTATTAGTCTTATCTCTCCAAGTTCATTGAAAAAATAACAAACAACGATGATGTCAGATTTGTATAATTCCACTACGTATACAAAGTTTTTTCATGCAGGTTGTTTCATTTGGTCTTCAAATGGTCCTGTCTCATTAAACAGATGAAACTGAAGCCCAGAGAGGGTCTCTCAGGGAAGAGCAGATAGCTAGTGTAGAGCCAGGACCCAGGTCTTCTGACTCTCAGTCCAGTGCTCTCTCTTGATACCCACTGTCTTCTCTTCTTCTTCTCAGCACTCGCCGGAGGGATCCAAGCCTTAGTTACTGTTGTGCCTCCCCCAACCCCAGCTCAGCACTTAGGTCAGCGTGAAGCAATCACGCAAGTCATAACCATGGAGGGGAATGCAACTGAAATTTGGACGATCCTGGCCAGAAATCAGAAGTAGGCAGGCAGATGCTCTGAGGCCCTGGGCTTGGGGCAGCAGAAGAGGAGAGCAGGACTGAGCAGTGGGCAGGGAGGTGCAGACACAGCTGCAAGAAGGAAGGGGTTGCCGGTGCGGCAGTGGGCAGGTGTCGCCTGCCCTTGGATTCACTATGTCGGGGCCAAGCAGCTGGTTAGAAACAAAAACAAACACCAGGGATACAGGTTCCTGCTGTTAACAGCTTCAAACCACCAGAGGAAAACTCCAAATAAATATAATTAGAAACTTGTAAAAACGTCCTCTCTGTAAATCTGCTCCCCAGGGTCTACCCTCCAAGTGCCCCCGTTCTCCCAGCACCGCCCCCATGCCCACATATCCTGATACTCCGCTCTCACCCAGGGATTCCTTAGATGTGTTTTCTTATCCTGGATCTTCCCTCTAGCCCAGCAGCTCCTGCCCAGGTCTTTCCTCAGCTTGTCACTGTCAGTGGCCAGAGCTAGAGAACCTCCGGCATGGGGCTCTAAAATTCAAACCCCACAGCCCTCTCGGGCTATGGTTACAGCCACAGAAAAAGCCATAGCTAAGAGTGAGGGCCACAGCGCCCTATTTAGGGGGTCATCATCCCGCCCACGTGGCTAAATCACAACACCCTATCGCAATTACAAAGCAGATGCCTGGGCTGGGGCAGAATACCAAGAGCTAGTCTTGAAGCTGGAAACGTATGGAGTGGGACCAAGGACTGGGGCCCTGGGGCCCAGCTCCAGGAATATTCAGTTTCCACAACATGGACATTTCACTCTACTTCCCAACTTTGTCGAATACACACACACAGAAACATGCACGTATCCTTCAGGGACTGTTTCCAGGGGTAAATACCCACATAAGGACACAGAACTATCAGGTACACGAGGCTCCAGGACACGGGGTAGGGGAAGAAAGGAAGAGCAGCCAGGTGACCTGGACTCAGGCAGGCCGAAGCAGAGGGGCCAAGAAGGAGAGGCTTGAGATTTGGTGAGTAACCTGGGAAGGCCCAGCCACAGGACTGAAGCTCGCCACGGCGTCTTCTGCCCTTAGCAGGAAGGACTTGGATGAGATGTGCAGAATCTCAGGGCTGCAAGCGACCCTACTGATATTTTATAAGTGAGGAGGAGAATTTCAGTGATTTCCTCAGAGGCCTGAATGCTTAGGCTCTGCATTTGTCTAAGCCCACCGCACCATAGCCCCCATCCCCCAGAGGCTAGCGGCGTGTGGGCATGGGGGGCAGTCTGGTGATAGAGGGGCCAGTGGGTGAGGGGAGTCTCTATCCCCTCTTAGCCCAGGTGACTAGCTCCTCTACCCACAAGCATCCCTGAGTTGGCTGTTGTTTCACTTCTCCCCACAGGCCCAGCAGTCCTATTTCCAGACTCCTGTCTTCTAACTGAGCCTGAAGAAGCTGTCCCCATGTCGGGCCTCTTGCGGGCACTGCCAACCTCAGAGCAGCTCCGCAGTTTCCAGCCCTGACAGGGACTCTTTCTTATAAGTGGTCATGTGCTAAGGGTATGGGACGTCAAGGGAGGCCCACACCCTGACATGCAGGGACCAGAGCCGGGGGCAGGGACTGGGTGGGTTCAGGCACCAAGCTCTTCCACCTCCATCTTCTCAAGAGGGTCTGAAACCATCCTTTCCCTTCCCCCACCCCCAGTTCAAGGCACTGGACCAAGCCATTCGATTTCTTTACTTCTCCAACTAAAACAAAACACACATTGCCCCACTTCCTTTTCCCTCTCACTGGAGCACTGCGCACACACACACACACACACACGCGCGCGTGCACACACACACCGTGAGTCACGCACACACATGCTCACACACTCCAGTGGATGCACACCTCACATTCCCAAACTCACACCCAGGACTGGCTCCTTTTACAACAGGTCCCAGCTGCTCACATCTCAAACCGGTTCTCATGCTCTCAGATTCCTGAAGGTTTCAGAAAACAATCTCATTTGAGGGTTGCTGATGACTTTCTTCTTTCACTGCCTGTAGTAACTCTGGCCTCAGAGTCTTCTAGTCCTCTCTCTCTCATTCCACTCTGCAGACTCAAGGAGATGGGAGGTAAGGGGTGGAAAACAGGGAAGAGTTTCTGTGCTTGCTCCCCTGCCCCAGACGCAACCCCCCAACATGCCATGGAGTCACAGAGAGAAGAGAGGTCAAAGGGATTCCTGAGGAATTTCTAAGCAGTCCGCCCCCTTCTTCACCCTTCTGGAAAAATGGGGGGTGGGCTTAGAGGGAAGTGACTAAAGATCAGGCTCCAAGAGTGGGGACTCTGCCTCCTCTAGTGTGGCCTGGATGGGGCACAGGCAGTAGCCAGCTGCCCATGGGGACACCCTCACCCGCTGACACGGTTATGGTTTTCATTTCATATTTTGGAGGGAGGGGCTAGGAGGAACAGTCCCCTCACTGTAAGAGTTGGCCACAGGAGCCGAGGGAAGTGGGAGGAGAGGAAACAGCCACATTAAAGAGGAAGAGAGGGGTGGGGGGAAAAGAGAAAGAGACACATACACCCAGACAGAGACCCGGAGAGACACCGAGACAGAGAGACACTGTTTGCTGCCACATGAATGCTCTCAGCCCCTGGGATGGTGTTACGTGGAAACTCTAAATATACGACTTTATCAAAACTCTATCCCTAATGAGGAGAGAAAACTACCAGGTAAACTGAACAGCCAGGCTGCTGGCTCTTGGGAGCCAGCCCTGGGGACAAGTTTCCCTGGAGGCCAAGAGACCTTTTCATTCAGCTGTAACCTGAGCCCTGTGCAAGGATTAGGTCTTTTTAACCACTGCTGCCTTCCCAACCCCAACCTCCCTCTCCAAAAAAGCAAAGCAAATTAATGCTTCTAAGTTAACAATTATCTTGGTTATCCAGTCTGTCTACTTTAAAATACACAGACAAGCACTTGAAAAACACTCAGAACCATGTACCCTCATGCTCCTCCCTCCCAGTCACACAGACTTACCCACCCGCTCATCCACACACAGCCGCACAGACACGGAAACATCAGCATTCACACATAGTACTCAGTTGCAATAGACACAGACACCAGCTGTGTCGCCTGTGGGTGATCGTGGTGAACTTCTCTCTGTCTCTGTCTCTGTCTGTGTCTGTGTCTGTGTCTCTGTCTCTCTCTCACACACACACACACACACACACACACACACACTCACCTTTATACTTACGGCTCATTCCTCCTCCAACCCCCACGGGAATCTCTGGTGAAAAGGGACAGAGACCCACATTTCCCCACAGATATAGTAACTCCTTGCAAGATACTTGATCAAAGTATTTGTGTTTTAAAGACCTGCTAATGCTTCATTTGAAAGCATGTGGCATTAAAGTCGCACTTTCTAGCACTGGTGATCATCAGGAGATATGTTTGGGGGCAAGGGAGGCCTTCCCCGATGCCCACAACACTCTGCCCATGGGTTAGGCTGTTAAGGCTGCCCTGCCTGGTCAGTACTTGTCCTTCCTGCAGCATCTGCCTACAGATTTGGGTCCAGAGGCATCCCTTTAACCCAGCGAACCTGTTGTTAGGCAACCTCCAGCCAGGCTTTATAGATATCCTGAATAGTAGGGTCAATGCGAGGCTTCCACTCTATGCCAGGCTAGACTCAGGGATCAGAAGGAAGGAAGATGCAGAGCTAACTGCAGCCCAGTCAGAGCAAGGGTGGCCTGTGAATTAGATAAGCAGGGACAAAACTACTAGTCTGTAAGTTCCTTGAGGGCAGGGGCCTCCACTCTGGCAGCATGTCTCCCAGCACCCAGCAGGTGTCTAATAAAAGAGGGAGCCCTGGAGTACCTTGGAGGGATTCTGACTCCTGTCCCTGAACCATGGGCTGATGGCACCTGTCCCTTAGAGGAAAGTCTCCATCTGCCCCTGAAGCCCCCTTGAATGCACTGCTTTTTCTTTTGCCCCCAGCCTCCCAACCTTACTAGGCCACTGCCGACACTGGCTCCAACTTGAAAGAGGCCCTTATCTTGTCTCTAGATTACTTCATGAAATCTGTTCCTTCCTTCAGACTAAACTCCCTAGCTAATTCCATGTTATGAGTAAGTCAGCAAGCACTACAAAAGCCAGCTTTGTTTATGAAAACACAAGCAAATCCACAGTGAGGAGAGGGGCTGCTAGCAGGCTGGGGGTGGCAGTGGCGGTGGGCTGTCTGGAACCAGGACACTGGAGAAGAGGCAGTTTGGGGTTGGGAGGGTATGGGGGTGGGGTCTGGTATTTGACAGCTGAGGGTCTCTAGTGTTTCCATTCTGCTAAAGGACAGGTTGGAGGAAGAGGTTAGCTGTAGAGGCTGTCTTTGGGAGAGGAGGGCAGCATTGATGTAGCACCTTCCTTTTAACAGAACGCAGCCCATCTAGTACACAGAGCAGCATAAGAGCCAAGCGCTCAGGCTCCAGGACACAGCGACCTGACTGCCAGACAGGCTTCCCCAACTCCCAAGTTCAACCTTCCTTCTGGCCCAGCCACCTTCTCACCCCAGCTGGCTTCAAGAGCCTCTGGGATAATAGGCAAGATCATATTCTCCTGGACAAAACCTTGCCAGGAGGAATTTTCTTTTTGTCCATATAAATCTCTTGTCAGTGAGGACACGATGGGGGAGGGGTACAGCAAGAGGTCAAGGGGGAGGAGAGGCTAGCCCAAGAGAGCGGGGACACACCAGCCTGGTTTCTGCCCCAACAGCCTTGGAGCGCCAGGCAATGAGCTGGGGGTTAGGGACTGGGTCCGGAGGCCAACTAGTCTCTAACTCCTAGAGGGGTCTGTCAGACGCCCCAGCCTGGAATTCTACTTTGTTATTTTAATGCAATTGTGACCTGGATTTAAATGGAATTGGAAACCCGAGGCCTTAATAAATAAATATTATGATAAGAAATGAAAGCCATGCAAGACGAAAGAGATTTTCCCCCCAAAAGGCAGAAACGCAACATTTTTGCCGGAAGCTGTCACAAATTTTCTTTTCTTCAGCCCCCTACCATCGGTGAGAGATGAGTTGGTTTTCCCATAAAAGATCCTATTTTTCTTTAACATTTTTCCACTGATAAGACAGCAACTTCGAAATTTCTGTCCGACTTTGTATGCGGGTTGGGGATGAGAGGGAGAAATACATGGCATGGCTGAAAACTTTTCATTCTCTCAGTCTCTCCAGGCCACAAGTGAAGTTTCTGGCACTGTTTGAGAGAAGAGAAGATTGTCTCCTAGGTTTTGGAGGACAGGAAGTCTTTCGCAGATGCTGGGAGGGGGTGGGATGGATGAAGTCGGGCAGAATTCTGAGGTGCGTGGTCACTTGTGCCCACCGCCCCCAGAACTTCTCACTCGTCCCTGCCGCCCCGGCTGCTCCAGCTTCTCACTCGGGGCGCAGCGTCCAGCGGTCAGGCCCCCAGCCGCGGAGTCCGGGCGCTGGGGCCGGGTCCTGACAGCGGCACGCTTCCCTGCCCCTCGGAAATCGCGCGCGGGCCCTGGGGCCCCGCAGCCTGGGCAGCCCCGCGGCCGCGCGCCCCTCCTTCCTTACCTTGCGCGGCTTTGCTGTGCTGGGCGGCGCGGGCGTGGACCAGCAGGACGAGCAGGCAGAGCCCGGGCACGCGTCCCGAGCCCATGGCTGCAGCTACGGGCGGCCGGGCAGCCAGGGCCGGTCTCGCAGCCTGGGGAGGGCGGAAGCCGGCCGGGTCCCCGCGCGCAGGAGGGGGAGGGGAGGGGGCGCCCCGCCGGGGCCGGGCCGGGGGCTACAGGCTCGGGGCGCAGACCGTGGCGCCCTGGGCGGGAGGCTCCCGATGCTGCCGGCTCCTGCCGGCCGGACGTCGGGGAAAGCGAGGCGGAGAGCGAGGCGAGGCGAGGCGAGGGGCGCCCGGCGCGACTGACGGAGGGAACCCCCGCCCTCTCCAAGTCGGGCGCTGCTAGCGGCGGCGGCGGGGCTGCTGCGTATAATCCCACCCAATTCCCACTTCGCCCGGAGAGCTGCAGCCGGAGAGCGCGCAGAGCCCGAGCGAGAGACCTGAGAAAGGGGAGGGGAAAGGCAGCGCCAGAAACACGCCCTTTCTGCCTCTTTCTTCCCCTCTCGCTTTCTCCGTCTCTCAGCCGTCTCTTTTTCTTCGCCTTTCTCCTCCTCCTCCTCTTTCTCCTCCTCTCCTCGCTCCTTTTCGTTTCTTCCTCCTCCCCCTCCTCCTCCTCCACCACCTCCTTTTTCGTGCCCTTTTTTCTTTCAAATGGGGCCTCGGCGCGGCGGCCGCTCCCCCTGCGCGCCCGGGCGCGGCGGCCCCCTCCCCAGGCTGCCGGGCCGCTGCCTGCAGGAATTTACAATCCGGCGCTGGGGGAGCGGGCCCGGTCTCCATGGAGACGGCTTCCCCGGGAGCAGGGAGGTCAGGCGCAGACCGCGCACAATCAATGGATCAATGCAAGCCCCGCTCGGCTCCAGACCAAACAGCATCGGGCTCGGGCTCGTCTTCTCTCGCCGCGGAAAGAGTGGGGGAGCGAGGGTGCGCCCCGCGCTCGCACGCGAGGAAGGCCGTGCGGCGCAGGTTTGCACGCACACCTCCACCCGGAGACAAAGAGGGCGCGAGATGTCGGGAAGCTGGGGCAGACATGGACACGCAGGACTTGGGCGCGTCCACCGACACCGCCCGACACGCAGAACATAGGACCTTGAAACACAGAGTGGCTCCGGTGCCTGGCGGTGACGCCCTCCCAACTCTTAGCCCCACCACCACGACATCCCCATCCTCAGGACTCAAGGTCTGAGTCCACTTTAACTGAGGTCTAAGAAAAAAGTAGTCTTCCCCCTGCTAAAGCTGCCAGCTCCAGGGGAAACTCCTTTGCAGTGAAGGGCCTTGGAGGTAAGCCCGCTGAACCCCCCGACCCGTGTAGACATGGACGCATACACACACTCTCATGTGTTCAGCACAGGAGCAAAAGCTAACCACAGAAATATGCCTGTGTGCGTAAACACAAAGACAACGACAGGTACAACACGCTTCTCCAAACCTCCAACACTCAGCTTCATGTGGTGGTCGTGTCTGGTCTATTCTCAACCCTCCTCCCTCTAACTTACAGGGCAGCAGAGGAAAGATAACGGATATTTTAAAAATAGAGACAACCTGTGCGGAAGGAGCAGTGTCCCTCAGTCATGGACGCTGCCTCCTGACCCATTCCCCAGTCCGCATCTTCTCTCCATAGCAAGGTAAAGAGGAAAGACCGCTTGGAAAGTGATGAGGGCTTTCTTGGAGTGTGGGGCTGTGGCCGGAACGAGACCAGACAAGGCCCCAGGTGCTACTCATGCTTCACAGCCAATTTTCTACAGGGAAGAAACCATCGGAACCCAGGCTAGCCTCACAGAGCCCTCAGGGTACTCAGGGGGAAGGGGTAGTGACCTCCGCGAAGACAACTTGCTTCTCAGACCCGTGACAGTGGCCACCTGCAGGAGCTGGGGTGACAGGTGTGCTTGGTCAGCAGCCTCCCTGCCCCCGCGAGAAGAGCTGAGCCCTTCCTTCCCCAGGGAGGGAGTGGAAAAGCAAGAGGATGGAAACATACTTAGGCATTTGGGTTTCTTGTCCTGCCTCTATCTTAAGACAAAGATTTCCTTTGGGCAAGTCATAGCTACTTGGTCTCAGTTCCTCATCTAGAAAACAAGAGGGTGGATTCGCTCCGAGGAAGGCTGGGGGAGACGGCCTTGAGAACCTTTGCATGGCATGAGGGATGACCGCTGAGATGGAAGCATGTAGATCATGGGAATGGCATGGAGGCTGCAAAAAGTTTAGGTCAGATGATCACCTAGGTCCCTTCCAGCCCTGTCACTCTAAGACTCCCCCCCTCTTTCATTCCACTGGCAAACCCCTCCCCTTGTAGCAGCTTTGCCTGCTGCTACCAATTATGTGTAGGGCTGGAGGACAAGTGCAAACTTGCCATCCTCTTTGCCCCAAACAAGAGAGTGGTTAAAAGAAAGAAAGGAAGAAAGAAAGAGAATTGGAGGTTGCTAAACGGTGCCTGTGATCTACATGGGGGCACCGGGAGAGAGACAAGGAGCTCCCCATGGCTGGGAGGGAGATTACGCTCTTCCTTGGTTTGTTCTGCCTCTGGCATCCTTGGACACTAGCACCTCTGGGTCCCTGGGAGGATGAGGGGAGGGGCTCCAGGCCACCTCCTACCCATCAGCTGAGGTGGGCATGGAAGGTTCTATAGGAGCAGGTTATCTGGGACCTTCTCTCCAGTTCAGTATGATTTCCTGGTCCCCTGGATGTGGCCATTGCCCTGGCTTTCAGGGAGGGAGGCTCAGGTGGGTTGCCCTACCTAAGCTACTATGTCTCTGGAAGACTAGGGGTCTTTTACCCCAGTTTCCTTTTATTTCATCCTACCAGTTTTCCTCTGATCATTTCCTTTTTCTCTCTAGGCTGAGGTGAGCTCCTCCTCCACATCTGGGCAGAAGAGGCAGTTGCCTACTCTGCTTCCCTCCCCCCATCTGGTTCCAGCCCACCTCCAGCCCTTCAGAGGATTCTATAGGAGTAGAAGCAGGGCTTGTATCACTGGGGCACTGTGAATTGGGGTGCTGGTCACATTGTCCTCTGCCCCATCCACTCTGCAGGGACTTAGTTGGCCAGTAATTCAGGTGGATGACAAGGAGGGGATGGTGAGCAGCAGTATCTGCCATATCATAACCAACAGGGGCAAAGCGTCCAGTGTCTCTGGACCTCCCACATTCACCTCTCGGGCTGCAGTTTGCTTCACTTTCCTTCAGGGGTGCTTCTGACATTCCTTTCACTCTAACTCCTCCTGTCTGGGGAAAAGACTGGAGGAGTGAGCCCGTAGCTGATAGATCTCAGTTCAGGTCCTGCTCAGGGATACCTCTGCCGGGGCCCCACCACACTCAGGAACTTCCCCTCTCTTGCCAAATCTTCTATAAGCTCTGCTTTTTCTCTCTGCTCCTCAGCTTCCCAATATGTAAAACAAGTCCAATGACCCTACCTTGACAGACAGGCACAGACTACTGGAGAGCATGTACCAGCTGGAACAAGACTGTCCCAAGGTCAATGTTGGGCCTTACCATTTCCCAGACACCTGCCTACTCTTGGTGAGTTATTTCACTTCTATGAGCCTCAGCTTCCTCATCT
>VBSM01000361.1:4001856-4022438 GCA_008086735.1 Cheirogaleus medius | reverse complement strand
AAAACAAAGCTTACAATAGCATCCAAAGACCCAATAACATCTATTATATTTTCAGAAAAGGGCTCCCATAGGACTGAAAATCCTTCTGAAAGAAGCTGAAAACCTGTAGCAAAAAAGGAGTCATTGGAATGTTTGCCAGCTATGTACTTGTGCTAAGTGTTGATATCTTTACAAAACTTTGCCTGCTTTTTTTGGCACAAAGATCTCACTTCTTTGCGCCACTTTTCCTCCTTTGAGCTGACTTGGCAGAGCTAAGGAACATCACAGTCAGGCTGAGATTCCTTGGTCCCCTGTTCTGGTCCTGCAAAATTCAGTCTGCAGGAAGCTGCAGTGTGCTGGAGGACAAACTCTTCCCAGGGTCCCTGACCCTGACCCAGCGATGTTCCACCCCTTGATCAGCCTAAGGGCTACTGAGGAGGGAGAGGAACTCGTTCTAATCCTGTTCTGCCTTCGCCCTTTGCCTCCAGTCCGCGGTCCGACGCTGCCGGGATTGATTGAACCAAGCTGTAATGCCGCTCTTTACCAGTAGGTGCCGCCATGTAACATACCATCCTCTAGCAGCCCTTGGCGAAGTCCTGAAATCAGACCTCTGGGAGCCTACTCAAGGAACACAGTGCCGCAAACAAGTTTGCAAATAAAATTATTACAAATGAGATACACTCACACTGGTGAAGTTAATATGAAAAATTAATTGTATGTGTGTTTCTTTATAACCATAGACTCAATGTTTGACATTTATTGTGCACTAACTCTGTGCCAGGGACTTAAAGGATGTGAGGATTCAAAGACGACAATGGTTTCTCCTTTCAAGTTTGTAATTTGGTAGGAGAGAGAAATTTGCATCTAAGTAATTAGAATATAAGGCAGAATGTGGTACATGTCCAAATATGGAGGTGCCAACATAAAATTCTAATGAGGGCATAAAGCACACAGATTGATTCCAGCTGTCACAGGGACGGCTATATGGAGGAGAAAAGGGTTTAAAGCAGACCTCAAAGGATACATAGAATTCCCATGTGTGGAGTTGGGTGAAGGGGGTGAGGGCTTTCCAGGTGGTGGGAACAAGGTGAGCAAGGACTTGGAGGGGAGAATGTCTTCAGGGAATTACTAATGTGGTTCAATCAGAGACAAGTATTTCAGGAGTGGGAGGAAGATCTGAAAGGTGGGATGGGGCCAGATGCTGAAAAGCCTGTTTGGATCAGATGCTAAGGGGCTGGCATTGTTGCATAGGGCCAGGAACCCTGATAACTTTGCAGCAAAGGGGCAGCATGGCTGGCTCGCATCGCGAATTGGCTTTGTGCACACTGCAGGATTTCTTCAGCATGTTGATGTTCAGTGAATTTATTTCATCATGGATGCAGGAAGGGAACAGAAAGGAGAAGAGGGGAAAAGGGACATAAAAAGAAGTGACAGGCAGGGAAATAATGGACAGAAGGAAAAGAGAGATGGAGAAGGAGTGAGAGAAAGAGAAGGAGGCAGCAGGGGAGGCGGCAGGGCACACTGCACTGGGAGGAGGTTCCGCTCAGGGGCCGAGCTCAGGGAGCTGTTTGGGCTTTTCCAGGCCAGCGGCCTCTGGCTCCAGGCCCTGGCCGACCACAGAGGACAATGTGAGGCGAGTTTGTTTGGTAATGTGTTTTCTGCTGGCCCTGTTTGTTTGTTTTCTGTTCTTCTGGCGTTGGGCATGTCTGGGATGGAGGAGCAGGAGGAGGACAGGGGTGGGGCTGGCATTGACAATGGCCCTCTGACCAGGCTCTGGTAGGATCCTTTAGTGGGGGCTTGTGGGCATTGGAGCTGGACTTTTGATGTCCCTAGGAGGGGCCTCTGTGTGGATGCCCAGAGCCAGGTGGCCCGTCCAAGGCTGGAGATGGTTTGTTCCAAGCTCTTTGTCCCTGTCTTTCCCTACTCTGGCAGGAAAGAATTAGTCCCTGAGGCCCGGGCTCCTTGCCTGTGTAGCCAGGATGTCGTGCTGGGCTGGGGAGCCTGTGGGGGTAGCAAGAACAACGGCTTCCAGCTTGGCGCTGGGGTATGCAGGGGGCATCCACGAGAGCCAGTCTGCTCCCCGGCCCTGATGACAAGCCTGGCTTTCTCGCTTCTGTCCACAGCCCTTAGAAGCCAACCTAACGAGCATTATTAAAGTTAATGAAACACAAGGATTCCTCCATTTGCTCAGTTACAACTCTTTACGAGTTTTCTCCCTCTTGCAGAAGAGATTCATTTGAGTTGCCAGGGCTTGGCCTCTGTCCCTCTAATTTTTATTGGCTCATTAACAAGATCAGATGCTCTGGGCTGACCAGGAATATCTGGTTCCCAGGTCCAAACAAGCCCCACTGAGTCTCAGGCGACCTTCTGATTCCAAATTAGCCTAAGAACACCCTCTGTTGCCCTTCCTCCCTTTGGAGCTTCCCCACTTCCTAGCTCAGTAGGGGTAGAGATTTCAGAAGTTAGGAGATGCTTTCCCATCCCCTTTAGAAGGTGTCTCTGGCCACTGATGTAGAGAAGTTCCCCTAGTAAGAGCTTCAGTTCCTTTGGTTTAAGAGCCTTACTCCCCAATAAAATGGAAATATACTGAATCTTGTTAGTCATTTATATGTTGGTGTGAATTTGATCATATTGTCACATAGGTTTCAAGGGAATTTGGGAATCTCCTAAATTGTATACAAACTTTGTCGCTGGTATTCATTTTTCCAGAGAGAGCTTTTCTATAGCTTTCCTCAAAATTTCCATAAGACCCCCTACACATCCAAAAGGTTAACAGCCTGTATATTTGTGGAAGAATGGTCCGTAACCGGGGCACAGGAAACAAACTCTCCCACCTCCAACCATCTGCTGGGCCAGCCCTGCCCCTGAGGAGGCACCTTCCTCTCCTCTTTGCAGACATCTCCTCATCCACAGACCTCCCACTGTCACCACGACTCAATCATGTCTTTCCTAAATCTTAAAACCAACCTCAAGTTGGAGGGGAGGGGCCAAGAGGAAAGCCCCTTGAGGGCTCCCTGTGTTGGTTTACATGCCAAGGCTGTAAATGATAGGTTTACATGCTGGTGCGATTGCTCAGAACTCGCTGTAAGGGCAGGGCACCACATGCCTCCGGGGCCCAGATCCCCCACTGCCCATACAGGCCCCAGCATTCGGGAGGTCAAGGGGGAGAAGAGCACTGAGCTGGCAGCAGTTGGCATGACAGGGGCCGGCAGAGACTATGGGGGAAGAGGACACACTTGGAGCTGGTCTCTGCTACCCCACATCCTCCCCCACAGAGCAGGTGGCCTCTGCAGTGATGCCTTGGCAGGACTCCTCTGCTCGGCCAGCTTGACTGTTCTTTTGGGTTATGGTATTATGTCCAGAAGGCCCTGGTTAAAATGCAAGGGGGCTTCTTGGAAGATGAGTTGGCCCAGTTGGCTGGCTGTCACCCAAGGGAAAGCAGAGACCCCAAAGCAGGGAGGGTGAGGTTTGGGACACAGGGAGAGAGATTCCGGCGGGTCAATGCAATAGCTATATGAAGTTAATTTAAATGGCTTTCCAGGTGGTTTCCCTAATTCCACTCTCGGGGCCTGAGAATCTGTCCTTCACACAGTGGGCAGGGTCATCTTAAAGCTGGGATTCACAAGCTCAGCACTATTGACATTTGCTGTGGGGCTGTCCTGTGCATTGTAGGACATTTGGCAGCATCCCGCTATCAGCTAGATGCCAGTAGCTCCTCCTTCTGCAGTTGTGACAACCAAAAATGTCTCCAGACATTGTCAAATGTCCCCTGGGGGAGGAGAGCAAAATCATACCCCCCATGTCCCCTGCCCTCTCCCTCACTGTCTGAATCTCTGTCATAAGTCAGCTCACGTTACTCCCTGGTTAAAATCTCACAGCGTCTTCCCATTGCTCCAAGCATGAAATCCAGCTGCCCGACGTGGTCTTCAAGCCCTGTGTAGTCAGTCTGGCCTTCCTCCCAGCCCCATCTGGTGCCGCTCTGCTCCCGGGCACCGTCACCCTTTAGCCAGATGACCCTTTTTGATGTACCTAGACAAGGCAAGCTCTCTCTTGGATGGGGGAGGGGGAGATGGAGCCACGTGGCAGATTTGGGATATTTTTTTGAGGCCTTAATTTCTTTGGAATTTAGTGGGAAGCCTTTTCATAGGTACTTAAGATGACTTGTAAATATGTGACTTATTGAATTATTTACTTTTGTTTTCCCAACTCCCCCAGCTAGAATATAAACTCCATGAGAGCAGGGAACATGTCTGGCTTGTTCACTCTTAGATTCCCATCACCTCCCACGCTGCCTGCCACCCGGGAGACCCTCAGTGATTATCTGGGGAATGAATGAGTAAGGGTGCAGGGAGGGAGAGTGACTCTTCTGGAAGGCCAAGGAAAGGTTTCTTAGGCATGTTGAGGCTTGAAGCTTGGGTAGGAAGGGTGGAGGGTGTTCTGGGACACGGTTTAGGGGATGGCAGAAGCAAAGGCCCAAAGAATAGCGCAGTGGCCAAAATGTACTGCAATTAACCCAAGGCTGCAGTCCCCAATCCATGGGCTGCCGCTGAGTACCTGTTCCTGGCCTGTTATGAACCCAGCCTCGCATCACCGCCTGAGCTCCGCCCCCCACCCCCACTGTCTGTGGAAAAATCATCTTCCACGAGATGTAGGCACCGGAGCCGCACAGCAGGAGGTGAGAGAGCCGGCCAAGCTGCATCTGTATTGACAGCTGCTCCCCATCGCTCCCATCGCCACCTGAGTTCTGCCTCCACTTCCACCCCCTCCTGGTCCGTGGAAAAATTTATCTTCCATGAAACTGGTCCCTGGTGCCAAAAAGGTTGGGGACTGCTGACCCATGGGACATACAGGCAGCAGGAGCTTGTCATGGGGCAGGAGGACAAATCTGGTGTGAACAGGGCTTTCAGTCTGAGTGGATCCAGAGGGCGAAGTACTTGAGTCCCCTACATCGTTGAGGTGATGGGGAGGGAAGTCAGCCTAGTGAAACTGCAGCCAAACCCGGGAAGGTTCTGGTTGCTGAGTCTAGAGCCTGGACGTGGCCGAGCCACTGAAAGGAAATGATTATTCCTACTCTGGTATCTGATGTAGGGGACCCTGACTTCTCTGATCCCCTTGGTTCCCTGGAACCAGCCCTGCAACCACGAGGAAAGTCGAGGAACTGACCAGACATGTGAACCTAGAACAGCACAAAGAGCCCTGGGACCCAAACGGGAGAGGCCTGGGGCCCAATTCCATCTTCCCTCCCTCTCTTGATGTGTGGCCTTGCTCAAGGCATTGGACCACAATGGACCTCCGTGTCCTTCTTTTAAAAACAGAGTTAACAATACCTGCCCCGTTCAGAGGAGAAATGAGGTCATGTTTGTGCAGAATTGTGAACTCACTGCAGACAATGAGTGTATTCTTCTTAACAGTAACAATAATAATCATTACTGCAAATCTAACCAGTAAATATATCTCCTCAAAGCTGGAGTTGGGCCCCTCAGTTAGAATAGCAATTAAAGTTTTAAAAAAAATCTCTAGGTGTGGGAATTTTCTGGCCCCATTTTGATCTCTGGGGTTTGCAGAGTTGCTATCGTTGTGGGAGGGAGAGAGGCCTGCAGCGATCACTCATTTCCATTCCATTCAATTGTACTCATTGTGTCTCTCTTGTCTTTCAGTTCTCCCCAATGGGTTTTGCAATTTCTCATCCTCCTTCAGCCCTAAGAGAATTCTAGTATCCCCATCTCTACACCCACCCAGTGTCCCCTCCACTCACAGAAACAGTGAGCTGGGGCATTTGAGCATTGGCCACAAGCACTGCGGAGCAGGTGGCCTATCTTGAGTACCTGAGTCTCTCTGCACCCATCCGTGTGGTGGGCCGATGACCCCCAAGCAGGGCAGTGCATTCAGAGCCCCCAGGAGAGGGGCTCATGGATTCTCAGGGGACTCTGATGCAGCCAGCCCAGCACCTGTCTAAATCTGGGGATCATGAGGTTTTCAATCATCAGTCATGAAATGTGTGTTGTACAAGAAGCAGAGCGATGATTACACAAAGGCATTGTTGAAGTTTGGGTCAAGCGGGCAGATGACTCTCTCTCCTGCCCCAATCCACAAAATGACAGAAAAACAACTGGAACAAATAAAATAATAAATCTATTATAGTGTGAGAAAACAAGAGAGGACCATCAGCAGGTCAGAAATGTTGCATTCCTGAGAGATAAAGATAAACAGCAACAAAGCTATAAAGAAATAAAGGTGGAGGAAACCACAGCTAAACCGTGAAGGAGAAGACTGCTGTGGAGGGAGGAATGGTTTGTGGCACTCCAAGCCTGCGATGACAGACTAGACTCAAAAACGTCAGAGGAGGTCCCAGGGGTGTTCCTGAGCGCCTGTGTGTTCAGCAGTTGGCAGCAGTGGATGGCCCCTGGGGCCGGGTCTAGAGAGGTCAGCAGCACCTCACGTAGCTACTGATACCTCAAGAGAGGAATCAGGCGCCCCCCACTGGGAGAAAGGCTGCCAGAAGGCCACTCCTCTCTCTCCCACCCTCAATAACCAGAGACAGGCTGCAGTGGACAGAAAGTTGCAAATAAAGATGAGCAGAACATCAAGAATCACCAGAAATTTAAGGAAAACAAAAACCACAATGGAGAGTAGCTCTAAGCCAATAACGTCCAATAAAACTTTTTGTGAAGATGGAAATATTCTATATTTGAGCTGTCCAATATGTAGCCACACACATGTAGCTATTGAGCACTTGAAATGTGGCTGTTGCAACTAAAGGAATGAAATATTTAATTTAATTTTAATTAATTTATTTTTTTATTTTTTAATTTCAGAATATTACAGGGGTACAAACGTTTTGGTTACATGAATTGCTTTTGTACAGTTTGAGTCAAAGTTATAGTGTGCCCATCACCCAGATAGTGTGCACTGTACCCATTAGTTGTCAGTTTACCCATTCCTTCCTCTCCCCTCCCACGGGCTTGACCTATAAGTTTTAATTTGGTAGTGAGTATATATGGTTTCTGTTTTTCTATTCTTGTGATACTTCACTTAAAAGGATAGTCTCCAGTTCCATCCAGGTTGTTACAAACGGTAATAGTTCACCATTTTTTTTTAAGGCTGAGTAATACTCCATGGTATACCTATACCACATTTTATTGATCCACTCATGTATTGATGGGCACTTGGGTTGTTTCCACATCTTTGCAATTGTGAATTGTGCTGCTATAAACATTCAAGTGCAAGTGTCTTTTTTTCCTTTGGGTAAATACTCAGTAGTGGGATTGCTGGATCAAATGGTAGGTCTACTTTTAGTTCTTTGAGGTATCTCTATCCTACTTTCCATAGAGGTTGTATAGTTTGCAGCTCCACCAACATTGTATAAGAGTACCTCTTCTCTGCATCCGCACCAGCAACCATCTGTTTTTGGGGACTTTTTGATAAAAGCCATTCTCATTAGAGTTAGGTAATAATCTTGTTGTGCTTTTGATTTGCATTTCCTTGATGATTAGAGACACTGAGCATTTTTTCTTGTGTTCGTTGGCCATTAGTCTATCTTCTTTTGAAAAATTTCTGTTCATGTCTTTTGCCCACTTTTTAATGGGGTTTGATTTTTTTCTTGCTGATTTGCTTGAGTTCTTTGTAGATTCTGGTTATTAGCCCTTTAGTGGATGTATAGCAAGTATTTTCTCCCATTTTGTAGGTTGTCTATTAGCTCTATTGATTTTTTCCTTGGCCGTGCAGAAGCTTTTTGATTTAATCAGGTCCCATTTATTTATTTTTGTTGTTGCTATGATTGCCTTTGGGGTCTTCTGCATAAATTCTTTACCTAGGCTGATATCTATAAGAGTTTTTCCAACCTTTTCTAGAATTCTTATAGTTTCATGTCTTAGGGTTAAGTCTGGTATCCATGATGAATTAATTTTCGTGAGTGGTGAGAGGTGCGGATCTTGTTTCAGTCTTCTGTGGCTATTCAATTTCCCACCACCATTTATTGAATAGGGATTCTTATATCTAGAAAACCTCAATGATTCTACCAAGAGACTCCTGGAATTGATAAATAAGTTCAGCAAAGTCTCAGGTTACAAAATCAATGTACATAAATCAGTAGCATTCCTATATACCAAAAACAGTCAAGCTGAGAGTTAAATCAAAGATTCAGTACCTTTCACAGTAGCAACAAAGAAAATAAAATACCTATGAATATATTTAACCAAGGAGGTGAAAGACTTCTACAGGGAGAACTATGAAACACTGAGGAAGGAAATTGCAGAGGATATAAACAAATGGAAAACCATACCATGCTCATGGATCTGCAGAATCAACATTGTTAAAATGTCTATACTATTCAAAGTGATTTACAGACTTAATGCAATTCCCATTAAAGTACCAACATCATTTTTGCAGATCTAGAAAAAAATAATTCTTTGCTTTGTATAGAATCAGAAAAGACCCCAAAGCAACCTTGAGCAAAAAGAACAAATAAGGAGGCATCACTTTACCAGACTTCAAGTTATACTACAAGGCTATAGCAACCAAAATAGCATAGTATTGGCACAAGAACAGATACCTAGACCAAGGGATCAGCACAGAGAACTCAGATATAAATCCATCATTATATTGCAATCTGGTCTTTTACAAAGCACATAAAAACATACACTGAGAAAATTAATTTAAATTTAAATAGCAAGCTGCTACTGTATTGGATAGCACAGATCTAAACATATAAAAGAGTTAATTCTATAAGAAATAGAGATAATAAAGCAAACAAAAATAAAAACCAGTTTAGTTGGTATATAATTATTATCTTTAAGAGATGAAAAATAATATTACATCCATTAAAAAGAATCATCCAAAGGTCTTAGAAATTTAACTGATAACTGAAATTTGAAACTCAGCAGATAGTCTGAGATGGGTTTAATGATCCAGTTATTAGGAAGATTGAGCTGAGGAAGTCTCCTTAAACACAGTAAAAAGGTTAAAAAAAAAAAAAAAAGAAAGTCTGAGAGAAAAAATTAAGAGCCATCTGTGGGATAGGCATTAGAGAAGGATAGGATTTCAGAGAAGAGAAGAGGGGAAATAATTAAAGAGCTAACAAAAGAAAATTTCCCAGTTGCTGAAGAAAGAAATTAATCATTAGATTGACCATTCCCAGAAAAAAAGACTCAAACCTGGACACGTTATAGTAAAATTTCAGCACAATAAAGATGAACAAAAAAAAAAAAAGAAAGAAAGAAAGAAGAAGAAGAAGCCTAGAAGCTTCCAGAGAGAAAAAAGCAGGTCATCAATAGAATAATATTAAATTGGCATCAGACTGGATGTTAAATGACAATGGAACATTATCTCCAAGGTTCTGAAGGGAAATGAAATATTCAAGTGGGAGGGAAAAATTAAGACATTTTTTGTTTTACAAGGAGAAAGTTTGCCACCCTCATATTCTTTAAAGAATTCCCAGAGGAGGTGCTTCAGTAAAAAAATAGTAAATTTAAGAAAGAGGAAGACGTGGGACGCCGAAACTGTGGTGAACAAAGAAACTAGTAAAACTTTTAGTGAAGTCGAAATAATTATTGAGGCATAATGTAAACATTTTAAAAACAACAATTTGGAGCCATGATCTACCGAGATGATCTCAACTTGGGAGGTGGCAAGTGGGAGAGGAGAAGGAAAGTTAAAGCATGCTAAGGGAGAAACAGTTCTTGATTAGCTCTAAACATTGATAGAAAATCATAAGTTAAAGAATGTAGAATTTAAATTTAAGGGTAACCAACAGAAGAGAAAATTGGAAAATCAATTTCAGATCATTAGAGTGAATTTAAAAAGGGGAAGGGCAGAGAAAATTTAGCAGGAAAAGAGAAGAAGAAGACAAGGTAAAGAGGAAGCATAAAATAAAATGACAGGATAAGTCTAAAAATAACATTAGTAACACATAAGAGAGAATTCCCCCTTTAAAGGGCAGAATCCTACTATACAAATGCTGTTTACACAGATGTATTGAAACTGATCAACAAGAACATTTTGAATATGAACAGATGGGGGGAATATACCAAGCAAATGATAACAAAAATAAAGCAGGTATATTAGTATCAGACAAAGTGGAATCCAAAGACAAAAAGCATTTAAAAAAACAATGAGATATACTGATAAAAGTTACATGACATCTTCCAAACTATATAATTTCTATGATTGTTTAGGCACCTAACAACCCAGGTTCAAAATACATAAAGCCGAGGGCTTGGTGGCTCACACCTATAATCCTAGCACTTTGGAAGGCCGAGGTGGAAGCATTGCTTGAAGCCAGGAGTTTGAGACCAGCCTGAGCAACACAGCAAGACTACATCTCTACAAAAAATTAAAAAATTAGCCAGGTGTGGCGGCACACGCCTGTAGTCCCAGCTACTTGGGTGGCTGAGGCAAGAGGATCTCTTGAGCCCAGGAGTTTGAAGTTACAGTTAGCTATGATTGTGCTACTACCCTCTAGCCTGGGCAACAGAGCGAGACCCTGTCTCAAGGGGAAAAAAAAAAAAATATATATATATATATATATGTGTGTGTATAAAGCAAACACTGATAGAAACCAAAGAGAAATGAACAAATCTAGGTTCATGGAAAAAAGTTTTAACAAACCCATCTCAGAAATCTACGAGTTAAGTAGAAAAAAGTCATAATGAAAATAGGGGATTTGAGTAATATAATTAATAAACTGTAATATATATGTTATACTCAACAAATTGAGAGGACATATTTTCTTCAAATACATTTTTAGCATTCACAAAAAGAAACACTCAACAAATTAAAAAAAAGATATTATATCAGGCATTTTCTCTGTCTACAAAACATGAACGTAAGAAGTTAACCTCAGGTCGGGCACAGTGGCTCACGCCTGTAATCCTAGCACTCTGGGAGGCCGAGGCGGGAGGATTGCTCAAGGTCAGGAGTTCGAGACCAGCCTGAGCAAGAGCAAGACCCCATCTCTACTTAAAAATAGAAAGAAATTAATTGGCTAACTAAAAATATATAGAAAAAATTAGCTGGGCACTGTAGTCCCAGCTACTTGGGAGGCTGAGGCAGGAGGATCGCTTGAGCCCAGGAGTTTGAGGTTGCTATGAGCTAGGCTGATGCCACGGCACTCTAGCCCAGGCAACAGAGTGAGACTCTGTCTTAATTAAAAAAAAAAAAAAGTTAACTTCAAAATGGTGCAGTGGGGTAGGACTCTGTATCTACTTGGAAATATAAACTCATTCATAGGAAATTCCCTGAAATCCAAAGCCTGGTTAGTCTCTGCTACAACTCATCTCTGGGGTATACTTAGGTATAAATCTCACATATGAAGGTCACCTTCCTGGCATCCCAGTGGGGGGAACATTATTGTGAACCTCTGCTCCTGAGAGTAAAGTCTAAATAATCTCCTCAGCCTGGTATTCAAAGCCCACCCCCCCCAATAATATGACCCCAGCCTGCCATTCCCTCTTCTCCAACATGCAAATGCCATAAATTCTTGATATGCTCCCCACATCTTGGATACTCCCAGCATATAGGGGAACCCATACTCCTTTGTCCGTGACACTCATCCTGTCATTTAACCCATGCCCTGTTACCTCCTTAGCCTGATGGTGTAGTTCAGCAAACTATGGACCAAGGGCCAAATCTGGCCTGACAGGTTTTATAAATAAACTTTTATTGGAACACAGTCATGTCCATTCATTTACATAATGTTAATGGTTGCTTTCCCCATAGCTGGGTAGTTACAACAGAGACTGTATGGCCAGAAAAGCCTGACATATATTTACTATATTGCCCTTTATAGTAAAACTTTGCTGTCCTGTAGCACATAGAGATACTTTCTCTTGTGGCCAGCACTAGGATGGGGCAGGAGAGGAACCCCTATCACCACTCACTACTTGATGAATAAAAAAATAAATGGTCAAGAATTGCCTGTGCAGGAAATAGCATGTGCCTTAAGAATGCTCTTATGGAGAGAGAGAATGCAGTGCTAGCAGATGGCTGTCACCTTGCAGAGTAGGCTTTGGAGCCCAACTGACCAGGGTTTCACTTCCAGCACAGTCACTTTCTAGCCATATGACTTTAGGCAGTTTCTGTGCCCTTTCTGAATCTCAGCTTGCTTCTCTATAAACTGTGGTTGATAAAATCCACTCTAGGAAAGTTGAAGGTTCAGCAAGATAATGCATAGAAAACACCTAAGATCTGGAAGCCCTGATACCCAATAAATGGTCATTCTTTTTCACTAGGGACATGGAATCTGTTCCAGGGTTGTTCTCCAATTACTACAGGCCAGTTTCAAATAAATGCCCCCACCCAGCACCCACAAGCCACAAGATTTTTGTTTGGGTGGCCCTCCACATAGAATATCACTACTCCCTCACCATTATTCCCATGGCCACCTTCCTTAGCCTTCCAGGTTTTGTGGTCCAGCCCCAACCTCCCTGACCTCTCAGCCCCTTAGTCCTACCTCTGCATTCTCTCTTACTCTGCTTTCCATGTCACTGTTGACCTCCTGGGATTATTCTCCAGGTGTTTCCTGTGAACCCAGACACCTGCCCACACAGATCTGCCCCATAGGGGGTCTAGCAAACCCAGAGCCACTGGCCACTGGAGGATGGCATCCTCGTTCCTAGTCACTCCACATAGCCCTGCCTGCCTGGTGTCCCAGAGTTCGAAATTCCTGCCACCAGAGAGGCATTCCTCTGTGATTATTTTTATCCTTGAGATGTTCCTCTGTTAAAATGCAGGTAATTACCTGGAAGAAGACCACCTGTGTCCAGGTTCTTGTCTTGAGTAACAGGGGCCTGGGGGCCTCTGGGGCCTTAACCTACCAATGGTCAACAGATTCCTGGGTCATTATAGCCCCAAATGAGATCATATATCTGAAAATGATTTCAATATCATGAAGAAAAATACATAAATGAAGGATTATTCCTAGTCAGTGTTAAAAGGTGTTGTCAGTTATCCCTTCCTTCATTGCAAATGGCTTTTGAAATAGCCCCAAGGAGTGACTCTCTGACGGTGGAATTCCAGACTACAAAATAAGTCAAAGGGTATTTAAGGTGCCAAGGGGCAGGTGCTTTCCCTCTCAAAGCCCACTGCCCAGGTGGCGACCAACTCAGCCACTGGCCAAATTCTACGCAGTTGTGACCATGGGACTTTATGCTCAGAGGCATAGAACCAGGAAGGGTCTTGGAACCCTCTCTCTCATTTTACAGGCCAGGAAATTGAGGCCCAGAGAGAGAAAGTTACTTACTCATCCAAAGTGGGGGAACCTAAATAGAAAAGTAAACATGAGCTAAAGTAGCAGGGGTGGGGCTGGGGGCCGGGAGAGGGCGTCTCTCGGGGCTTTCCCTGTGCGGACCGGACCGCACAGACGGGGCACTCGCCCTCTCTCCTGCCCGCCCCTCCCCTGCGCAGCCTCTCCCGCCGCCCTGCTGACAGAGGCCTCCCCGCTCCAGCCCTTGGCCTGAGGAGAGAAAGTCGGGAACAATGCCTCTAAACTGAAAACATTCTGTCTTTCTCCACAGAACAATGGCCATTGACAGGCACGGAACTGGAGCAGAAATGGAACGTGAACCCCCGGGCCTGAGAGCTGGTGGGGTGTGGGCTGCGCAGGGGACCCGGGAGACAGAGCGCCGCCGCGGAGAGCCTCTGTCCCCTCCTGCCCCATTGCTCGCTGCACCCGCCCGAGGAACTTCCGCTGGCATCTGACTTTTCTACTGGGGCACCGCTTGACCCCTCGCTCTCATGGGGCCCTGAGGGGCCACACAGGCCACCCTCCCGCCCGTGCCCGCCGTGCCCTGGACACTCACCACACCAGGAAGTCCAGGAACTGCGACAGGGGACAGCTTCAAATGGCCTCACCAGCACCCCCAGAGGGGTTCCTGGTTCCCTGGGCAGCCGTGGAACCCCCTGCCGAGGAGTGAGCAGGGCGGTGTGGGTGACCTGGAGGCTAGCGACTGCCCCCCAGCCCCTCACCACAGGGACCCCAGCCCGGGCCCCTTCCGGGGTAGCCAAGACAACAAGCCCCCCTGAGGGCGGGAGATGATGCATTTTTCTGCAGCCACAAGCCGCTTTTGACGGTCCGCCCCATTGGGGAACGACGGAAACCTCATCCCACCCAGCACGGCTTTTGTCTGCCCCACATATTTGTCTTATTTGGAAGATTTTTGTGGGTTTTCCCGTCTTTCTCCCGCGCTCACTGCCCTGAGGGGCACAGAGGCCTCGGCGGGCTGAGGGGGCGTGAGAGGCGACCTTGAGGCGCTGCGCCTGGCGGTCGCACACACTGGGGCGGCAAATCTGCCCCGCCACACCCTGCGCACCCGGTGCACACCTGGACCCGGGCCACAGCCTGGGCCTCGCCTCTCTTCTGTGGACTGGTGACCCTCCTGGCCCTTCCCAGGGCCGCTTCCTCTCCATCCTCTCCCCTCAGCCTCCTGGGCTCACTCTTCGCCTTCCCCTGTTAGTCCTTCATATTCCATTTCTCCAGCCAGCCTGGTACCTCGTCACTTCCTGCCTCCGGGCCTTCGCCCACACCTTTCTTCCCCTCAGAGAACCCACCCCTTCGTTCTACCTGTCTGAATTCTGAAGTATCTCTCAGGGCTTGTTCTCATCTCACCTCCTCCTTGGAGCCCCCCTGGACTACTCTAGCCCTTGGCAAGATCTTCTGCTTCTGAACTCTAATAAAAGTATGTTTTCTATCTATCCCTCTGTGATTCTAAACACACCCTGCCCTATACCATCTGCCTAGCTAGATGGAGGATGGAGACCATGACTTTTGTTCTTTGGCTCTCCCCTGCCCCCACCATGCCTTCTACCAAGCAGTTGCTCAACTCATATTTGTTGGTTTGGGGCTTCTTTAGGGCTGGCTATGAGATTCTCAACAAATTAGAGAATTTCAGTGATGGAGGGGACCTAAGAGCTTGAATTCCTGCTAACGGGTGTCTGGCATCAGCTTACATGCCTCTAGTGATGGGGACCTTACTACTTCCTGGGGCAACCCATTCCTTCACCTTAAAACTCTGACCATAAGAAAGTTCTTCCCCATGTCGAGCTAAGACCTTCTGGCTTCCCCACCCTACTCCCAGCTAGGCCTCCTAGGCCTCCTATTCCAATCCTCTTACCTCACAACCACCCTTCCAATATTCGAGGGGAGCAATTTCCTACCTCCGCAGGCTTTTCTTTTCCAGGGGAGACGCCTACGGTCCTGACCCTCAGTGCCTCAGTGCCACAGACGTTGGGTATCCCTCAGCCCCAAGCAGGGCTTCTCCTAAACCCCTGCTGAACTCATTCTCCTGACAAAATGCGTACCCTTCTGGATCAAAATAGATGCTTTCCTATGGGGCTTGCCTCCATGTAGTCATTTGAGATGTCCTAAAGGAAGGAAACCACTCTCTCACCAGTTTAAAAAAAGGGGGGTAGGGAGAATGAGAGGATCCAGTAGCTGCTCTATTTTTGTCACCTGAGGTGGCAGAATCTGGTAACCGATTCTACCTGCTCATGTTAGTGGAGGACTGGCTTGCCACATACCTCAAAGGTTGTCTCCTAGGTCATTTATGTACATTTTAATATGGCTATTCCAGGGGAATACCAAATGCGTTAAACCAAAGGAGTGACTCATGGTGGCATTTCAGGCCAGTGAAATATTTTGAGACAAGCAAGTTTTGTGGCAGGCCTGGCCTGCCTCCCCCAGGCCCTCTGTGAGTAATGGAGACCTCCGGCCCCAAGTGTGTGTGCATTAGGACCAGGTACTTCCAAGGGGTTGCCCCCTCCTGACCCCAGCCCTCATAACCTGCACAAATTATTGAAACTTATGCTTTGCTGGGCACTGTATAATTGACTTATCTTTCTTTTGTATCTATATTTGTAGCAAATGAAAGATTTCTTGAGGGAAGTGGCAGGGATCTTACAAGTTTTCTTATCAATGTTCTGTATCTTGATCATGGTGGTATTTACCCAAGTGTATGCATTTATTGAAACTCATCAAACTGTACACTTAAAATGGTTGCATTTTGTTTTCTGTGAATTATATCTTGATCAAGGTGGTTTGTAGAAAAAGTTTTCATATCTCTTACACAGTCTGGGGTCACATCCTGCTGATACCTGGACTCTACATGCATTTGTGGATTGATTCACTGAGTTAAGCTGTAGAGCCAGAGCTTGCAGCCAAGAGCCATTTTAGCTTTCATACCCAATGGCCAGGTTGACACGGCTCCTTAAACAACTGGGCCAAAATAGAGCTCTCCATTCCCTGCCCTCGCCTCCAACTTGGTCCTCCTGCCCAGTGGCTCAGGTCTGAACCCCAGGAGACACACTTGATTGCTCACCCCACCTATCCTGCAGGATGGCTTTAATATGATATGATTATTACCCTCACTAATATTCCTGTGATTACAGTTCCCTTATACACCTGCCCCCTGCCTGGTCTTGCCAACTGCTCACCTTGAGAATCGAAGGCTTCTTGCTGACCTCTTGAATGTAGGGGTGCTATTACCCATGACTGTTGCTCTGAGCCTCCCAGAACCCTGTTCCAGAAGCTATGTGGCAGTGATCCCTGTTTAATGGGCCACCACCCTTGGGCCAAGGTTCTAACCACTTTGCCTGAGTTGTGGCTCAAGGTGTCTGGGCCCCATGACGCTGGGCCCCATCCTACTGCCCAAGCACCTGGCTTCTTTGTCTTGTTCTGAGCCTATGAGCATGTCCTTAAAAAAGAAGACAGTGGTTACCTGTGGGTAGTAGAATGGGGTGATTTTTGATGGTTCCTAAGTGAGTGCATCTGTCTTGCCTGCCAGACTGCAGGCTGGCTGAGGGCAGGAACTGAGTCCTACCCCTTTTCATTATCCTTAACTCCTAGTCGTGTGCCTGGTATTCACATGGTGTTTGATGAGTGTTTATGAACTGAATTTATGAGTTTGATTTTATTAAAACCATGGGGAAGGGTGTCCCACTCATCAGAACCAAGTGATTACAAGGATGCAGAGAGACTGGAAAGCCTACACACAGCAGATGGTGTGTGACTTGGCACAACCATTTCAGACAGCTGTTTGGCAGTATGTCATCAGATGAAGATGCCCTCCTAAGTCTTTGCTCTGGAGAAGCTATCTCTTGCAGGTGCCTGGGAATGTTCATGGTAGTGCTATATGTAATTGCAAAAAGCTGGAAGCAATCTATATGGACACTGGACATGGTAGCAGTCACACAATTCACTACATACAGCACAGAATCAATCACATTTTCACTCACCAATGTGGATGGCTCTCAGAAATATATAAACATCGAAAAAGAAAGCTGCAGTGAATATATACAGTACGATACCACTTATATGGTCTTTAAATACATGCAAAACAATACTGTATATTGTAAAGATAGAGAAATATATAGTAAAATATACAGAAACACAGGAAATGATAAATGTCACATTCAGGAGCATGGTTGCCTCAGTGAGGGGAGCAGAGAGATGTGACAGAGTGAGGTGCACACAGGGCTTCCCCAGTGGCGACAAAGCATCATTTCCTAGGTTGGGTGGTGGTGGGACATGGTGTTTGTGGTGTGATTCTTTATTCTGTAGTCATCATGCTGTTGTCAACCAAGCATTTGCGGGTCCTTCGCTTCTAAGCGCCTGGTAGGATGGTACTTCCTGGTTCCCTATGGTTGGGAGGGGCCCCATGACTAGTTCTGGTCAGTGAGCTGTGAGCTAGAGCATTAATTGCCTTTTGAGACCCTCAAGATTTCTCTTTTGGTTCTGACAGTGTTTGGGATGGTGGCTGTCCCACTAGCTTGGGTCTCTGAGTGATTTCAGTGGGCAGAGCCCGCTGATCCTCCATGAAGGATGAGTAGCAGCAGCAAGTAGCAGAAGTGTGTCAAGCCACTGAGATATTGGGGTTGTTTGTTACTGCAGCATAGTCTAGACTATTCTAACTGATACATACCTTTTAGTGTGTCTAGAATATTTCAATTACAAAATCAAATCAGGACATATATCCATGCCTTTAAGGCAAGTTCCAAGATATGATAAGAGAAGGGGGCTTAGGAGAGAAGAAGGTCCACAAGGTTTCATTTCCATTGCTGTTTCCTTTAAAAAAAAAAAAGAAAAAAAGACATTTCCTAGCTCCCTTTTACCCCTTGGGTGGTAGCACTGGACAAGATCAGCCATAAATTCAAGAAGACTTCAGGCTGGGATGTCCCTGGCATTTCATTATCCCTCCTTTAGAAACTCATTTAGCGCTGCTGTGCTTTCTCCTGGCCAGGCCTCAGCTTCAGGAAACAAGCCCAGCAATCCCCAGGCATTAGACACCTGCAGGGCAGACTTGGTTTTGGCACATCCTTTGGGTTTCAAAGTCCCCCACCTCCACTAAGCTGCAGCAACATCAGCCAGAGCAGATACATAAGATCAGAGCAGACAGGATGTGAGGAAGTTCTCACCTTAGGTGCCTGGCAAGAACTGAGCCTGGGCCCCCAGGAGCATGGGGCTGGATGGCTCTGTCTCACAGTCTGCAGCCCACTGGCACTTCAAACGCAAGCTTCCTGCCTTCTGGTCTCTGGGGGAAGCGTTCCTGGATTACCTTGCCTAGAAGAGAGGGGAGGAGAAGTTGCAGGTAATACCTGGATTTCTATGATGCTTTTCTTCCTAGAGATTCAAAAGATTTCCCCTTCTCTGATCTCCTGTGGCCTCCCCCAGAAATAGGGCAGGGAAAGGGAGACTCTAATTTCCCAGTCCAGGAAGTGGGGGTCCCAAGAGGGTAACAAATAGCCTTAGCACACAGCAGGACAAGGCTATGATTCTGGTGGGACAGGGTTTCTGTCTCTAGACCCCATCTCCCCCAGCCCTGCTGGGCTGGCTGACCTCTCTGTGTGGACAGCAGCCCCAGTGCTCCCAGCTGCCCTTGTAGAGGGATGAACTGGGCTCTGAGTGTCCACTCAGCCTGTCCTGGGGCCTGAGCAGAGAGGAGGAAGAGGAGGAACCTGGAGAAGCTAAGGTCAGCCTCCTTCCCCCAGAGCAGTGACGACAGGTTGGCTATGAGCCCCGTGGTCTCGCTACTGGGAGGTCAGGCCAGGAGGCTGCCAGAACACTGAGGCTGAAGAAGCTCCATATAACGCAACTGGGGCAGCCTCTGTGGGTGGAAATGACATTTCTTGACTTTAAATAGCTCCATCTCCGGAGCCCTGGAGCCTCAGCGGTGCTATTAATTCCTGGACTCCCGGGGCTGCCCGGCCCCGTCATTCTGTTTGCACAAGTTGTGTAAGATCTCAGGCATTTTTCCTGCCACCCGTCTCCCCCACCTCCCTTCAGGTTTCCTGTGCGATTTCAACAAGGGGTTAGTTTATTTCTACTCGCAGGCTTGGGATTCAAGCTGACCACATACATACTTTGTCCTTACAAGTGACACGGCTCAAATCAACAGCAAACTCTTGAGGGTTTTCTTTATAACCTGGTGTCTCTGTAACGAAAGGTAGTGTATATGTGTATGGATGGCAAAAGTACGAAATGCCCGATTTCAAATCAAAAGTTTACTTTATGATGTCTCAAACAAGAAGCAGTAACAATTAATCAAAATATGCGCCTAAACTATTGACACAGTTTTGCCATCTTAACGGTAGCTCGTTTATGCCAGCAGTGAAGAAGCCTGAAGAGTGAGCGGTGATGAAATCACAAAAGGCAGTTTCTACAGCTTGTTGAGAATTGAGTATTTTTCCTTGCAAGAAGTGGTCCAAAGTCTGGAAGAAGTGGCAGTCAGTTGGTGCAAGGTCTGGTGAATATGGTGGATGACAGAGAGTGTCCAAGTCCAGCTTCTGTAGTTTGAGCAGCATTGTTTTTTGTGACATGTGATCTTGCAAGAGGATTGGCCTGTCTCTACTGACCAATCTCGGCTGCTTAATCGCAAGCATCCTCATCATTTTGTCCAGTTGGTTGCAGTAGACATCCGCTGTAATGGATTGACCAGGTTTCATGAAGCTGTAGCGGATAATACCAGCACTGCACCACCAAACAGCCACCATTAGCTTTTTGTATGAACAGTTGGCTTTGGACTGTGTTTCAGCACTTCAGCTTTATCTAACCATTGTGCTGAATGCTTGCACTTGTCAAAAATAATCCATTTTTTATCACATATAACATTATGGTATCGAAATGGTTTGCCATTATGTCATGACAGCAAAGAAGGCAAGCTTTGAGATGATTTCTCTTCTGATGCTTGTTTAATTCATGCGGTACCCATCTATCCAGCTTCTTTACCTTGCCCATGTTTCAAATGGTCCAATATTGTTGGAATAGTAACACCAAACCTCGCTGCTAACTCACACATAGGTTGAGATGGATTCGCTTCCACTACAGCTTTCAGCTCATCATTATCCACCTTGGTCTCAGGTCACCCAGATGACTCATTTTCAAGATTAAAATCACCAGAGTGGAACTTCTCAAACCATCGACACACTGTGTGTTCATTAGCCACATCCTTCCCAAACGCGTTGATATTTTGAGTTGTCCCCACTGCATTGGTTCCATGATGGAACTCATATTAAAAAATAACATGAATTTTTATTTATCCATGGTTTCACAAAGATTGCTCTAAAAAAAATTTGAAAGAGAATCACAAGCCAAAACGTGTGTTTGAAAGGAGGAC
>VBSM01000361.1:3990275-4001687 GCA_008086735.1 Cheirogaleus medius | reverse complement strand
TTTTTTTTTTTTTTTTGAGCGCTTACTATGTGTCCAACCCAGGGAGAGCTCTAGGTATGTAGAATAAAAAAGAGTCCTAACTGATAAAACAACTGTTACCACCCCCAGGCCTGCCACTGGTGGTGTCTCCTGGCCCAGCTGGCATCCCTGACAACTGTTCCACATGTCTCTGAATCCTGCCCACCCTGACCAAGCCCCCTGTTATGCGCCATGCTGAGGAGGATGTGGAAGAAAAGACAGGTGGCTTTGGGAGGTACTTAATGCAAAGGATTGACAGGTCATAGTGGCTGACTGGGTGGCAAAATAAGAATCAGTGATGAACGGAGGGCAAATCCAAAGCACTCAGCCTGAAAACAGGCAGAATTGGAGAATGGCAGAAATGGATGCATGGACTTGGGATGGCCCTCTTGCCTCAGTTAGGCATTGTGTTTGACTGCTAATAACAAGGGCCAGTCACAGTAGCTTAAACACACAAGGGCTTCTCTCATATCAAAGTCTGCAGCTCCAGGGCTCGAGCAGCAGCTTCACAGTCACTGGGATCCTTCTGTCTTTCTGCTGTGTCATTCTCAAATTCTCTTCATGGCCCAAAATAGCTACCGGAGTTCCACTCATTACATCTGCATTCCAGAAAGAGAGAAAGAAGGACAGAAGAGCGAAAAGGGTATATGACCCCTATCCTTCTAAGGTACCCTCTTAGAAGTCTCCTGCCACCCTACTGACTAGGTCTCATTAGCCAAAACTTAGTCACATGGCTGCCACACCAAGCTGCAAAGGAGACCTGGAAATGTAGTTTTTTAGTTGGATGTGTTGTCCAGTGCTCTGTTACTAACAAAGAAGGAGAAGACCGACAGTGGGAAGCAACCATCAGTTTTTGCTAAGGCACCCAATAAATAGTTGTTGAATCCAATCAGAGGGAAAGGTAAGGAGCTGTGTTTAGGGGCACGAGAGTTTGCAGTGAGGATGAATCATCCTATTTGAAACAGAGGAGTGGAACATACGTGAAGGGAGGGCTGAACACAGATACTCTGGTCTGCCACAGAGAGATAAGAGTTAAAACCATGGTCTGTGAGTGCCCAGGACTGAGCCTGCGGGGAGAGGGGGAGAGCAGCTTGCAAAAGAAAAACGACAAAACGTCCTTGGTCCTACCACTCCATGTGGCTTCGTCTGGCTAGTCCAGCCTCCCAGTCGGACTGTTGGACCTTTGAAGGCACACACAGTAGCTCCTACCTCTGGGGAGCTCCCGAGGGCACCTGTTAGGTCACCAGGCCCGGCTCTCCCCTGTGCCCAGGCTGGGAGTCTCTAGGACATCCAAAGGGTGCATTGTATGTATGTAAATAATAATAATTCTTAAACAAAAGCTCTGCAACCAGGCCTGTTCCTGTGAGGTATTAATGAAAGAGAAAAACACAGGAAAATGTCTAACAGGATCCCATTGATCTCACTGGAGTATGTGTAAATGTACAGAGATGTGTGCATGTTTCTAGGCATCTGGGGAATAACACAGAAGGGTTCGCTCTAGGCTCTTAGTGGGGCTTTCCTGGAGGTGGGGGCACGGAAGAATCAAGGAAAAGAAGAAGGAGCAGACAAGAGATGTGTGTGGTATGATCAAATGCATGCGTTCATGCAACGTCTAGAAATGTGTGCGTACACGTCGAAAGTAACATTATAAAAGCGCAGTTACCAAGCAGCCGGAGCTGGGCAGGCAGCGGCTCCGGGTCCCCCGGGGCCCGGGCCGGGAGGCGGGCCTGGGCGGTGAGTCACGGCCGGCGGCCGGGCCGGCGCCTGCGGGCGGGCGCGCGGCAGCTGCACCTCGCGGGCGCGGAGTCCCTCGCCTCGAGGAAAGCAGCCGCCGCCGCCCCGAGCCCGGCCCGCGGCGTCTCCAGCGCGGGCAGCGGCTGCTGAAAGGCACATTGTCAGCCGGGGAGGCCGGCGCGGCGTGGGGACGGCGGGGACACGAGGCCCAGGCAGGGGCGGGACCCGGCTGGGCGCCCCGGGGCGACCTCGGATCGGACCCGCCGCGTCTCCCTCCATTCTCTCGAAGCCCGGTGAGAGGCCCAAAGCCCCGCCCGGCGCAGAGGCGACAGCTGCCTGCGCCCTCTGGGAGCGCAGCGCCCGGCGCCGGCGCCGCGGGATTTGTGCACTGCGCGGGGTTTGCCTCGCGTCAGAGCACTGGCAGGCCTTGGGCTTTGTGTCTGTGGCTCCTTCCCTGGGGCCTAGCACGGTGTCTGGCACGTGACAGACACTCAGGAAACATTGGCATGGTGAGCGACAAGGGCCCGAGCTGCGGGCGCCCCGGCCACATCCTCCTCCAGAACCCTGCCAGCCTTACCAGACACTCAGCACCCGCCTGATGGGCTCGACCAACATGCTTCCACCTGCCTGTGTCCTGCCTCCCTGAGGGACATGTGGCCACTTCCCAGAGCAAAACCTCAGGCGACACAGCACACAGTAGGTGTCTTTCACCAAAATTGTGACAGGGCAGAGAAAGAGGACATTTTGGGTCTAGTGGTTCTCCCTGTATCATTGAATACAAATCAAATTAGGTCTCAGATATTCTGTTTTTTTTGTACCAAAAAAGAAACTTAGAGATGTAGCCTGAGCCCTGAGCTTCGGAGTCTTGGTTACAGGAGGGCAGAGGTGTGACAAAACGTGTAGCTTAAAAAACAAAACAAAACAAACTATAGCACAAAGTTTAAGGGCTGGGTCAAGGGGGCTGAGACGCCTCTTTTCTTCCTTTGTCCTGGGCTGTTTGCCAGGAGAGAGGAAAATGCTTCCAGAGAGTACAAGTCCATTTAGTGGCTCCAAGGGAAAGATTTTCTACCTGGAACTAGAGCAAGAACTAGCTCGTAAACCAAAATCTTCTAACTTCCTCTGTGACCAGAGTTGCAAGAGAGAACAGGGGTAATGGAAAGAACACTGGATTTGGGGTCAAAAGGTCAAGATTTGAGCCATGGCCTCAGCCTCTTAGATCATCTCTGTGACTCTAGGAAAGTTCCTTGGCTTCTCTGAGCCTCAGTTTCCTCATCTGTAGCCTAGGGATAATAACCCCACTTCATTCACATGATAGGCTATTAATGGATGGGTGAGTACCCATCTCAGCATGTGACACACAGCAAGTCCTCAGTAAAAGGCCATGGGTCAAATAGATACTTGAATGCCAGTGCTCACTGCAGCATTATTTACAACCAAAAGGTGGAAACAACCCAAATGTCCATCAGTGAATGAATGGATAAACAAAATGTGGTACATCCATACAGTGGAATATTTTTCAGCCATAAAAAGGCTACAACATGGGGAGCCTTGAAAACAGGCTAAGTGAAAGAAGCCAGTCACAAAAGGACGTGTGTTGTACGATTCCACTTGCATGAGAGGTACCGAGAATAGGCAAATTCATAGAGATAGAAAGTAGATTAGAGGTTACCAAGAAATGGGGAGTCATTGCTTAATGGATAATGGATACAGAGTTTCTGTTTGGGATGATGAAAAAGTTTTGGAAATAGTGGTGATGTTTGCACACAGTGTGAATGTAATTATACCACGGAATTGTACACATAAAGATGGTTACACTGGCAAATTTTCTTCCTTTTTTTTTTGGGGGGACAGAGTCTCACTCTGTTCCCTGGGCTAGAGTGCCGTGGCATCAGCCTAGCTCACAGCAACCTCAATCTCCTGGGCTCGAGCAATCCTCCTGCCTCAGCCTCCCGAGTAGCTGGGACTACAGGCATGCGCCACCATGCCTGGCTAATTTTTTCTATTTTTGGTAGAGACGGGGTCTCGCTCTTGCTCAGGCTGATCTTGAACTCCTGGGCTCAAACAATCCGCCCACCTCAGCCTCCCAGAGTGCTAGGATTACAGGCGTGAGCCACTGTGCCCGGCCAAATTGGCAAATTTTATATTATGCATATTTTACCACAATAGAAAAAATTTCCAAAAAGAAGGTTGTGGAAACTGTGAAAACAAAGTTGTGTTTTAGCAGCAATTTTGTGATAGCTCCCAACTAGAAACAGCCCGAATGTCTATCTAGAGAAGAAGGGATTAAGTGTTATTTGGAATACCACGCAGTTGTGAGAATAAATGACAACTGTGTACAACAATCCAGGTGAGTCTCACAGACATGATGTTGAGTGCAAGAAACCAGACACAAAGGGGACATCCTGTATGCTTCCATTTATACAAAGTTTAAAAAAGGCAAAACTGTTCTGTGGTGTAGAGGTCAGCACAGGGTTACCCTTGGAAAGGGGCACTCGGGGCTTCAACTGGCAATGTTCTGCCTCCTGGTCACGAAGCTGTTTCCTGGCTGTGTGCACTTTGGGAAAACTGTCCAAGCTGTTTTGCACTTATGTGTGTTCTTTTCTTTGTATATGTTTACTTCCACAAAACATATTTTTTTTAAAGTTGTGGTTCAAGTCTTGAGTGAAGGGAATGGTGAACTAGAACATAAAGCTACAGAAGCCTGATTTATACACGCTTAACCTGTGCCAAGCCAAAGGGACTACTAAACAAGACTTAGAATTCTCTGCACTGCTTTCCATTTGCACGGCCCCTCCCCCAGGCCTCCACGAGCCGTAATCAATTAGTTTTTGAACTCCGAACAGCAGACATTCTGCAGCTCACACTGAGGGGACATGGAGGGGAATGGGATACACCGGCACCAAGAGAAGCCCCGATCCGAGCTCACAGCCGCTGGAACAGAAATCCACCATCGCCCGCGGCTTGTAGGCACTCAGTAGGCATTCAGCAAATGCTTGTTGGTGGCCTGTGTCATAAAAGTTCTTCAAGTGCACCCTGGGCTCTGGCTGACCCTCTCACTTCCCTCAGTCAGAAAAGGGCTGTTTGTGGCCGCTGGGTGCGCCACTGCCAAGGACATAGACCTGGGGGCCTGGAGGAGAAGTTGCCCCTTCCCCTGATGCTGGGTGTCCACCTTCTCAGATGCCTCTGGATGCTGTGGACAAAGTGGATCCAAAACATTGACTTGGCCCAGGCTGACCCAAGGTGACTCCTGACACCAAACAACCCCGTGGTTGGGGTTGGGGGGAGGGGATAATTTTTATTTTTGCTTGATGATGAACTGCTAAATAATAGATCTGGCTGGGGCTTCGGTTTCTCCCCCACTGGCTTGACCAGTGTGTTGGCCAGTTGACTCGGCAGGTTATTTTGGCCCCGTGGGGACCCAGAACTTGGTTTCTGCTCCTGGAGGTCTGCCCCTGTCCCTTGGGTGTTTGGGCCTCCCCCGCAGCACTGTTTGTTTGCCTGCCTGTCTGGGGCCCTGAGCGCTGAAGCGGGCAGCACAGACCTTTGCCAGACTCTAGGTTTTGACATGACGTGGGGCATGTGGCGCTGGGGGCACAGACTGAAGCAGCAGCAGCATCTCCTTCCTCCTCCTGCTTGTCCCAGTAAACGCCATCCTCCTTCTTCCTCTGGGCTCTCTTCCTCTCTCCCTGCAGCAAACAGCCAGCTACTCTTAGCATGACTGATAGCAGCAGCAGCAGCAACAATAATTCCTGACATAGCAAGTGTGCTTTCTGGTTTAGGAAGCCCTTTCTCAACATGATTTCATTTGACCCTCCCACGGCCCTCTCTTTGGGGCTGAGGCTCAGGGAGGTTCTGGGACTTACTCAAGGTCATGGATTCATCATAAAGGTTAGAGCATGTCTTTTGATTTCGGGTCCCAACTTCTCCCCTCTGACCAGAGATAACTCTTGCTTTTGGAGATTGGGGCAGAGAGTACTAGTTTCCACCCCAAATCCATTGTTTCCTTAGCAACAGAACCTCAGTCTCATTCAAGGCAGCATTGTTCCCAGGCAAAAGAAAAATCCCAGCCTTAGTTGCAGAAAGCGATATGTAAGCAGAAACTTCAGGAAAACTCTTTAAAGGAGTAGAAAGAAGGGGCCCTTTTTACATTTCCTCAATGCCTAGAATTCAGATGTAATAGCTGGAGCTCAGCAGCTATCTCGGACCATGAGGTAAATTTGAGGATAAAAGACACTAGGATATTAAAGCAGAAACAGCCTCTCCTACTCCTCTTCCTACTCGCTCACACAGAAAGCAGAGGGTCCTCTCCTCATACTTCTCGGCTCTCGAAGTTTGTACCTGCTGGGCCTGGGACATAAGAGCTGGTTGCAGATTTTTTTCTCCAGACACATTCAGACCACTCTCAGTGTGCCAGGACTTGTCCTAAGGGCTTCATATTTTAGCTCATATAACACCAAGAGGTAGATACTATTGTGGTTATCATCATTCCCAGAAGAATGGAGCACAGAGAGGTTAAATAACTTGCCCTAGGTCGCACAGCTGGTGAGGGGCAGAGCTGCATGTGTGCCTAGGCAGTCTGGCTCCACAGCCCATGCTCTTAACCACTGCATAAAACAGTATCTAAGTTTTAAACTTTGTCTCTTCTTAGTTGTACAACCTTGGGCAAGTTATTTAACCTTGTCACATCTGTACATGTTGAACCATTTGACAGTATGTGGCAGACATCATGACATTTCACTCTAAATACTTCAGCATATAGCTACCAAGAACAAGGACATCACCCTATACGACCTCAGCACCATCAACAATTCAGGAAATTAAACACTGATATAATATTATCATCTCATGCACTGTTTATTTTCACATGTCCCTAACTGTCTCAATAACATCCTTATAGCTGTTTTTTCCCAGTATAGAGTCCAATCAAGGACCACACATTGTATTTAGTTATAGTGTTTTTAAAACTTTTTAATTGATATAATCCATGTTCCATAAAATCCCTTCTTTTAAAGTGTACAATTCAGTGGTTTTTTAGTATATTCACAAAGTTGTGCAACTAGCACCACTGTCTAATTTCAGAAAATTTTCATCATCCTTGAAAGAAACCCCAAACCCATTAACAGTCATTTCTCATTCCCTTCCCCCACCCTCGGCTCCTGGCAACCACTCATCTATTATACTTTCTGTCCCTGTGGATTTGCCTATTCTGGACATTTCATATAAGTGAAATCATACAAAACGTGGCCTTTTGTGACTGTCTTCTTTCACTCAGCATAATGTTTTCAAGGTTCATCCACGCTGTAGCATAAATCAGAACTTGATTCCTTTCTGCGGCTGAATAATATTCCACTATCTGGACAGCCCACATTTTGTCTACCCATTTGGTCAATGGGCCCTTGGGTTGCTTTGGCTACTGTGAATAATGCTGGCTTTGTGAGTCCAGGCTGTTATTTTGTAGACTGGCCTCCATTTAGGTTGTCTGAGTGCTCTTCTCATGATTTGTTCCAGGTCCACGGCACCATTTTTCACAGCCTAATACATGTCTTGCTCTGCCAGCTGAGCCTCTCCATGGGCCAGCCTCTCTGCTCAGCTGTGTCTCTGGCAGGTGGCACAGTCTGGTGGAGGCAGAGCTCCTTGCCTCCCCAACAAAGCGGCGCTGTGCTCATTCCCATTGCCCGCAGTGCTGCCCCTGCCCTCCCTGCCTTGTGGGCACAGAACCTCAGAGCTATTTCAGGCCCCTTTGTGGTAGACCAGGCCTGGGAAAATCTGAGGTCCCGGCCACTGGACACAACTGCCTTCCTCAGAGGCGTGAAGGTCGTTCCCTGGGTTTGGCTCCTTCTGTCTGGTGGCCCAGCCCCTTGTTTCTGGTTCCCATTGGCCCCCAGCAGTCACCCCTAGCAGCGAGCAGGAGAGAGCAGAAGATGCATCACGGGGCATCACGGGGATGGGCTTCCTGTTGACACATGCCAGCTTGTGGCACTGGGTGTGGTTCTGGCTCAAAAGAGCATCTATCTAAAAATGGGCCCTTTCTGCTCAATGGAGTTGGAGCACGTGTGTCTTTGAGTCACTGCAGTTTCCTTCCTACCAGCAAAAACAACCCTCCTTCCTTGGCTGGTTTCCTCTCTGCAGGCCCCGGTCCCACATCTATGAAAGTCTGCAGTTTCTTCGCTCTTGGACCTCTTCCCCAAATTAACAGCTCAGCTTTTCTGGCAAAATCCACAGGGCACCATAGCTGTTTGTTTATTCGTTAGAGCCGAGGGAGGCAGGGCTTTTGAGTTACTTTCTGACTTGCTGTGTGGCTTTGAACAAGGCACTTGGCCCCTCTGTGCTCCTGCTTTCTCAGCTGGAAACTGAAGGGTAGATGACTTCATTCTTTGCAGCATTTATCCACTGACTGAGGTTTGTTTATGGGTGATACAATGGAGCAAGTAACCTAGATGGAACTAACTTCCTTCCTTGGAGGTGCAGACATTTAACAATAGGTTAGATCCCCACTTGGCCATCCTGGCAGATAAAGAGGTGCTTGTGGGAAGAACATGAGCTTTAGTGCCAGACATTCCTGAGGCCAAAACTTAGTCTCATTGCATTTTACTAGCTGTGTGGCCTTGGGAAAATTGTTTAATCTTTCTGATTCTTTGTGTAAGGGGGTAGCTTTTTCATGGGGTTGATAGAGTAAAGGAGATAATATCTATAAAGTGCTAAGGACAGTTTCTGGAATGTTGTAGATGCCCAATAAATCATACATATTGAGAAAGCTAAGCCAAATAGGGTGCCGATGAGACAGTTCTTAAATATATCCAAATACTTACTCCCCTGTGTTGGCCGGTTTCTCACGCAGGGTTTTAAGGCAGGTAATTTAGTGTTGCTGGGCGAATACCCCCCAAATTTTACTGTTGTATTTTTCCTGAAAATTAAAGCACCTTATACTCACCCTCCTTTTTGCCCAGCCCAGATTTCACTACGTTGGAAAACAGAACCAGTCAGAAATGGGTTTCAAAAGGTCCCACGTTGTCTCAAGGAAAACCATCTGGAAGGTGAACTGCCGGAGGGCCAGGCTATGAACCCCACCTGTGAGGCCCTGTTACCCTGGAAGGCTTCTGGGTTCTGGCCTTCCCAGTGGCTCTGGTGGGCCACCCAGGGGGTGAGATTTCAGGACTGCCCAGCCACAATCCTGTCTGTCTTGCAGGCTAATTCGTGATAGTCCGTGAAGCCCCACTGACTTAAAGCTTTGATCCCTGCTGGAGAGAGATACTCCTGGGAAAAGATATCATTTTAATCCTCGTCAATAATGTAACCCTTAGTGTATGTAACTATGGCAGAAATTATTGGTCGTCTCCCTTTCCATTTCTCTCCTTCGTTTTGCAATGGACCCACCGAGTTCTGGCTGCCCAGTTAGAGTGGGGTTTCTGAGCCTTGGCACCATCATTTTGGGCTGGATAATTCTTTTGCGTGAGGGGCTGTCCTGTGCATTGTAGGATGTTTAGCAGCATCCCTGGCCTCTACCTACCACCAACCACCCTCCCAGTTGTGACCAAAGATATCTCCAGACATTGCCAAGTGTCCCCTGGGGGTGAGAGTCACCGAGTTAGAGATCACATTTCCCAGCATCCCTTGCAGCTAGGTGTGGCAGAGTAATAAGTTCTGGCCAATGGCACAGGACCTGGACCACTCAGAGGGGTGGATGTGTGCAAATTCCAGGTCATGCCTTTACGGGAAATGCAGGCCCTCTACTTCCTGTCTCTCCTTCCCGCTGACTGGGATGTGAATGCAGCAGCTGGAGCTGGGGCAGCCACCTCAGGCCCTGAAATGGAAGCTGTGTGTCAAGGTGGCGGGCCACTAGAGAGAAGGAGCTGGGTGCCCAGTGATGTGGAGCCACCACATCCACCCTGTTGCTCATGCTTAGGCTGCGAGGTGAGAGAGAAATAGCCTCCTATCTTGTTGGAACCAATGTTATTTTGGCCTTTGTCACAGCAGCCAAACCTATGTCCTATTAACATAATGAGTTTATCCCCTCCTTTCCTGGCTCTAGAGTCTGATATAAGAAGTGGAGAAAATATAAGTGAATAAAGGAGTGAATGACTAAACCTGCCTTTGTAGGGCCCCTCCTAAGTTTTAGGCACTATGCTAGGGGCTTTCGTGAATTCTCTGAGTAACTCTACAGGAGAGGGACCATTATCCCTGTGCTTCCAGAAGAAGCAGCCAAGGCTCAGAGAGGTTGAGTGACTTGTCCACATCATGCAACCCCAAGGGACAGAGCCAGGACTCAGTCCTAGGCTTGAAAGATCCCCTTGTACTGTGTTGTTGCTTGACTGTGAATGCTTAAAATGAGCCTCCAATAAGGGTGCCACTGCCTTCAGGGTCATCTGTCACAGGAAGCCCTGCTCTGGTCTCCACTCAACACTGCTCTACTCCCCTCACACCCCATGTGCAGCCTTGCTCATCTCCTGCTGGTCCTGGGGCTTGTCTGTTCTTTCATGCCTCTACGCCTTTGTTCAGGCAGCCCCTTTGGGCTGCGATGCCTTTAACATCCTTTCAAATCCCTACCCCCTGTATCTGCTGGCTCAGAGCCCTACTGCAGGACTCTGCTCAGACATCCTCTCCTCCAGGAAGCCTTTCCTAACCATGCCCTTCTTGGTCAGACTGGCTCCCTCTTCTCTTACCCACTCTGTGATGGCACCCACCACATTGTATGAGGTCTAATGTTTACCACGAGGGAGCTCCCTGAGGGTGGGACTCTGTCTTCTTTGTCTCTGTTCACTGATCAGCATGATGTCTGAAACACAGTACTCAAGGAGGGAAGGATGGAGGGAGAAATGCAAGGATGCAGCAAAGTGAGAGGACCAGCCCAGAACTGATCCATCTCTGTGTGTCCACAGTTAAAAAATCAGCTGATTGTTGCTATGAGGAGTTTCCCAGAGAGAAAATGTCCTTGAATTTTGTCCTCAAAAAGCTAAGACCATAAGATGAAGCTAAGAAGTCAAATGTAGAACATACAAAAAGATGAACTGTGAACACAGCTTTTGTGGATCATCTATGGAAAGGGTCCCTTGAGGCTCTGAGCTCTCTCCACTCCATCAACCCCCAGGAATGCCAGTGCATCCTAACATCGCCCTTAGCAAGATGTAATTAGGGAGAACCACCTGCTGCCAGAAAGCAGCACACAGAGATTCCCAGGCTGAAAAGAAAGACTAGGTCCCTTCTGCCTGACTGCCACCCACTTACTCAGGCAGCGGGGAATTGGACATATGTCTTATTCTGGGGATCTGCTGGCATTCAGGACTAGGGGAAGCCCTTCTCCAGCACTCCACTACTGAGAAGCCTCCCCAGAGAACCGGGAAGGGGGAACATGTAGACAGAATGGTTTCTTCAAGTGCTCTGGAAGCTCAGAGGGGCATCTAGAGAGCCAGAGGACAGGCCAGCCACCTTAGGACATGCAGCCTGGCCTCCCCCAGTGTGGGGCCCAGAATTTCCATGGAGTGCTTCTAAGGTCCCCTGATCAGTGGTTTGTAAGTCTGTGCAAGAAGCCCAGGTATGAGGCCACCCTATGCTAGAGTAGCCTTCCTTTCTCCTCAGGAGAAGGGAGGCAAGGTGGACCCTGCAGGCTGAATCAGCACTGAGGGTAGATAAGAAAAACAGCCAACTGGTGGTGGTGGTGGTGGT
>VBSM01000361.1:3977653-3990175 GCA_008086735.1 Cheirogaleus medius | reverse complement strand
GGTGGTGGTGATGGTGGTGGTGATGGTGATGGTGGTGGTAGTCATGATGGCAACCAGTCCTATGAGGCACTATTCTAAGCACTTTTTAATCCTCACAACCACCTCATGAGATTGTTTCTGTTACTAGCCACTCATCCAAGTGATCTTAAAGCCATTTTCCAGGGAAAAATGCTCCCCCAGAAGCATCTTGCCTATGAGACCTTGGGCAGGTTTCCTTTCTAGTGGACTGTCCATCAGCACGACAGTAGCCTTGATGAGTTCCCCTAGCTTTATGAGACTCGGTGGAGACCAACAATGCAAACATGCTTTGAAAAGGTTGCGAGTACTCAGCAGACTTGCATTGTCATTCCTTCTTTCCTCAGCCAGGCATGCTCCTGGGAGGGAACCTGACTCTTCCCTCTTCCATATTTGCATTGTTCTTTCTGCTTCTCTTTTTCCTCCCTGACCGCCTACCATTTTGTACAGCTCAAGGGGGGCCTGCCCAGTGTGGACAAAAGTCCCAGCACTGGTTCTGCACCTCACTAACTATGTGACCCCAGGCAAGTTACTTCCCCTCTCTGTACCTCAGTTTCCTTATCTGTAAATGATGGGGGTTAGACTGAGCTATCCTCTGAGCACCCAAATCCTAACACCCTGCGATCAAAGGCTGGTGTGAGGGCTGGAGGACACAGACAGGAAAGCCCAGTCCAGCTCAGCTTCCCATGGTAATGGCTTTGCCGAAAGGAGGCCCCTGGCCATGGAAGCAGCTTTATCAAAAAGTGTTCCAGCTCACTTAGATTACACTTCACTCCACTGAACTTCAAAAGCGGCACAAGGGCTCCTCTGCAGACAATTGCCCGTAGAGTGTCAACACAGCCAGTCAGGCTTGAAGGGGTCACCTCACTGGGCAGCTGAGCAGGCTTTTATGGACCCGCGACAGGAGAAACAAAAAAGGGGCAGGCTAGAGCCTCACGTGGTTAAGCCTTTGTGGTTTTCACATGGTTATCGTCTTCCCCTGGTCTCCAAGTCTCCGATCCAAAAGGACAGTCCCTGTGGGCCAGAAAGACAGGCAGTGTCTAATAGGAAGAAATAGAGTCTGGGGAGCTGCAAGCAAGGAGGGAGAGGACAGGTTATGGGTGAGACACCTTAGCAGCTATGTGTGTGGAAAGGGGACATGGGTTTTAGTTGATGATAAAAGTTAGTCATGTGACATGGCTTCCAGAGAAACTTTGGTGCTGTATTTAGAGAAATACAGTATGGAGTTGATGAAAAGTGAGAATATTAATTGTTCACCTTTATAAGTGCTTACTGTTACAGATACTGGATCTAGACAGTAATAGGAACTCTCGTCTGATCCTCACAATACCCAGTGAAGTAAACACAATGAGATCAGTCATGATCTCCCCATATTTCTGATGAGCAAACTGAAGTTCAGAGAAGTTAAGTGACTTGCCCAAAGCCACACAGCAGATAAAAGGCAGAGGTGGGCTTCAGCCTGAGGTCTGACCACTTAGTCTGCATCCTAAATGCACATTCCAAAACAACATCATATGAGGAACAATCAAGAAAGAGCAGCAGTTGTGAATCGTCAACTACTTTAAGGGTGTGGGGAGAAAGGGGATCAGACCTGCCCTGCACTGGGTCATTGGGAAGAACGGAGACTGCAGGGTGAAAGGAACCCATCTTCCAGTCAATGATAGGAATTTCTAGCAGCTCGTTGTCTGAAGACAGTGGCTGCCTCAGGAGTAGTGATTTCTTTGACCTTAGGGGTGTCAGTGCATAACCACCTGGCAGGGAGGCAGGCAACTAAATCGGTGGATAGTTGAATGAAGGCCTCCGCTGCCAACCCTGAGGTTTTAGCAGATGTGCTGAGGGGGTTCAAGCAGATGCTGGCATCCCAGTGTCATCACGTGAAGGACTTCTCCAGGTATTGGCGGGTATCCCCCTACCAAGTGGCCTCAGGCCAAACTGAGAACATGGCTTGAGAAACTACTAGCTTCATAGTCAGGAGGTCTGGTCTTGTGCCCTCAACTTTCAGCTATCTGCCCTTGGGCAAGTCATTCTACCTCTCTGGACTGGAGTTTCTTCACTGGTAAAAATGAGGTTGGATTGGATCAGGTCTGTGGTCCTAAAACACACAGATGTTGCAGAGGAACTTGGGACACAAACAAACCTTGACTGTGTCTCAGAGGCAAGTGCTGGGGAAACAGAGGTCATGGAAGGACAGCTGAGGACTGGCCCCAGGGCAGTCTTCTGAGGAAAGGAGGTCCTCTTAGTAGGGTGGGCCCCGGTGGTCTGAGCTTGGAGGTTAGGGCTCAGGAGCCAGGTTGCTGGCACAGATGGGGAAGCCGGTTCTTGTATTTTTATTGTGGAGGAGCTGGTAGAAACGTGTTCAGCAGACAAAACAAACACACCAAGGTGGGTTGTTGGTGAACGTGTGTGTTTTGTCTGCCGAGCACTGACGCCACCAGTGTGCTCCTTCCTGCACAGAGACAATCCAACAGGCCTGGGGAGACCCTGAGTGAGAGAGAGGAGGGGAGCAGGCGCACAGCTCCCAGAGGGCTGCCCGGGCTTTGCAGATCACTCCCCTGAACCATCTGTTACTGTGAATGGGGAGGAACTCCCCGGGGTCAGCTTTTTGAGCAGAGGAAAATCACGGTTTGAATCCCAATTCTGCCACTCACTAGCTGGGTGAATTTGGGCAATTCACTTAACCTAGGATGTCCATGTCATGTATCATCCAAGTGGGGGCGCTTAGGAGAATGGAGGAAAAAGCTATTATTAATATGCTGGGACAGCATAAACTGAAACTCCTTGGGGCAAACTGGGACATAGGTGACCCTACTTACCCTCCCTGAGCCTATTTCTACATGGAGAAAATGGACGTTATGATATTAATATGTACATGCATCATGGGGCTGTGCAGAAGGTCAAATGAATCACCCAGCATTTAGTGGGTACTCAGTAAGAGAAGGCTCCATGTTCCCTGCCCTCTTCCCCCGTTCTCTGTTTCTGAGAAGGGCTTTGCAAGGGGTACACTGGCTCCCGGGGACGCTGTGCTCGGCTTCCTTCGCATCCTTGTGTTCTTTCCTGGAGGGCATGTGCCCAAAGCCAGTTAGGACTTGGGCCACCTTTTGGGATCTGTTTGCCTTTTCATAAACACAGACACAGGATTTTTCTTGGCTTGGCCCCTCTGCTCACAGCTCACAGATTGTACCTCGAAGCATTCACTCCCAGGTGATTTGAATCAGGATCTACCAGGAAGTTTGTTTTTCAAGGCCTTAGTCAACACGTGGGTGTGGAAACATCAACCAATTTCAACGTAGAGTCAACTCCTTTTTAAATAGGGACTTTCACATTAGTCAGACTTTTCAAAACAACATAATATTTAAACAAAATTCCATTTCCCCTTCCATCACCAGCAACGGTTGCTGAAGATATTTCTGTTCTGACCAGAGGCTTCCCCAACCCACGTTTCAGCTGGTTCCTTTCCTATGTCAGAGCCTGGGCTGTGACATCACAGTGCTGGGGTGTGAAATCATTTTTCCATGGGCCTCAGTCTCTCTTGTGGCTTCTCATATGGACTTGCGTGGGCCACAGTCTTAATGTATTTTGATTTATTTTGGTCCCTTGGTTTGCTGATTGTCTGGAATAGCAATAATATAGCCCACAGCTTCAAGATACCTCCCCCTTAAGCCATGACACAATCCCAGGAGTTCCCATATTTCAGCATTCAAACCTCATAGCTCAGACTGTCTTTGAGGTACCATGATTAGGTATGAAAGACCTTTGACAAAGTATCACGGGTCCCAAATGTGGTCACTCTGAACAGGCCCAGACTTATACCTTACCGAACGAAACCAGCACACTGGCTCGGCGCACACAGACCTGGCATCCGTCCACAGCTCTGGTCCCTTCCCTCCTGGCTCCCACATTCTCAGGGCCTGTCCTGTGTTGCGCCCCCACGCGACATCTCTTCACTGCTGGGTAAATCGGACACAGTCTGAGAAGCCCTCAAGCAATTTGCTTGTTGTGCACTTATGATGTGCCCAGTGCTCTACTAAGCGAAACAGGCAGTATTTCACCTTGTGAGCAGCGGTCCAGCTAGCGCTTAAGAACTTGGGCCTTGGGTAAGCTACCAAGTAATGTCTCTGTGCCTCAGTTTTGTGACTTGTAGAAGGGGATGATAACAATAATTCCTTCCTCATGGGATTAGTGTGAGAGTTTAGCAAGTTCATTAGTGCAAAGTGCTTAGAACCTGTGTCCAACATAGAGCAAGTGCTCAGTTGCTGTTAGCCATGTTTATGATAAATCCTCAGCACAAACCTATAAGATGGGGACTCTGACTACCCCATTGGCAAAGGAGGAACTGAGATTCAGAGAGATTAAGTAACCTGCCCAAGTCATGTGCTCGAATGAGAAGCAGTGAGCATGCTTTGTGGATCTGGGGCCCTGCTTTGTGACATGAGAGGCTGAGTAAATTCCAATGCAGTTCCTTTTGCATATATTTCTGGAGAACCAGTGTGCCAGGCCCTGTGCCAGGAGCCAGGGGAAACACTGATGGGCTCAGGCCCAGGGAAGCAGTGGGCAGCTCTACCCTATTTTCAGTCCAGCCCATGCAGGTGGGCTCTGGACTAGGCACAGTTAATCTGCAGCCGTCCCCACTGGCTTCACCTGGCTCATTAAAGCGAGACACGTTATGAGTTTACTTAGCATCTGCAGAGAGCATCTTTCATCTTCAAAGGCTTCCCGAAACACCAACCAATTAATCCTTACAACACCCTCATCTCACAGACAAATATTTATCCTCATTTCATACCCGGGAAAACTAAGGTGCAAAGAGAGATCAGACGGGGGGGAGGAGGAAGAGTGAGTGGCAGAGCTAAGCAGAGAATTCTGGAGCCCCAGACCCTGCTGGCTGTCCGGTCCATCTGGAGGCTTCGGGGAAATTCTTCCCGTAATACTTTTTTTTTTTTTTTAATGGAAGCAGAACCTTCTGCAAGTTCAGAAGAATTAGATTTCTTTAATAGTAACCTGCAGGAAATACATTAAAAACACATTCTATCAGTTACAAATCTTAATGTCACCAGCCAAGGATGAGGGAATTAATGCCGGGCCCAAAAATACATATAGTCAGCAACTCCAGGGCAGGGGTAGAGACGATTTATAGAGTGCGAGGTCTGGACATCTGGAGCAGGCAGGCTGAGCTCAGCGGTGAAATGGAAACAGGGCTGTTTTCAGATGAGCAGAGGGGGGGAGGCTGCTGAGGGCGGCTTTGATTCAATCATTGTATTCCATTTCTTCTCAATGTAAATTACTTGTTTTTAATGCTGTAAAAGCCAGGTTCGGATCTGTCAGGAGAAGACTGTTTTCATTAACATAAGTACCTGTCAAGGGCACCTTAAAAGAATCAACCCCCAAAGAGCAAGCCCCTCCCCCCACCAAAATAATCCCAACCCTGATTATCTCCTCTGCCTACATAGGTCAAAGAGGACATCTTAGGCAGTGGTTCGACTGGAGAATCTGGGCAACGAAGACAAAACATGTGTAAGTAATATAATTCTACTTCCGTTAGCAGGTTTTAAAAAATCTTTATGTTGTATTAATATAATAAAGCACAGGTATAGAAAACCCCACTAAAAACGTGTAGCTTAATAATTATGATAAGGTGAACAGTGGGTCTTTTAAATTGCTTTAATTTTTGGACTCAGTGCTCATTTTGCTAAACTTGAACCGAACAAAGCCTTAGAAAAGTAAAGTTCTGGATCTCAGGAGTATATTATGCCCATTTTAGGAAGGAAAGTGACCTAAAGAGGTATGTATGACGCTCAACAGTTGGGGGCTGACGTATTCCCAGCCATGTGCTTGCTTCTCGCAAAGAAAGGGCATTAAAGGTCTTGGTGAGCACCAAGGAGCTGAATCCCATAAGCAGAGGTGGATGTTGGTCCCCAGTGTGTCCCCACGCTGTGGGATTTGCTTCTCATTGTAACCATGCAGCATCCCCTCTGGTGCTTGTCAGTTAGTTAGTTGATGGGCATGTCTTTGCAGCCATTTCTCTTGGAGGAAAGGTGAAAAGGTGTCGCATCACACCTCCTCCCTTTACAGGTGAGGAAACTGAGACCACACCTCTGATCTGAGGTCAACAGATAGTGGAATGAGAGTCTAGGTCTTAAGCCTCCCTCTCCTCTGCCACACTGCAGCACACCTTTTTCCATGACGTGCCTATTGTGGGTCAATAACTGCTTGTCAGGAACTGTAACCAGCACTTTCCAACCAGCCAGAGGACCTGGTTGGGTGACCAACCATTCCCCTGGGATTAGGAAGGGTTCCTGGTACACAAGATTTTCAGAGCTAAAACTGGGACAGTCCCCAGGCAAACAGGGCCAAGTCGGTCACCCTACTGGGCTGTATCCATGTACCTGGTACTCAGTAACCTTGACTGCTTGGTGGGCACCCAACAGATGGGGGGCAATCAAAAGTTACAGAAGAGGAGGAAAGAGGAGAATGGGGGTTCTCATGCTGAATGAGTTGACTTGGAGTAAAATTACTCAAAGAACTAATTTTTTTAAAGTTACTGAAGGAAAAGTAAGGCTTTATTCTGAATTATAAAGCACTTTGAGAGTGCTTTATAATTTTAGTGTGCTTTCACATTCCAAATCTTAGTTATTTCGGCCTTTAAAGCAAGGAGGTCTGATTAAAATTATTTTTATGGAGTGGGAAACTGAGGCACAGAGCTGGCCTAGCAGTCTAAGTTGGCTTCCCCAGCTGTGAGTGGCAGAACTTGGAAAAAGCCCCAGTTTTCAGACCTTTGGCTGGTGCTGTGCCCCCAATCCTCTGGTAAGGAATCCTGGCTAGAGGCCAGACCTGGGGTTCTCTACTTAATTGTGGGGAAGCAGGATGCCAGAGGTGAGGCCTTTCTAAATTCAATTCCAAGGACCCTGGATTAACACCACAGTAATTATCTTACTGGAGAAGGTTCTTAGAAAAGAACCTCAGTTAGCCAAAGAATGATCATGGCTTGATCAAGGCTATTTGCTTACCTTCGCCCGCCACTATCTGAAAGCCAAGCTCCTTCTGAGACAGTCTCTCCCTCCCCAAATGCCATTCTGACAGCCCCAGGCCTGCCACCGTGCTTTCCACACACTGGAGCAACTGGACTCTGCCCTTCTGAAATTGGAGCTGGAGGTGAAATGCTTAGCTGAGCTTTGCTTTCCTTTCAATGCCTTTCTTCTCTCTTGGGTTTAACTGCTTTTTCTGGCCTCAGGGAATCCCTTGCAAGTTAATAAAAGTACTACATCAAAGAACTCCATAACCATTACCCAATTAAAACCTCAGGCACTCCTGCAGCAGGTAAGCATTATTAACCCCGTTTTACAGATGGGGAAACTGAGGTTAAGTAGTTTGCCCCAGGCCACTGAGGAAATGAGTGTCTCAGCTGGCATTAGATCTTGGTGGCTTGTTCAGATCACCCAGGGGTGGTGGTTTCTGCCTAAGGCCCTTTTTTCAAAGCACCTTGATTCTTAAAGATTTCTTTTTCCTTTAGGAAACTGATTTTTCTCACCAGCTGCACCAGGATGAGGAATTTCTCCAAAGTTGGTTCATAAGAAAATGGCAGCTCCTGCTTTCAACCAGGAGAGGTGTCACAAAAATAGGTAAAAAGTAATGAGTTCAGTGCAGTAATTTAGGAAACAATTTGGGCCTTTCAGAAATTAATGTTATTTAAAGATGCAGATTCCTTCATCCCAGTGGCCTCCAGGGAGTGCTTCCCGAACCATCTGGTTCAATCAGCTCATTTTCTTCCCCCTGATCCTCCTGGCTCTCGTGTGTGTATGTACAGCAAAGACTCCTGGAGAACTCAAAGCATGAATAAAAAGCAAAGACCTTTCTCTTTCAGCAACCACCTCTCCTCTTTTCCAAACAGCATAAAATTTCTAATTCTGTTTATTCTTTGTGGGGTGTAAAATTGATGTTCCAACAGACAATGAGGAGACCCGTGGAGGCTTCTCTCCAGGGATGTCTCCACTCAGAGTCCAGCCAAGATAGTTGGGCTGTCTTCACCCCATCCTCTGAGAGGACCCACAAAACCTGGTGGTGTTTGGGAGTAAATTTGTTGGGGCCTGCTAGAGGAGGAGGAAAAAAACCAGTTTTTTTGGTCTGGTTAGAGCTATCCATGAGCCACAGGGAAGATTGCAAAGACATGGGTGACTATTTTCAAAAAGAGGGTTTTAATGCAGTCTCAACTATCTAAGTCCCTGCTTCTTGCTGTTCAAGTCCAATTATAATCCACAAAGGCAGGATGCTGTGTTTACATAAATAATTACCAGATTTCGGATAGCCAGACATGTTGCGGCACACAGGAGGCAAGCCCATAAATTACATTTAAGGAATTAAGGGTCAGATTGATCTTATCTCTGTAAATCCGGCCAAATTCCGGCAAGCTAAAGGAACATCCGGATGACTGAGCCATGGGAGGCAAGGGCCCCAGAAAGCAGTGATCTTGAGGATATTGCTACCCCCATACCCTCCTTTCTGCTTCTCCCTGCTACAGTTTGCTGGCTGGCTCTGAGAGCAAGGGGGTGGCAGGAAGAGGACTGCCCCAACTTGCTCTCTGCCCAACCTGCAAGGGAGGAAAGCAGGAGAGGTGTGTAGGCACCTCACTTCCTATCCTCTCTCTTTTCTCCTGGACCACACAGGATCTTGCTCCTGAAACAACAGCAACAACGTACAAGTAGTAATAGGAAACAGCAAAGCTATGAGAGTAACAGAACAGGACTTCCTCTGGAGACTTTTATCCGGCACAGATCAAGCCTACATGTTTTCATTCATTCAACAAAGTTGTTTTTGAGCAACTACTGTACCCCCACAAGTGCCACAGTGGAGTGTGGGGGTTGAGGGCTCAGGCTCTGGACCCAGAATGCTTGAGTTTGAATCTTGGCTCTGCTAGATACCCTGGGCAAGTGATATAACTCCCCTGGGCCTCTGCTTCCTTATCTGGAAAGTGGGATAGTAGTAGCACTACCTCCTTAGCATGGGGTGAGGATTAATTTAAGTCATTCATAAAAAGCTCTTAGAATAGGGCCTGGCACATAGTAAATACAAATGCTGGTTATTGCTATTACTATTATGACTGTGTTAGGCATATTGGGCCTCCCTTCTGAAAGTGATTACAAGCTGGTTGAGACAGATGCTCCCACATAAACACAAAGGGTATGACAAGGGAATATGGTCGATTAGGTACCAAGTGAGTGGAAAAGACAATTAAGTTCTAAGGAGCAGGCAGAAGGGTAAGATCGCTGTGGTGGGAGAAGGCTTCACAGAGGAAGGAAAGCTTAAGCTGGCCTGGAAGAATATACAAGATTTGGCTGGGCCACAGAAAGGCATAAGAGAGGAGTGGGGAGCTTGAGCCGAGGGGCCAGAGAGCCCCAAGATTCCACAAGAATTAAGCTAGACGTCAAAGTGTTATGCAAATCCGATGCTTCCAAGAGAATAAGCCAAATCTCCTCAGTTAAGATTTCCAAATCTGAATGTTGGCCTCTCTTACAGAGGAAGAAACATGGATTTGTGTTAACTTCATCTGACAAAACAATGTTACAAAATGAGGACCAACAGAGCACATTGTAAAGAGACCAGAAGAGGCATGAGTCTATTATGAATGGAGCTTTACTTTGTAAAATGAAAAGGTAAGAGATATTATTGAAATAAAATTATATTGTTTGATGAAGTAAAAAGTATTCTACCCATAAACTGTTCTATTCACCCAATCATTCTTTAAACGCGTACTGAGTGTTTACTATGTGCCAGGCATTCATGAGACTCTGGTTGTGACAATAAACATGTTTTCTGCTGTAGATGTGCTGACCCCATATTTTTCATTTACTATGTGTTAGAAAACAATGTGAAATCGATAACTAAAGGTAAAATGAAGCAAGCATTGCAAAAATATTTCTATATAGCATGTCATCAAAAATTTTAAAACCCGGCTCCATGCAATTTCACAAATAATTTTAGTCTTCATTTGAGTAAGAATTACAATAATTTGTTATTGAACTTGAAAAAAGCCCAATCACCTACAATTGAATTTCTTTTTCTTTTTTGAGACAGAATCTCACTCTGTTGCCCCAGCTAGAGTGCCAGGGCGTCAGCCTAGCTCACAACAACCTCAAACTCCTGGGCTCAAGCAATCCTCCTGCCTCAGCCTCTCGAGTAGCTGGGACTACAGGCACCACCATGCCCAGCTAATATTTTCTATTTTTGGTAGAGACGGGGTCTCGTTCTTGCTCAGGCTGGTCTCGAACTCCTGAGCTCAAACGATTCTCCCGCCTCAGCCTCCCAGAGTGCTAGGATTACAGGCGTGAGCCACCACGCCCGGTCTTACAATTGAATTTCTAAACAAACTTTTGCTTGGATATCGCTACTTACAAAGAGGAGTTAATTCAAGAAGCTTTCAATAAACAAATCAACTTTGTGCCCAGCGCTATTCTAGTTGTTACAAAGGATAACGAAGAATTTGAAGAGAAAGGACTTTTACTTCCAGCCAAGATGGAGTAATAGGGACTGGATTTACTCTCCTTCCCAAAATGAAAGAGAGAGAGAGCAACTAATGGAGAAACAAACAGTGGTTTTCAAGACTTTCAGGCAATGAAGGACTACTGAGAGAGGGGAAAACAAACAAGGTAAGCCTTACAATTTCCCACAGCTTGCTGCCTTATGAGGGTTTCCAGGCTGCAGCATAGGAAAAGAAAACCAGGCAGAGCTCAGCAAATTCTCTGAGTCAAAGAAAGAGCTAAGAGTCCAAGGAGACCAAGGTGGCTAGAATTTTCAGGACAGAATTCTAGAAAGGAGAGAGCTGCACAGAGGTCTGGAGATGTGCAGAGGGTCTTCTGCAAGTTATTAGACATTATTGACCCATGAGTGTGAGGGAACTACCCAAGGCTTAGGAAAGAACCATCTAAAAGGATTAGAGAATAGTGCCAGGTGTTCACACAGAGTTGGGAACAGTGTCTGTTCCCACCAGCCAGACTGGAAAACTTCATAATTCACGGGGCATTGGGTAAAATACTCAAAAGGGTATTTGGTGGTGTGGAAAAATTACCTCTACACTAAACACTAATTTGGTCCCACACAATAACCCAAAAGTAAGACAAGCTGGTGTGGTGGTGACTCATGCTTATAATACCAGCACTTTGGGAGGTCAAACAGGAGGATTGTGTGAGGCCAGGAGTTTGAGACTGTCTGGGCAATACCATGAGACCCAGTCTCTACAAAAAAATTTTTAAATTAGCTGGGCATGTTGGCAAGCACCTGTAGTCCCAGCTACTGGGGAGGCTGAGGCAGGAGGATCACTTGAGCCCAGGAGTTCAAGATTATAGTGAGCATCATTATAATGATTACACCATCTAAATCCTATACCCAGCAAAAATATCTGCAAAAATGAAGGTATAATAAAGACCTTTTCAGACATGCAGAAAAATTGAAGGAATTCATCACCAACAGAACTGCATTATAAGAAAGGCTAAAGAAAATCCTTCAAGCAGAAGGAGAATGATACCAGATGGAAACATGGACCTATCCAAAGGAATAAAGCTAAATACATGGGTAAATACATAAGATTTTTAAAAACTGTTTATATCTCTTTCAAAGATAATTGACCACATAAATAAAAAAAGGTATATTTTGTGGTTTATAACATGTGAATAAGTAAAAAAGTATTACAATAAAAGCAAAAAAGTCAGGAGAGGAGAAATGGCACATACTACAGTAAGGTTCTTATATTATATATGAAGTGCAGGCAGACTGTGCTAAGATATATTGCCATAAACTCTGAAGCAACCACCAAAATAACAAAACAAAGAATTGTAGCTACTAAGCCAACAAAAGAGACAAGGTGGAATCATAAAAAATATTAATCCAAAAGAAAGCAGAAAAAGAGAAAACAAATGAATGAAAAAGAAAGGAATAAATATAGAACAAAAAGATGACAGACTTAAACTTAGCCTATCAATAATCACATAATTAAATGGTCTACATTGTATGATTCCACTTATATGAGGTATCTAGAGCAGCCAAACTCATAGAAACAGAAAGTAGAATGGTGGTTGCCAGAGGCTGGGGGAGGGGAAAATGTGAAGTTGTTTAATGGGTATGGAGTTTCAATTTTGCAAGAGGAAAAAGTTCTAGAGATTGGTTGCACAATAATGTGAATATACTTAACACTACTAAACTGTATACTTAACGTGGTTAAGATGGCATTTTACCACAATTAAAACAAAATAAAACAACCCCCTCCACATATTTCTTTGAGGTGAAAAACAAAAGTAAATGGTCTAAATGTTCTAATTAAAAGGCAGAGATTGTCAGATTGGGTAAAACACCAAGGCCAAATTATATGGTGCTAACAAGAAACACACTTTAAATACAGAAACACAGATACATTAAAAAGTAAAAGGATGGAAAAAATATACCATGCTAACACTAATCAAAAGAAAGAAGGACAGGCCGGGTGCGGTGGCTCACGCCTGTAATCCTAGCACTCTGGGAGGCCAA
>VBSM01000361.1:3967098-3977553 GCA_008086735.1 Cheirogaleus medius | reverse complement strand
GCCTGTAGTCCCAGCTACTCGGGAGGCTGAGGCAGAAGGATTACTTGAGCCCACAGGTTTGAGGTTGCTGTGAGCTAGGTTGACGCCATGGCACTCTAGCCGAGGCAACAGAGTGAGACTCTGTCTCAAAAAAGAAAAAAAGAAGTCAATTCATCAAAATTCTAAAAGTTCATGCACTTAATAACAGAACTTCAAAATACATGAAGCAAAAACAGAATTGCAAAGACAAATAAAAAAATCTTAATTATAGTCAGAGATTTCAATACTCCCTCTTAATAACTAATGTACTAGTAGACAGAAAACAAGCAAGAGTATAGAAGATTTGAATAACCCCTAATCAAGACCTAAGTGAGATTTATCATTCCATCCAACAACAGCAGAATGCACATTCCTTTCAAATGCACAAGGAACATTTACCAAAATAGGCCATATTCTGGGCTATAAAACAAATCTCAATAAATTTAAAGGGATTCAAGTTATAAAAAATTTGTTCTCTCACCACAATGGAATTAAATTATAAGTCATTAACAGAAAGATTCTTGGAAAATCCTCAAATATCTGAAAACTAGATAACATACTTCTTAATACCCCTGGGTCAAAAAAAATACAAAAGAGAAATCAGAATGTATTTTGAACAGAATGAAAATGAAAACCCAACATGCCAAAATTTGTGGGTGCCACTAACGCAGTACTTGAAAGATCTCAAATTAATAACTTTAAGAAAACTAGAAAAAGAAGGGCAAATGAAAACCAAAATAAGCAGAATAAAGGAAATAATATCAGAGCAGAAATTAATAAAAAATTAATAAAACAGAATACTGAAAAACAATGGAGAAAATCAATGAAGCCAAAAGCTAGTTCTTTGAGAAGATCATAATATTGATCAACCTCTGACCATATGGATCAGGAGAAAAGAGAAAAGACACAAATTATCAATGTCAGGGATGCAAGAAATGACTTCACTTCTCTCAGATTTTACATGGTATAAAAGGATATTATAATGGAATACTATGAACATCTTTGCCAATACCAATTTAAAGAAAGATGGGGTCGGGGAGGGGATGAAAGGCAGAGCACAGAGGATTTTTAGGGCAGTGAAAATGCTCTGCATGATGCTATAATGATGGATACATGTCATCATACATTTGTCCAAAGTTATCAACACCAAGAGTGAATCCTAATGTAAACTATGAACTTTGGGTGATTATGATGTGTCAGTGTTGATTCATCAATGGTAATAACTGTACCACACTGGTAGGGGATGTTGATAATGGGGGAGGGTTTGGATGTGTGGGCGCAGGAAGTACATGGGAAATCTTTGTACCTTCCTCTAAATGTTGCTGTGAAACTAAAATTGCTTTTTAAAAAGTCTTTTTAAAAAAATAAGCAAAAGATTTGCACGGATACTTCCCCAAATGAGACATCTGGATAACAAATAAGAAAGTACATGAATAGATGCTCAACAACTGGTCATCAGGAAAATTCAGATTGAGACCACAATGAGGAACAATTACACACATATTAGAATGGCTTTTTAAAACGATTGGCAATACCACGTGTTGGTAAGGATGTAGAACAACTGCAACTTCCATGTACTGCTGGTGGGAACACAAAATGGTACAACCACTTTGGAGAAATGTTTGATAATTTCTTATAAAATTAAACATACCATATAATCCAGCAATTCTACTTCTAGGTATTTGCTCAAGAGAAATGAAAATATATGTCCACAAAAAATATACTAGAATGTTTACAGGAGCTTTATTCATAACTGTCAAAAACTAGAAACAACCCAATATCCATCAATAGATAAAAGAATAAACTGTGGTATATTCATACAATGGACTACTACTCAGCAATGAAAAGGAACAATCTATTGATAAATGCCATGACATGGATGAATCACACAAACATTATGCTAAGTCAGAAGTCAGGCACAATAGACTACTGATTGTGTCCCTCCCCAAATTCACAAGTTGAAACACTTAGCTACAATGTGACTGTATTTGGAGATGGGGTCTTTAAAGAGGTAATTAAGGTTAAATGAGGTCAAAAGGGTGGGGCCCTAATCCAATAGGATTGGTGTCCTTATAAAAAGAGAAAGAGACACCAAGAATGTGTGTGTACTAAGAAAAGGCCATGTGAAGACAACCAAAAGGCAGCTGTCTGCAAGCCAAAGAGAAAGACCTCAGGAGAAACCAAATTTACTGACACCTTGGTCTTGGATTTCCAGCCTCCAGACTGTGAAAATAAATTTCTGTTGCTCGAGCCACCCAATCTGTGGTATTTTATGGCAGCCCTAGCTGATTAACACAACTACATATTGTATAATTCCATTGATGTGAATTTTAAACAGGTAAAACTAACCTGTAGTAACACGAAGTAGATCAATGGTTTTCTGGGTCCTCGTATAACGAGATGGATATTGACTGCAAATGGGCACAAGGAAAACTGTGGGGGGATGGAAGTATTCTATTGGACTGTGGTGGTGGTTATATATATATGGGTATATATATTTGCAATACTCATAAAATGTACACTTAAAATTGGCACATTTTATTTATGAAGATTATATCTCAATAGAGTTGGTTTTAAAAGAAACAAAATATTTCTGTGTGGAATGTGGATGTTTGGAACAAAGAAAACCCAGAATATTTTGTAAAAAGCAGGATAGACTAGCTATGGCATGCAATGTAAGGAAGCTGTGAAATCTGCCAGTGTTTCATGCCTTTCATTTTGCCATTTTGGATTTTTAGAGTTTTATTCCCAGCAAACAAAGCTGTAGGTAGTCTTAGCCCTAGGTCTATAGAGGGATGCAGATGGACTTCTCCATGCTAAAGGCTCCTAAAGTTATAGATAGCTATGTATTTCCCATAATTTATTCATTAAACCAGGCTATATTAAACATTAAGCAACTATTATGAAGATAATATGTTGGGTTTTTTTTTAAAAAAAAGAAATGCTAAACATAAAATTTTGTATCTTTCTTACCAAGTCTCCATTTCTTATCATCAACCGATGCTGAAGTTTCATTTAGCCTGGAGGCCAAGTCCTTCTGTCTTGTTCTCCAACTTGGACTGGGCATGGCATCAAAGCCCCTCTGGGATGCTTGCCTCACAGAGACCCTCCTTGTGGGCAGTAGAGGATGTCTGCCCCAATTAGAGGGACAACTACTATTAACTCTCTAACACAGCAACTCCTGTTTCTTTTCTCACTATAGAGCAGAAGAAAGAGAGAGAGAGAGAAGACTTGGATCAGATAATTTTAAAAGTATTTTCCAGCTATACCAGCCTCTGAGCCCATATCAGGTTCATTCATGACTTCACTTGTTCGTTGTTACATATTAAAAGGTATGTCTCTGTGCCTAGCTGTGTATAGGGCTGGGGTGCAGCAGCGGAGACAGGCAGGGCGTGCCTTCACGGGGCTGATATTCCAGCCGGGGTTGGGGAGCTGCGAGCATTCCAAAACAAGCGGGCTTAAGCAATAAGGATAAGGAATGTATTGGCTCGGTGCCAGGGAATCTCAGGCAGGAGGGTGGGTTTCAGGGGCTCCCTGCCTCTCTCCGGGTAGCGAGGCTGGTAGTAAAACGGGCTCTCTGGCAGGACAAAGTCTAGAGCAAGAAGGACTCACTTCCCAAAGGGAGCGTGAGGGGCGACGAAGCGCGTTGCTGGAAGCCTCTCGCTGACCTCTCCCTGGCTTTGACTTGTGTCACGTGCTTTTATCTGACCAATCACTTTAAGGGAGATGGGATCCTTGGACCAATCAGACTTCTCCATGGAGCTGGGCGCGGTAGGAATGAGCTGGGCCTGCCTCAGGGACCCAAAATTGAGAGATGCTGCTTTATTTAGTTTGGGCTTAATTAAATGGAATATTTAACGTTAGTTAAATGTTAAATGGAATATTTAACATTAGTTCAGGGCGGCTATAACCCTTTAGCAACTTCCAGAAGCGCTGACTTCAAATACTGGTGTTAAGTACAAACTACTTTGAAGGGAGTAACGCTTACACAAAACCTATCAGAAATGTCAAGATGTTTCTCTCCACTTCGGCTGAGAGAGGCAGTCAGGAAAGACTGCTCGGGAGAGGCAGCGCTTGGGCTGGGTGTGGAAACACACAGCTTGGCTTTGGCTTCCCAGCTCTGAGACGTACCAGCTGGGCAAATCCCTTAAGCTTCTTGGAGCTTCAGTTTCCTCTCCTCTAAAATGGGTTCTATACCATTTTTGTAGGATTTGTGAGAGGACTAAGTGAGATAATATATATGAAGCCTTCTTAGTACAGTGCCTAGCATATCATGAGTGCTCAATATATTTTGAGTATCATTATTATTTAATTTGTGCAGAGCCAACCCAATTGCCAACATCACTGGATACACCTGGAGAGTTCTCTGTTTCTGACCCACACCTTCATCTCAGAACCTGATTTTAGGTTGCAGTTAGTCAAGAATAGGAGTACTTTCTTACAGGTATTGGTCAAGGTTCTGACCTGCACCACTATTTCTTTTCTCCCATTCTCCTACACGTCCATGGTTTCGGGAGGTGATGTAAAAGATAGATCAGTGCTCTGAAGTCAGACTCCCTGGGTTCAAGCCCCTGGTCTTACCACTTTTTTGCTGTATGACCTTAGGCGGCATATGTAAATTTTCCTTATTTGTAAAGTGGGTGTAAAAAAAACATATTTGTCATAGAATTGTTGTGTTCATTATAGAAGCACATCTGTGTGAAGGGCTCGCCAAGGGCTTGGCGCATGGTAAGCACTTGATATGTGTTGCTGGTATTATTATTACTATTTCATCTGTTAACCATGACTCCTGACTCCATTTTTATCAATTAGTCCCAATCTCTCTGCTTAACTCTAGCAGCTTATGTCCAGATTCCTGCTGAACAATTCCTTATAAAGATCTAGTCAGTACTTACTTCATTCTCAATCTGTCCTAAAATACACCCGTCCACTCTCTTCTTTCCCCTAATTTACTCCTCTTTGCAGCCATGCTATCCATTAGTGTCAGCACCTTTGGGAAACACGAGACTTTGTTCCCTGTTTCAGAATTCCAGACATCAGAAAGCCTTGCTTCCCTCCCTTCCATACACACAAATTGTCAGGGTTGGAGCGCACTTTCAACTGACTGGGGAGACATGAGGCTAGAACGGTGCAGTGACTTGTCTGGGGTCACCAGCAAGTGGGTAGCAGAAGGAATCCAGGCCTCCTGCTTTCAAGGTGATTCTCCTTCCATCACCCATGGTTCACTCTTTCTCTGAGCCATGGAATCACCCTGCCACCATTATCCTAAGGGCCCCTGGCAGGCTCACAGTCCTGGGGTTGGGGGCGGGAGGCTGAGGGTCCCCAAGTAGTTCTTGAAACAACCCAAAATCAGATTTTTCATAAGCTGAGTTTCCTGAGTTTGTGGAGGCAGGAAGGTGGAGGAGGCTAGTTCCTTCGAGAGTTTGCAAGCATTATGAGCAAAGTAAAACCTAAACTGAAGTCCATGAGTCATTCTGAGTGTGCCTCTGTCATTCGCAAATGGGTACGAGAGATGTGAATTCTGCAGAGATTATGAGTGGTTTCACCAGTGTTTTTCAATGAGAAATTCCATCACATGGAATTTGAGGGTGCCCAAGAGGGCCCTCCTTGTCTCTTCTTGCATTCCCATCTCTCTTAGCCCTGAAAGATCTCAGGTGCCTAACTCTGCATCTGACCAGCACTAAATGGAGTCCACATAGACTTCAGATACCCAAACAGCCATCTAGCTGATGGTGTTCCATTTACTCAGACCATTGAAGTCAGAAAATTCTTGCCATTCCTGAGCTTATAACAGAGACTCAGACCCAGTGACCTTTTGTTCTCGCTGGGGGCTGCAGCCCCTCTGCAAGTTTAAACCATTCAAATGAGCTCCAGCTTCTTCTCGGACATGCTGTTGGTGAAGGCAAGGGGCGGAGGGGATATGGCACTAGGAAGGCTCTACAAGGTGAAAAAAGGATGGCCACAACTTTCCTGGTTCTCCCACCACGATGTCAGGGGAAGGGAAAAAGCCCCAAAGAAAAACTGGAGTGTGAAACTGTTCTCTGTTCACAGAGACAGAAAGTAGAACAGAGGTTAGGGAGCGGGGAAGGGGAGTTATTGTTTAACGGGCACAAAGTTTTTGCTGGAGATGATGAAAAAGCTTTGTGTATGGATAGTGGTGATGCTTACACAACATTGTGAATTTAATTTATTTAATGCTGCTGAATTGTATATTTACAAATGGTCAAAATGATAAATATTATGCTATGTATTTTATTTTACCACAATAAAAAAACTACAATAATGTACAAAACACCCCCCCGCAAGACCAAGCACATGCATTTCTTTTGTGATGGACTTCAAATAGGCTGGCCCTTGAATCTATGCAGCTGGAGCCTTTGTCAGGAGACCATTACACTTTGTTTTAGGCTGGTGGTTCTAGAGAATTATGGATGACACGAATGATTGAAACTGATTTATTTCTCAAGTGTTTGAGATTCCTTTATCCCGACCCAATAAAGTCTATTCAGGAAAAGCTTGTCTTAACCAAAGTCAGAAAAATTTTAAAAAATGCACAGGCCACCATCTAAAGTGGACCCTGGTTTAAGAAAATCTATGTGAAATCTCAGATTTGGATAACAAATTGGAGGCTGATGATTTGCTTCACAAAAGACTGCTTCACTTAACAAAAGAGTTTACTCTAAAGTTCCTTTAAGAAGAGAGCCCCCTGGTGCATTTAATGATATTATTGGATTAAAAAAACAAAACAAAACAAAACCCTGTCCAGACCATTCAAGGACACTGCACTGTAAATATGTGAATGCATTGTATTGTGTTGTAAGACTGGGAATGAAGGAGTCAGGACTCTTTGACAAATGGAGCATTTTGGCCCAAAGTAACACAAGGAAAGAGCAAGATGAGTTTTCTTGGCCTAAAATCCTGGCAGCTTTCTGGAAAGGCTTTGGGAGTTTATGTGATTTATTTAAGACCAGCTAAGCCCAAGGCCTGTGAGGGGTCCACTGTGAGAAAGGGCTTATGCCAAACTAGGGTCAAAGTTCCAACTCTGCTCATGCTGACCCCTGTCACCTGCCCTGATGAGAAAGGTTCTTCGACGTGAGCTCAACTCTGTCCTATGATGGCAGAAAAATATATCTCTTGCCAGAAAGTGGATTCTCCAGTGATGAAGAATGTTCCTTATTTATGTCTGCATAGGTACATTCTGGGACCCATAAAGGTTTAATTGTCCCTCTAACTAGTTTTTTAAAAAACCCACAAAGAGGCTGCCAGCTTTCCCCAGAGTTTAAAACCAACTGAATGCGGTTCTGTGGAAACTGCTTTAAGTGTGTAACTTGCGCCGTGTCCTGGGGCACAAGGCGCGATTGTTTTGGGGTCTCAAAAGATACAGCTCTTAGGAAGACTTTTAAGTCAGTTTTCACGGCTTTAGGCTGCTGCTGACCCTGCCTGGGTTGCTCTGCAGAGAGAGAGAGAAACTCCTCCGTCCAGGAACCTGCCTCTGTGAGTTACTCCCATGGTGCCACTGCCCCTTGCTGCCACCTTCTGTTGGGGGGAAACCCCAGTGTCACAGGGCCCTAAACATCCTTCCTTTTCTCTCAGATGTTGATTTTGCTAGTTCCAAAGGCTGTCACGGGAAGCTAAGGACAGAGGAGAGACAGAAAGAGGGAAAACATGTCTATACATCTATGAGACATAAAGAAAAAGACAGACTCTGGTAATCAAGACTGTCCAGAGAGACACACCTTGCCTGACTGCTTGGGTGTGTAGGGGGAGCCGTGCCCACTCTCTGTCACTCCTCCAACACTGCTGTCTACCCTGTTCATTCACTCCATGGTTATTTATTTGGCACCTACTATGTTCCGGGCATAGTGGTAAATAAAATGCACAGTCCCTACCCTGAGAAAGCTTACAGTCTCATGGGAGAGTTAGACATTTCAACAAAGCTTAATTATGCAAACAAACAGATGATTACAAAATGTTATGACTGCTATGAGGAAAACATACGGGGTGTTGAGAGAAGCTAACAAAGGGCCATGGAAGTTTCTCTGAGGAAATTAGGCCTTGTAAGCTAGATCTGAAGGATGAAAGGGAGTCAGGGAGGTGAAAGGAGGTTGTTAGAGCCGGGAGAAGCATGCTACATGGAAGGAACAGCACATGCAAAGACACTGAGGTAGGAAGGAGCAGAGCCTCTTTCTTAAGTGTTGCTCAGGAGTGAGATGTGACTGGAAAAGTAGGTGGTAAATGCTGCTGCCAGAATCTTCTTTGTCTTCTGCTTTGAAGCTCCTTTCCTTAAAGATTTGTAATGGTTTCCCCATCCATCACACTTCACCCTGAGCTTCAAAGGGCCACCGCCAGAATGCCCCCAGATTACCTCAGCCTTCTCATGCTCCTCTTGGGTTCTGTGAAGAAAACACATTTGTCAAAAGACTAAAGCAAATAGTTTTGAAGTTAGGTTCTCTACTGTAAGGGAGGCTATAATGAAGTCAGTCTCAGTTTACATGACTCCAAATGGTTCCATTTAAATGCCCCACCCTGTATTTACGTGTCCCTACCACTTTAGTTGACTGTTTATCTTCCAGTATACTCCATTATATTTGTAGTCTTGGCCTCTGTTTAACTTCATCCCTTGCTTTTTCCATTCCACGGCCTATCATTTACATTTTTCTTTAGGAAATGTAAATATTTATTTACAGTATTAGATTTTACTCTTGCATAGCTCCATACATTATGGAGTAAACAGACCACAATATGGGTTCTAGTCCTGAATTTTCCATAAACTGGTGGTGACCTTAGCCAAGTCATTTAACCTCACTGAGCCTATGATGTTTCTTTGTAAAATGAGGTGTTTTTCATATTTTTGTTTTATTTTAGCTAGCAAATCTGTATCCACGATTACTTTTAAAATCTGTGATTCTGTATCTCTTACAGCCACCTAGGAGTATTTCTCTCATATCTTTGAATTTATCCACCCCTTTTTCAGAATGTCTTTGTGAATAGGACTGACTTCCTGTATAATTTGCTTTTGTGGGGGTAGTGTACACAGAATAGTATTTAACAAATGAGAATAGTCATATTGTTGGGCTTGAGTTAAAGCTCTTATATGTGAGGAAGTGGTTGAAGAGTAGGAAAATTCTAGCTTGTAGGCCTGAAATTACCATAGACTGCTTCTCAAATTAGGGTGGTATACAGAGGTGTGCCAACAAGTATAGGAAGCCCTTCCTTCTGGGACAAGAATTCTACTCAAAGATTTGAGGAGGAAAAATAGACTTTCATATTAAAACAAACATAGATACATTAGGAATAGAAGATAAAAGTCACATGACATCTTAGTATAAAAAGGGAACCCCAGATGGACAGATTTGGGCATACTTCAATGTGAGAGGAAACAGGGCCTTTATTTCTATTCTTAGGTTGCTTGAGAAATACTTGCCTTATGGGTCTTTTGAGGTATGTGCATTTTAATAGGGTAAAGGTGTTAAGTTACCCAGGAGGGGCATTCCTGTTAAATAATGGACGTATGTAGAAAATCCAATTTCACCCATTAGGAGAGTTTAAAGAGGATTCTGAGGTTGAGGGAGAGCCAGGCCTAACAAGAGACTGTCTCCAAAGACCAAATGAGTTACAGAATCTTACTTGGAACTCTGGCTAAAGGCTGAGCTTGAACTGGTCCAAATACCTGGGGAAGATCTCTCACCCTTTCTTTGAGAAATCGCTTCTTGTTTGTACCCCCAGCCCTGGTACTTACCATGCCATTACATGTTAGTTATATTTTCTTGTGTATATAGGGCTTCTTGGTCAGAGAAAGGGAAGTGGTGTGAATTAAGAAAAAGTATATGATCAAGAGTCAAGACCTTGGTTACTCTGTGACTTTTGGTTACTCTCTGAAATCTCTCATCCCCAGTTTGCTCACCTATTAAGTGATCCAGTACAATACCTGCCTTACATATTGAATAGAATTGTGTGCAGAGCATAGGATTTGTGATGTAAAAGTATTTTGTAAACCATTAAACAAAAATCAGTTATTAACTAAGACCCCAAAGAGAAGAAGGGTATATCTCTCATATCATCTTTCTATTCCCCTCAACCTCTAACTTTTGCTTGGTTGGTTCTGATAACTATTACTGATAAAGATCATGAAATGCTGTACTTGGTTTGACCCTGGGAAAACTCTAATTTTGTCTTTCTCTGCTACCTCCATCATCTTTGCCTTCTCTTCTGGCTTATCAGTTCCCCCCACCCACACCATACCATGAGCTTCTGCACTGCTATTTCTTCCCCTTGACTCTCCCAGAGAATTTGGATATTAAGAGGACATTTTCCCCTTCAAAACCCATGAGCTGTGCAAGATACATCCACACTCCACCCTAACAGGGCAAGGGTTTTAATAAGAACTTAGTCAAGGCAGAGTTTCTTACAGGTAAAACTTTTATCTTTTTTTTTTTT